>OZ023216.1:52664930-52722430 GCA_963995525.1 Escarpia spicata | reverse complement strand
ATGGGCAGTTCCAGAGAGGGTAGCCCACGGGGGTCCCAAAACCTGCCATTGCACCACTTGAGACTCGCCAAAAAACCTCCACTGGCGTGATCTAACAGTATCGTCAGCACGACTCCGCGTTGTCACGCTGGGGTGCTGCGGAACTGTTGAATTTTGTTCGCCGCCGAACCGCCGTATGTTTCAGTATCTCCGTTGTCTCGGTTGCACTGGTGACATCGGGAGACGGGGAGGGGGAGTACTATTCGGTATTCGAAATGTTTACGCAGTTTTTTCACCGGTGAGCACGTGCCCCCTAGGCCCACTGGATCCGCCTACGAAAGGCGTTGGCCTAAGCGGAAACAGTAAACAATTATACCTTTATTCTGGTTAGTGACTATCGTACAAAGTACTTGTCACTGAAGTCGACTGACAGAAAATGGCAGTAAATTACCAACGATGGAACACTGTTCTTTAATGTACGTAGTCATCAGCACGAGCCAGGTGGCGCCACTTACTACATCAGTGTCAGTATCACCGGATTATCGTTCTTTGAGTTGTTCGTTGAAGTTGAGCTGGTCCTGGAATCACTGGACAAATACAAAAAATGTGACGAAGCATTAACGATTGCGCGTACATCGACATATTGCGTGGGGTAACTGTCAGGCAGCGTGTACTCGGTTACTCTCTCTGGCTTTCAGTGATGAATGTAATGAAGAGACCGCGTATTAATTTCTAAACTTGATGTACCCTACAGGATTTAGTAACCTGCAACTACATTCTGCAGGATGAAAGTATGCCATGCAGATATACTGGTGACAGACAGAGAGACAGAGAGACAGAGAGACAGACAGGCAGACAGGCAGACAGGCAGACAGGCAGACAGGCAGACAGGCAGACAGGCACACAGACAGACAGACAGACAGGCAGGCAGGCAGGCAGGCAGGCAGGCAGGCAGGCAGGCAGGCAGGCAGGCAGGCAGGCAGGCAGGCAGGCAGGCAGGCAGGCAGGCAGGCAGGCAGGCAGGCAGGCAGGCAGGCAGGCAGGCAGGCAGGCAGGCAGGCAGGCAGGCAGGCAGGCAGGCAGGCAGGCAGACAGACACACAGACGGACAGACGGACAGACGGACAGACGGACAGACGGACAGACGGACAGACGGACACACGGACAGACGGACGCATGCACGCATGCACGCACGCACGCACGCACGCACGCACGCACGCACGCGGGCGGGCGGGCGGGCGGGCGGGCCGGCCGGCAGGCGGGCAGGCGGGCAGGCGGGCAGGCGGGCAGGCGGACAGGCAGGCAGACAGAAAGACAGACAGACATACAGATAGAAGTTCTTCATTAAGACCCGTGTACATATCACTCAATAAGTGAGAATGTAACAGCACAAATATAGTAAATACATAGTACACTAATTATGACGTGCGGGTCTGGGAGACTTACACTAAGGTTGAAAAGCCGCTCTCATGGGAGCCACCAATTTTATTAATGACAAATCCTGGTGTGTACAAAGTTGTAGCATAAATCGGTAAACAGAGTAGATCAGACAAGGCTTACAACATGACATTATACATAATTTCGGACGACTGATTATTCATCCAAAGAGGTACACATAAAATGTTATTATTTTTTGTTTACACAACTTAATAATGTACTAAATGATGTTTTTGTTTAAATATTTGCTTGCGTCATTTACGAAATAAAGATGTAGTGATTTGTGTTAATCACGGGCCAATTTGATTATGTAAGTATTTTACTCGTTTCTAGCTTTTCATTAGTACGCTTTTGCTTATGTACAATACTTGTACTACAAAGTGATCCATTTGAAAACCCGTTTCCGATTGATTTACTGATTTAGAATTAGTGAAGATAAAATCTGCGCCAAAATGGACAAACGCAACACGTAAGTCTGGTGTGACACTGCAACACGGCTAATTGCGACTAACAGTAGTCTGCGCTTCTTTTTTTACTATACTGCCGCGTCCCTTCTCAAGCAGATTCTTCATGCGGGTAAGAATAATGCGACTCAAGTTTGTCAATGCTGAAATTAATATTGCGGGCACTGAGCCGCAGTTTCAGCACCACTCCGCTATCCCCTGCCTTGGAGACAGTTGAAGTTGTTTCGCACCAGTCGTTCAGTTTCAGCACCACTCCGCCCTTCGCTGTCAGCTCACGACATCGGCAAACTGGAGGGGTGCTTTGAAGATTTTTCAGAGGTGTTGTAAATATTTTTCGGTTGATATTGTAGCTCTCCGAAAACCACGATTTGCAACATCCCTTGGGACCCGTCAAAAACCCCACCTTCAGCCTCTCCAACAAAAACCTTGATTTGCATCCCCTTCGGACTTATCACAAAAAATCCACCTTCATGTTCTCAAAAAACCCTCAAATTGTGCCAACAAAGGTTCCCCCTTCCCTAACTACTGGGGTAATCGTATAACCAATCGCCAACCAAAATACTGAGAGGGCTTAGTTCCCTCCCCAACCCCCGCACCCCACAGGTCGGTTCCAACGCCTACGTCTCACAAATAAACCGTGGCAAAGAAATTGTAAACAAATGTCGTATTTGGCTTTGAACCACATAATATATTATATTCATCTGAGTCCATTAGTCATACATCGTTGTCCTTATTTGGTGTCCGGTCGTGAAGGTGATCCGCTATGTTGACTATACACAATCGAATGTTGTGTATTGTTTAGCATGGAACAGTATTTTGATGGATAGTGGCATCTCTAACGCCTGACAGTAATATAGTATTTCTTAAGGTGACCGGACAAAGACGTGAAGCTTAAAAACTAGTGGACTGTTTCCCTTGTCTGATTACAATAGACGCCTTCTGGCAGTTGTTGTGTATATATGTATATATCCATATTTTATGGATACTATTTATTTAATCCACCGATATGTTAAATGTATTGTTTTATTCACTACCTCAATGTTCCATAACACAGTTGTTTGGTTAACCAATCAAAATCACTTAACGATCTTCAAAACGACTGGCATTAATATACATTGCAGTGTTCGATATCATATATGTTCTGACACGTTACCAGAACACCACACCGGTATTGTCAGGTATTGCACACAGAAGGCACTATAAGAATGGCTCATTAGATCGTGTATTAAATAAATATTGCACACAAACACTAAGAGCTACTGGTGTTTATATATCAAACCAGGACCTCTTTCACACGCACGCACGCTGACACGCACGCACACGCGCACATTGTTACGTACGTACGTACGCATGTACGTACGTACGAATGTGCGCATGTGCGTGCGTGTCAGCGTGCGTTTATCATTCCTTAGAAACAGGTACTCACAAGCACACACGCACATACACACAAACATTCACGCACGCCTTCAGACGCATGCACGCACACCTTTCATCGACTGCAAAGCGTAGTACAACTAGTCATTGCGTCAATTCAAACAAACTACCCGCCACTCAGCAGATTCGGAAATAGTTTAACAGGTTATGACTGGACACAGGGTTGAATTGATCGTACGCGAACATCATTGAATCCGCCTTTCATTTAAATGAGTTGATATAATGTAACTAGATATTTTAATGTTTATTATAGAAAATATATAGGTTTAGTATAAAACAAATATATAGCTTTACTGACCCTATAATAGCATATAAATGTTCATTACAAACACAAATATATAAATGTATTACTGAAACATATTGATTGGATGGTTAACGGATCAGCCTAAATACAATTTTCTGTTTTAAAATGTATTGTTTTAGGACAAATAATAAAGTATTTTTGATTTTGATTTCATTTGATATTCCTGTTTTATCATGTCAGCTGCAGACGGAAAGGCGACGACCAGTACATCCGAAGTGTGAGAGTGCTCATACAGAGAAAGCGAGACAGCACGAGTCGTCATCATGTGGCTGAAGGCGGTGATCTTTGTGGCTGGTCTGATAAACGTGTCAGGTAACACTTCCCTCTAGTTCCCGTTTACGTCCACGTATACACGAGCACAATGTCATGTTGCTGGTAAACATTGCATCTGAGCACAGTTTGCATCTTGTTCTGAAAGGTGGCAACCAGGTCATTTATGTATATCACTACAAATACAGAGAGAAGAGAAACGACAACACAAAAACATACATACGTACAGACAGACAGACAAACAGACAGGCAGGCAGGCAGGCAGGCAGGCAGGCAGGCAGGCAGGCAGGCAGGCAGGCAGGCAGGCAGGCAGGCAGGCAGGCAGGCAGGCAGGCAGGCAGGCAGGCAGGCAGGCAGGCAGGCAGGCAGGCAGGCAGGCAGGCAGGCAGGCAGGCAGGCAGGCAGGCAGGCAGGCAGGCAGGCAGGCAGATAGACAGGCATGCCGACAGACATACATACATACAGACAGACAGACAGACAGACAGACAGACAGACAGACAGACAGACAGACAGACAGACAGACAGACAGAGACAGACGTACATACAGACGGACAGACGCACACACGCACACACGCACACACGCACACACACACGAACAAACATACACATACACACACGAACACACACACATACCCACACACATACACACACACACACACACACAAACAAACATACACATACACACACGAACACACACACATACCCACACACATACACACACACACACACACACACACAAAAACAAACATACACATACACATACACACACGAACACACACACATACCCACACACACACATACACACATACACACATACACACATACACACATACACATACACACACACACACACACACACACACACACACACACACACACACACGCACACACACACACACAAACACACATGCAACCACGTCATTTATGTATATCACTACAAATACAGAGAGAAGAGCAACGACAACACAAAAACGTACATACAGACAGTCAGACAGACAGACAGACAGACAGACAGACAGACAGACAGACAGACAGACAGACAGACAGACAGACAGACAGACAGACAGACAGACAGACAGACAGACAGACAGACAGACAGAGACAGACGTACGTACAAACGGACAGACGCACACACGCACCATCACAAAAACAAACATACACATACACACACGAACACACACACATACCCACACACACACATACACACACAAACACACACACACACACACACACACACACACACACACACACACACACACACACACACACACACACACACACACACACACACACACACACCGTTTTGTAAAATGGCTGCCATTTCTTTAAAAAGAAAAAGAAAAATTGCCACCTCAGATTTTCTGCTGACTGAAACACCGTAGATGACATTCCTGCCAAAAAAATTGCTTTTGACAAGCAAATTGCATGGGAAGACATGGTACACCGCACTGTATTGGGAATTTGAATAGACACTTGTATTCATGCAACCACTGTGAACTATATGGATTTATAACTATTTATCCTGTGTTTTGCAACAATATTACAACAATATTCACAATGTATTTTCTGTTGTTGATTGTGCTATTATTATTATAGGGGCAGAGCCACTAGATGCGAATCAAAGTCATTGGAGATATGCATAAACTTTGCATTGGAGATATCTGAAAGTTTTTATGAAATGACAAACATACAGCCGTTATATACATCTGGTGATGTGTTTATTTTAAACGTTGACCATGAAAATATTAGTTTTGACACCACTTGTGTGACATTATTATGCAAAGCTATTGAAGAAAATATGTATTTCACTAATGAAGGCCCTGATTTGCATATTTGAAAAAATGCCCTAGGTTGTCCCGAGGACAATCAAGCTGAATTGCTTCAGGGACACCATGGGATAGAAAATCCACCAAAACATTATACTATAGAGCATCCATTTATTCAATTACAAATGGACTAAGTCAACGTTAGATCGCAACGCTACTCCCCCCATAGCGGCTAAAAATCGGGGTTCACTGTGCTTAAAAACGATTTTCACATTAATATTCAACGAAGTTATACTTATTATACATCACTGGGTAGAGTAATCCATTATCTTACAAACGGTATGAAAAATGTATATGAAATATGCAAAGAAAATATATGTCACAGCCTAAATAACGCTTACCCCTACATTTCACTAAGCCAAAACGTCACTGGCAGCGACTTTTGACCACTTGTCATTGTCGTCAAAAATGACAATGTTCCACCATGTGGATTTCGGTAGACTTTTTCTGGTAATGTAGACATATAGTACTAAATAAAACACTGTCATAATTACTATTGCAATTTGTTTGAGGTTGACCCTCTTTTGGGTATAGATTGACTGGACTACAAGTGTTATTTGGTTTTAAAGGAGGTATGTTTCTATAACGCTTTATAGTATATTCTGTATTACACCGATACGGTGTATCGTAACCTGGTGAACTTGTATATGCGATTTTAACGATTTTATTATTCATCTGGACATTTAAACCTTGTATCGCTCAACCAGTGAATAACAGGTGACTGGCGATCAGGTAGATGGTGATAATCTTCAAGAAGGAAAATAAGAAAGACTTAAAGAACTACAGACCGCTATGACTGTTATCGAACATCTACAAATTACTCACAAAGATACTAACGAATAGGCTGTAGAAGACACTTAACGAAAATCAAACACGAGAGCAAGCAGGATTCAGAAGCAGGTACTCAACAACAGATCACATACACGTCGTAAACCAACTGAAAGAGAAGTGCCGAGAATATAATATCCCGCTCTGCAACGCTTTCGTTGACTACGAGAAGGTTTTCCACTCGGTGCAAACTCAAGCAGAACTGACCTCCCTTCAAGAATAGGGGATAGAAGACGTGTACATGGAACTCCTGAAAGACATTTACACCAACAGCTCGGTGACAGTCCACCTACACACAGAGTGCAAAAAGATCGACATCAAGACAGGAGTACGACAGGGTGGCACCATATCGACCAAACTGTTTACGGCAACACTCAAAGGCATATTCCGAAGACTGATCAGGGAAACCAGAGGCTTGAGGATAGACGGAGAATATCTGTCATCTTCGCTTCGCCGACGACACTCGTACGTGCTTCTACACCGCAAGAACTACAAAAATGCTACAGGAGCTAGCTAGCTGATGAAAGTAAAAACTAGGTCTGAAGATGAACATTTCGAAGGTAAAAGTGATGCTAGAAAATGACACATAGTGAACGTAGAAAGCTATGTCTAACTGGGACAGCGATACAGTATCACAAACAAAATCAAAGACAATGAGATTCAAAGAAGAATCACCGCCGGCTGGGCAGCATTCGCCAAACACCGCGACATCTTCAAGGGTAACTTTGGAACCTGCTTGAAGAGACAAGTCTTCAACTCATGCGTACTTCCAGCGATGACATACGGCGCGGAAACATGGGCACTCACCATCCAGGCAAAGAACAAGCTAACAACCGCACAAATAAAGATGGAAAGAAGTATGTTAAACATCACACATCGGGAGAGAAAAACAAACATCTGGGTAAGAGACAAGACAAAGTTCATAGACGTGATAGAACAAATCAGAAGACATAAGTGGACTTGGACAGGGCACATCAGCATACTATGAGATAACCGATGGACATCGCGTATCACAACCTGGAGACGTTTCTAAGGGAAACGATCTAGAGGAAGACCGGCGAGATGGTGGAGAGACGAACAGGACGAGTACTGGAAGGGCACTATCTGGCAGAGCATAGCGCAAGACAGGCAGGTTTGGAAACGACATGCTGAGGCCTTTGTCCAACCACGGGACACTACGGCCGCACAATGACGATGATGATGACGATCAAAGTTATAACAGCAGCTTATCAGTCACTAATCTGAAAGTTTATTGTTTACGCTTGAATAGCCATGGACAGCGAGGCGGGCCAAGGGGCTGACAGCGCGCTTGGTTATTGCTGTTCACCAGCGTTAACTGTAAACTTACCGCCAGTTGACGCCACCTGTAACGCGGCAGGGGAGAAAACCACAAAACAGTGCGCAGGAAACACCCGCAGTGCGTGCATGGGCGAGGACGACAAAGACATCGTGGGCATCTGAACATGCCCTTCGTGCTGCGTTCTGCTAACACTACTGCAATGACTACTCGAGACGACGTCGGTGCTCAAGTCGTTGGTCCTGAAACTTGAACGATCAAACCAGCAGCTCGTCCCGTTGGTCGGTGAGCAGCGACAAGAGATGCGTGGCCTGCTGCGTACATGGCTGCGTGCAAGCGACCAAACGCCGACGCAGACGACGCGAAACCGCAGACAGTCACGCTGGTTGTCGGAAACAGCCTGCTACGAGATGTCCGCGTGGTGAAGTCCACTGGCCGAAACCCCATCAGAATTCGAAGAAAATCGGGCGTTACGTTCACTGATATTGGAGAGATGATAGGAGACGCGGCGAAAACAACAACATCAATGAGATCGTCATCGCCGGGGGCACTAACGAGGCGATGGGTACGACGAACGTTGACGACATCAAGGAAAACGTTGCACAACTCCTGCGCAAAGCGAAAACGGTGACTTCATCCATTACGGTGAGCAGCGTGCAGCCGTCGAAGCGCAGAACCGATTCACAACGCTGGGCTGACGTCAATTCACAGGTGAGGGCAACGTGTGACGAATTCAACATGACGTTCGTCGACAATGACGCCAACTCTACTCTCCGAAATGGTGCCGTCGACGATGTAGGATTCGAGAGGGATGAACTGCATCTTTCGGACAGCGGATTTGGCAGATTGCTGTCTCGGCGCCAACGGCGAGACGTAATCGTCACAACAACAACAACGACGACGACAACAACAACAACTAAATACTCGTGTATAATTCTAGCGTGCATCTACAACCTACGTGGTGCTGACATTGGCTCTATGCGAGAGGACCTGGTAACTTGTCTTAACACGGTTTGCGATGTAGCTTAGACTGTGGTATAATTTTAATTGGGAATTTTAATCAATTCAAAGACTCGTTTTACGCACACATTATGGATACGATCAACTAGTTAAAACAGCCACCCGTAATTGTGCAATATTGGACAAAATGTGGTCTAACACGTTAACAGTGTACGGTTGTCCTACAGTACTTGATGAATTTGGAACATCAGACCACAAAATGGTCTTACTGGTCCCATCGTGGTTCCCGACACTTGATACGGGCATCGTCCAAAACCCTCGTGAGTAACAATGAATGAGCACTGTTCACTTCGGGGCTGTCACAGACCAGATGGGAGTGCATGTACATGTTGACTACGTGCGAGGAACAGTTTAATTTCTTCCAGGAAACCATGGACCTGATTGATGAGTACGTGTTTTCCATACATGACTATGTCACGTCATAGCAATGATACACCATGGGTCACAGACGGCTTCCACAACCTATTCAGACAGCGGCAACGTGATCGTGCGTCCGGTGACATGGAACAAGCCAGAAGACTTAGGAATTTAGTGAATCGCACAGCGCCAAGATTGCGACACCAATTTTATTAACCAAAAATCGCATCACTCGAGGTATCATCGACACGTGACTTGTGGAAGTACACGAAGGCTGTCATGGGAACCACATCTGACAGTCGCAACGAAATGCAATAAATGTACCGGTGGAGATGTGGCCAGCTTGGCCAACTCTAGGAATAATTTGTTTCTGTGTCGGTGAGCGAAAACCTGCCGAGATTGCAGTTTTCTCACCAAATAGTTGACATCAAGGAACCACTGCCAGCTGAATTCACTATTAGCGTGGCTGATACAGAAGTGACACTTAATAAGGTCAAGGCGAACAAAGCCACAGGACCGGACAACATTCCACCACACACACGCACGCACGCACGCACGCACGCATGCACCCACGCACGCACGCACACAGGCGCACACAGGCGCACACACGCACACACACAAACAAACACGCACACTCACGCACACACATAACTGTAAACTGATATTGCTGCCGAAGTTATTATTATTATATTTTAACATTAATATTTATTAAAACCTCTTACATAATTTAGCAAGTGTATTCACGCGGAGTTACATTATATCTATTTTAATAGCGTTTAGTTAGTTCTTTCGTTTTAGTATCTCAGCGGCCCGACTTTGCACAGGGTAAATACGTGTTTTACATTAAGCCATGCCTACGTCAATGGACTACAAATTCTACACATTCACCATTTCCTGTACAATCTCCGGGTTCTTGCACCGAAATATGAAAATTAGTACACAACAATTTACCCACACCCATCAGTTAAATCCAGCTCATCCCCTTCCAAACTTAACCCACCCCAGATTCGTCCGGTCCTTCCAATAACTGAGGAGATGATTTAGCCTAGTTTATAAACGTGAAATAAAAAACGAACCACCATAATGGGCCTGCTAGCACACCTCAAATATTTCACCCACGTGCAAGCGAAACTAACGGAGATATGCATTTCGGACAAACAAGCACGCAAGCAAACAAAGAAGCAAACACAGAGATTCACACTCATTCATTTAATGAGATTTGTGTGCATAATATTTTATAAAATATAGTATAAATAGATGGTTGTATATATTTTTTCTTATTCCTACTTTTTTAGGTACAGCGCTTTGACATAGCAAGCAATGGCGTTATACTGACATTAATTTAATACATTATTATTATTAAAATTTATTATAAAAATGCATACAACGCAATATTACGGATATTTCGTAGATCTCACTAACCCAAACTTCCCCTAAAGGAGCAGTATTTAATATGTTGCAGCGTATCCATGCAGTTCAGTGACATTGACCGGATCAACTGGAACTTTTGGCATCAGTGCGGCTCAGTATAGAAACAACATGAACTGTCGTTGGACGATTCATGTCGAAACGTACAAGGTAAACGAATTTACACTTGCTAATTATTACGTGAAACAGTTGATCCTTCACTTGATTTGTTCCTCCAGAAACGTTTAAATCAAAGAAAATGTATTCTGTGCTAAGAAACACGCATAACCACTGCTTGTAGAGCTGACAGTTATATGCAATATACACCCCATGTTGGACAAAATAAAAATTTTCACAGATAAAAATGCTCACAGTCGATCATGTTTTGCTACTAATGACACAGAATCATGATTTTCCTGAACTACAATTTTTGGGGAATATACTACAGCGTTTTTCACTTTCAAATACTCCGAAGTTCTTACATATTCTTACAGAATTGTCCTAACAAATCATGTGATTTGCCCGTTTTCCAAGATGTCGTCGATCGAGAAATTTGTCCTTTTACAACTACTGTAAAGATGACAATGCAGCAAGCCATAGTCACCTTTAAAAAACCCTAACGTATGTGCATAACACCGTAAAAGTATTATCGTCCTATTTGTAATCTCGGTTTTCTAACGAAAACCGTTGTTGCAGATCGTCTCCATCAAAGTATTTATGTTAATAATATTAGTATAAACAGTCTGCACTATATGTATGGATACAATACACCAAGTATTATCATTTTTCCACATACACAACAAAGTTTTTTATTTTAAATTATGAAACCAGTTGTCATATCATAATTGCTTTATTTGTGATTCATAATACGTATTGCAATGTATACCTAAGTATCCATATGTACGTCAATGTGTACACGAGTACATATAATCAGTCCTTGTATTATGCAAGATAAGTAAGATCTTCAAGCACGTTAACCTTCACAAGCCAGCTGGGCCTGACAACGTCAGTGGTCGGATCCTCAATGAGTGCCATTCACAAGCACGTTAACCTTCACAAGCCAGCTGGGCCTGACAACGTCAGTGGTCGGGTCCTCAATGAGTGCCATTCACAAGCACGTTAACCCTCACAAGGCAGCTGGGCCTGACAACGTCAGTGGTCGGGTCCTCAATGAGTGCCATTCACAGCTCGGTGCTGTGTTCAGCATTACTTTCAACTGGTCTCTGAAGCAGCATCGCATCCCCAGGCCTGGAAATCGCCAGTCAGCTGTCCTGTCCCCAAGTGACCTGTGCCATATGTTCTCAATGACTGCCCAGTGAAGCTTACCTCAGTCGTCTTGAAGTGCTTTGAGCGACTCATAGTTCATTATCTCTTGTAGCATGTTGGGGATCAACTGGATCCCCTCCAATTTGCATATAAACGCAATCGAGATGTGGAGGATAAAGTTCTCACTCTATGTCATAGTGTCTATAGTCACCACCTGGAAAAGCCCAAGTCGTTTGCCAGGATAGTCTTTATTGATTTTTCCTCGGCTTCCAACAATATTCAGCCACACATCACGATGACTAAACTTGTCAAAATATGCATGTGAACCCAAACATCATCTTGTGGGTAAATCAATTTCTTACTGAGCGTAAGCAAGTAGTGCGCTATAATGGTACTGTGTGGAGCTCACTCTTCACTTTCACCGGTGCCCCCAGGGCTCGGTGAACTCCTCTGTTCTGTTCACACTCTACTCAGACGACTGTCGTAGCAGCCAGGAGTCCGTCAACTTCATCAAGTACAGCGATGGCACAGCTATCGTTGAACTATCCGGCTCTGATCAAGTGTGTGCGTGCGCTGTAGCTGATTTCTCAGTGTGTTGTGACAATCATTTCCTAGACCTGAACATTCGTAAAACTGAAGAACTCATAATAGATTTTAGGAAGAATCCTGCTCCTCCCAAGGAACTATCCATCAACAGAGAGTAGAGGAATGCAAGTACCTCGGCACCATCATTACCGCAAATCTCACATTTGGTCAAAATTCGTCTTCTATGTGCCATGTCTGTCATGGCCCTCCAAACCGCACGGTCGTTTGTAGTTTGTAGCAGTTCTGTTATGCTCCTTCCAAACCATGTTGAGAGACTGTCTATTATGTTTATTCTTTGGCGTCCTGTGGATCTTTTTCCTTCTATCGTTCCTGTTGTTACTACATGTTCTAACGTTTTCTTTCGCAAGACCTATAAATCGTGCTTGTTGTATGGCACTCGCAGCATTCTTCTTAAGAACCACATTTCAGTGGCTTCAATGTTTTTTGTGAACATTTGGTTATTATCCAGTTAAAATGTTTAATGGTCAAAATACAGCTGTAATTAATAGAAAGTGTCAGCAAAAGCTGCATTTCGTACGCAAGCTCAGGTCACTCAGCGTCAGCACATGTTCTTAAAACTGTCTATAAATGCTACATCGAAAGCTCTATAACATTTGGGTTCTTTGTGTGGTACGGCGGCCAGAGTGTTGTGCATCGCAACACTCTGGCACGAACTGTCAGGGTTAGTGGTAAGGTGGTGGGAGAAAAACAGACCAGTCTAGAGTATCTTTGCAAGCAACGGGCAGAGAGAAATGGAAGAGATGTATTCTAAGACCCCGAGCATCCCCTGTTTCCATGATATAAACTGGTTCCGTCTGGCTGCCGCTTTCAACTCCCTCACTGTAAACTGAATCGCATTCGAAAATCACTTGTTTCCTCGTCAATTAGGCTAATGAATGAGTAACTGTCATTCGTTCCCTCCATCACTGCCAGTCTTCCTTGCCAGTCTGACACTGAGTGAGACTGATATGATTTGTGAGATAATTTAACTTGTGTGATTAGTTAACTTATTTAACATATTTAACTTGTTTTCACTTATTTAATTGATATAACTGTTATTAATATGTTTGCATTTTTATATTGTATGTAAATTTGTTTTATTTGTTTTAATATGCTGCTTCACTCCAAATGAACTTTCTCCCAAGGGATAATAAAGTATTCTGATTGAGATGATGACGTATATTGATATTTTGAGTAATCATCAACTAAAAAACAAGTCATATGCTATTCTGATTTGTGTCTTTTTAGTGTATTTTTTTTCACGTGCAGTAACGGATTATTTATTTGCGTAATATTGAGGAACCAACTGCTAGAACCTCTCAAATCTGAGTTTAGAACTATGACATATATATATATATATATATATATATATATATATACAATTGTCTACCAGAATACACTGGAGTAAGGTGTTATAAGGTTTTTAAGTCATAATGCTTGACTTCAGCAAAAATATAAAACTGTCTAAGTCACTTGCTTGGTTTAGGCAGTTATCATACTGGGCAGGCAGCCCATGATTGAGTCAGTGGATGACTTAGGCGTTTTCTCCACGGGTTCCCAGTATCATGAAGAGTTGATTTAGACAACAACGTAAGATTGGTAAAAAAAATCACTTAGGCAAATTATTTTATGAGGATGACAACATTTAGAAATAAATCACATTTTTGCATTGCATTATTCCATACATTCATGTGCAAGTTCGAAGATTAACTCCTAATATCAAAGCCACTACCTCCGCAAATCATAAAACCTTTAACTTTTTGGCAATTACCTTCTCAAGAAGATATCAAATAATAAAGAAACATGGACATTTATATCCCCGTTGATTTTCAACCGACAAAATGACCTATACATTAAAAATCGAGCGTGGCGTCCACCTTAATTTTTTCTCTTAATATATAAGTAACTGATGGGGCATGGCTACCTTCTGTTAACAAACGATGACGTTAAAACAATTCGAAAGAACTTTGCAAAGTTAGGTTGGTCCACCATGAGAAAGAGCGTCCGGAGGCAGTTGGATCCAGATTGGTATTGTTCGTTTATATGCCGCAGTCTACTTGGTGCCCGCCCAAACATCTTGTCAACACACTTGCATTGCTAGAAGTTACACTTGGGATTTACTCCAATCGTTTTTATAAGTCGATACCGTTGATTTGTCTTAGTAATTTATAATTGATTTATATATATATATATATATATATTGTTTCTGATGGATCCGTTTGTAGGTAGTTCGTCTAGAATTCGTCACGTTCAGCATTGAGTCATGTTGTGACAAGGTCAAAGTGTACGATGGGGTGTCTTACTCGGCGACATTGTTGGGCACGTTTACTGGACACACGTTGCCGGCGAACATAATTTCCAGCCACAGTTCCATCTTTGTGTCTTTCACAACAGACAGTAGCACAACGCACACTGGTTTCACTATTAAGTATACGGCTGTTGTTGCTGGTAAGTATCATTTCGGCAAACAATTCCTATCTATAATCCTATAAATATATGAATAGCCATTTAGACTTATAAGTTGTTTCGAATTGTCTATATATCACAACTACGAAATTTAAATTAACTTCAACTTTTTGCTGTTTGACTGCTATCCGCAAACTTCACGCGGAACATGCAATTATTCGATTACAATTATTTTCCCAAATTGAAGAACACTGAAGAAGATGTTTTGCTGAGAGCGCCAAGTGAAGTAGATCTTGTTTTACCGATTCATGTAGTGGAATAAACGGTCAAACGGAAAAAAGGTGCTCATAGTTTATTATAAGGAAAGATCTTTCCAAAGAATGTAACATACAATTACAATTAATTATCTGGAACAGATTGTAATATAACTATTTATAATAACATAATATTAATAGTGATTGAATGTAATTAACTTATTTCTATCAACAAACCAATAATACACATTCCAATATTACAACATACACCATTTGAAGCAGGTGAATACTAAAATAAACAGTAGTGTTGTTGGAAAGGGTTGAGCGGAAGTGCGATCTTATCAATGGTTCACCCCCAACCACTATAGATACTGGTGAAATAAATACAATATTTTACAATACATATACATTTCAATTCCAAAACTAATACACCGAGTGCCTATAAAATATAATGTTTGATTACAATTAATTTGATTTCGAATTTTTAAGATGTAATACCATATAGAGAAGATGGGATATGTAGTTTTTTTCCTAAATACTTGTATATTTCTGCGGCTTGTGTTACCCACAATTCAGTACAATAATTTACGTATGAAAAAAACCAGATACTAATTCAGTATGTACATTTCATCCTGATTAATTACAAAACTATTTTATGATTCTGCCGGCACCTTTCCCCAAACATGATTATTCTTATATAAACTAGTGGACTATATAACAACCGTTTGGAAAATATTAGTTGTAAAATTGATATTAACTAGCCAGTTATATTGTTACTGTTTTAGTTTAAGATAATGTGATAGCGACATATGAAAACCTGTCATTCGTTTTGAAATGTTGATCCCCAAGAAAGCTTTCTCAAAGGAGCCGCTCGAGTGAAATTAAACAGGTTAAATCTACGAACCACCCGAATGGGCACGCTAGCACACTCCAATACTTCACCCACATGCTATAGAAACTGACGGATATGTGCATTTCGGAAAAAAACAAGCCAGCAAGCAAACAAATAAGCAAGCAAACGTATGTATGCACACACATTCATTTAATGAGATTGGTGTGTAAAATATTTTATAATATATAGTATAAATAGATGGTTATATATATTTATTTATTCCTAGTTTTTTATGTACAGCGCTTTGACCTAGCAAGTAATTACGTTATATTAAACCATTAATTTAATACATTATTATTAATTAAATTCATTATAAAAATGCATAGAACGCAATATTACGGATATTTAATAGATCTCAGTAACCCAAACTTCACCTAAAGAAACAGTATTAAATATGTTGCAGCGTATCCATGCAGTTCAGTGACATTGACCAGATCAACTGGAACGTTTGGCATCAGTGCGGCTCAGTATAGAAACAATATGAACTGTCGTTGGACGATTCATGTCGAAACGTACCAGGTAAACGAATTTACACTTGCAAATTATTACGTGAAACAGTTGATCCTTCACTTGATTTGTTCCTCCAGAAAAGTTTAAATCAAACAAAATGTATTATGTGCTAAGAAACACGCATAACCACTGCTTGTAGATCTGATAGTTATGTGCAATATAAATCCCCATGTTGGACAAAATAAAATTGTTCACACATAAAAATGCTCACAGTCGATCATGTTTTTCTGTTAATGACACAGGATCATGATTTTCCTGAACTACCAATTTTTGGGAATATACTACAGCGTTTTTCACTTTCAAATACTCCGACATTTTTATTTATTCTTACAGAATTGTCCTAAAAAATCATGCGATTTGACCGTTTTCCAAGATGTCGTCGATCCAAAAAAAAATTCCGTTTTGCAATTACCGGTACTATAAATATGGCAGTGCAGCAAGCCATAGTCACCTTTAAAAAAACCTAATGTATGTGCATAATACCCTAAAGGGTGTTATCGTCCTATTTGTAATCTCAGGTTTTTTTACGAAACACGTTGTTGCAGAATGTCTCTAGAAAAGTATTTATACTAATGATATTAGAATAAACAGTCTGCACAGTACGTATGGTTACAATACAACAAGTGTTATCATTAATAACATTTACGCCCACACTCTATATAATTTGTCCACATACACAACAAAGTTTTTAATTTTAAATTATGAATCCAGTTGTCATATTTATAAATGCTTTATTTGTAATTCGTAATACGTATTGAAATGCATACCCAAGTATCCATATGTACGTCAATGTGTACACGAGTATATATAATAAGTCCTTGCATTATGCAATATAAGTAAGATCTTCAAGCACGTTAACTCTCGCAAGGCAGCTAGGCCTGACAACGTCAGTGGTCGGGTCCTCAATGAGTGCTGTGTTCAGCATCCATTTAAACTGGTCTCTGAAGCAGCATCGCATCCCCAGGCCTGGAAATCGTCAGTCATCTGTTTCCAAGAAACCTGTGCCATCTGTTCTCAACGACTATCGCCCAGTGAAGCTTACCTCATAGTTCGTTCTCTCATGTAGCATGTTGGGGATCAACTGGATCCCCTCCAATTTGCATATAACCGCAATCGATGTGTGGAGGATAAAGTTATCACTCTATGTCATAGTGTGTATACTCATCTGGAAAAGCCCAAGTCGTTTGGCAGGATAGTCTTTATTGACTTTTCGTCGACTTTCAACACCATCCAGCCACACATCACGATGAGTAAACTTGTCAATATGCATGTGAACCCACACATCATCTTGTGGGTAAATCAGTTTCTTACTGAGCGTAAGCAAGTAGTGCGCTATAATGGTGCTGTGTCGAGATCACTCTTTACTTTCACCGGTGCCCCCCAGGACTCAGTGATCTCCCCTATTCTGTTCACACTCTACACAGACGGCTATCGTAGCAGCCAGGAGACCGTCAACTTCATCAAGTACAGCGATGGCACAGCTATCGTTGAACTGATGTGGAAGTCATATAGATGTACTGGAAATGATGAAGACTACAACAGTTATAAAGAAGCACTTAACCAAGCTACAGCTGAAATTAGAAATTCAAAGAGAAGCTATGCACAACAATTAGCTAGTAATATTAAACATGACAGCAAGAGTTTTTATGCGTATGTTCGAAGCAAACAGAAAGTTCAAGATAAGGTCGGTCCTCTAGAAGATAGTGCTGGAAATAAAATATCAGAGGGATTCATAATGGCAGAAGACCTGAATGAGTACTTTAGTTCAGTGTTTACCAGGGAAGATATTAGTTCACTGCCAATACCAGAGGCTAAGTTCAAGGGGGCAGATTCAGACTATTTAGGACAATTAATTGTAACCCCGGAAATTGTAGCTAAGAAAATAAGGGCTATGAAGGATAATAAATCACCTGGAGTGGATGGTATTCCACCCAAACTACTATTGGAAATTGTAGAACAAATTAGCATACCACTTGCAACAGTTTTCAACTTGTGATTAGAAGAGGGAGTGGTTCCTTTAGAATGGAAAGAAGCAAACAGTATACCGTTATTCCAAAAAGGTTCGAGAAACAAGTCAGAGAACTATAGACCAGTGAGTTTAACATCAGTGATTTGTAAATTATTAGAAAGACTAATTAAAGATCACATGGTGGATTTTCTTGTTAAACAAAACTTGATAAAACCATCTCAACATGTTTTTTTTAAAGCGAGGTCATGCTTAACACATATGTTATGTTTTTTGGAAGACATCACTAAGTGGGTAGATGTCTACTTAGATTTTCAAAAAGCTTTTGACAAAGTACCACATCAAAGATTACTGCTTAAACTAAAGGCATAGGAAATGGTATAATAAACTGGATAGAACAATGGCTGATTGACAGAAGACAACGTGTAGTAGTTGATGGGGAGGCTTCAAACTGGAAATCAGTATTGAGTGGGGTACCACAGGGATCAATATTAGGTCCTATATTATTCTTAATATATATCAACGATTTGGATGATGAAATAACAAGCAAGGTGTTGAAATTTGCGGATGATACAAAAGTGTTTAGAAGGATTAAAAGTGATGGAGATAGACAGCATTTACAAGATGATCTTGACAGGTTGATCAAATGGTCTGAAAAGTGGCAAATGCTGTTCAATTTTGGGAAATGTAAATGCCTCCACGCAGGACGTGGGAACGAAGAGGTAGAATATACAATGGGGGGTACTGTACTAAGTACTACTGTAAAAGAAAAGGACTTAGGGTTAACCATTAGTGCTGATATGAAGGTTTCAGAGCAGTGCGGAATTGCAGCTTCAAAAGGAAATCAAATCCTTGGATTAATTAGGCGAAACATAACGTATAAGGAAAAAGAGCTAATAATACCGCTTTACAAAACAATAGTTAGGCCTCATTTAGAATATTGTATTCAAGCGTGGAGGCCATATCGCAGGAAGGACATAGATATGTTAGAAAGAGTGCAGAGGAGAGCAACTAAAATGATACCAAATCTGAGGGATCTTAGTTACGAAATACGCCTAAAAAAATGCGGTTTAACAACACTGGAGTCCAGGAGATTGAGAGGAGATCAGATAGAAGTGTTCAAAATATTGAAGGGTTATGAAAATATTGATAGAAATATGTTTTTCTCAGTTAAGAAAGATAGAAGGACTAGAGGATATGAACTTGCATTAGCAAAGGAGCAGAGTAGATTGGATATAAAAAAGTTTTCATTTTCACAAAGGACTGTAAATGAATGGAACAGATTACCTGCTGATTGTGTGGGTGCTAGTAGCGTGAATGTTTAAAAATAAAATCGACACATACCTCAGAAGGGCGGGATACACATATATAAAAGGGTCGGGCTCTCGATAAGGGGTACCTTGTCCACCTGCCACCTAGAGTTAATTCTCTGGGTGGCAATCTTGTTAAATCTTGTTAAATTAATGTCACTGGATTCCCTGTATCGAGCCGGATACCATAATGTTAACCGTACATTCCAACTTAATCCATAATTTTAATAAAACACGTACTCTATTCATGAGCGAGGTGTGACCCCAGTGTTTTTCACACCTACATTTCTGTAAACATTGTAAGTTCATAATATAACTCATTGGTAGTTAAAACGTTACACGCCGGGCGGGATACACATAGATAAAAGGGTCGGACTCTCGATAAGCCAAAGGGCTTCCTTGTCCACCTGCCACCTAGAGTTAATTCTCTGGGTGGCAATCTTCTTAAATCTTGTTAAATCTATCCGGCTCTGATCAAGTGTGTGCGTGCGCTGCAGCTGATTTCTCAGTGTGTTGTGACAATCATTTCCTAGACCTGAACATTCGTAAAACTGAAGAACTCATAATAGATTTAGGAAGAATCCTGCTCCTCCCAAGGAACTATCCATCAACAGAGAGTAGAGGAATGCAAGTACCTCGGCACCATCATTACCGCAAATCTCACATTTGGTCAAAATTCGTCTTCTATGTGCCATGTCTGTCATGGCCCTCCAAACCGCACGGTCGTTTGTAGTTTGTAGCAGTTCTGTTATGCTCCTTCCAAACCATGTTGAGAGACTGTCTATTATGTTTATTCTTTGGCGTCCTGTGGATCTTTTTCCTTCTATCGTTCCTGTTGTTACTACATGTTCTAACGTTTTCTTTCGCAAGACCTATAAATCGTGCTTGTTGTATGGCACTCGCAGCATTCTTCTTAAGAACCACATTTCAGTGGCTTCAATGTTTTTGTGAACATTTGGTTATTATCCAGTTAAAATGTTTAATGGTCAAAATACAGCTGTAATTAATAGAAAGTGTCAGCAAAAGCTGCATTTCGTACGCAAGCTCAGGTCACTCAGCGTCAGCACATGTTCTTAAAACTGTCTATAAATGCTACATCGAAAGCTCTATAACATTTGGGTTCTTTGTGTGGTACGGCGGCCAGAGTGTTGTGCATCGCAACACTCTGGCACGAACTGTCAGGGTTAGTGGTAAGGTGGTGGGAGAAAAACAGACCAGTCTAGAGTATCTTTGCAAGCAACGGGCAGCGAGAAATGGAAGAGATGTATTCTAAGACCCCGAGCATCCCCTGTTTCCATGATATAAACTGGTTCCGTCTGGCTGCCGCTTTCAACTCCCTCACTGTAAACTGAATCGCATTCGAAAATCACTTGTTTCCTCGTCAATTAGGCTAATGAATGAGTAACTGTCATTCGTTCCCTCCATCACTGCCAGTCTTCCTTGCCAGTCTGACACTGAGTGAGACTGATATGATTTGTGAGATAATTTAACTTGTGTGATTAGTTAACTTATTTAACATATTTAACTTGTTTTCACTTATTTAATTGATATAACTGTTATTAATATGTTTGCATTTTTATATTGTATGTAAATTTGTTTTATTTGTTTTAATATGCTGCTTCACTCCAAATGAACTTTCTCCCAAGGGATAATAAAGTATTCTGATTGAGATGATGACGTATATTGATATTTTGAGTAATCATCAACTAAAAAACAAGTCATATGCTATTCTGATTTGTGTCTTTTTAGTGTATTTTTTTTCACGTGCAGTAACGGATTATTTATTTGCGTAATATTGAGGAACCAACTGCTAGAACCTCTCAAATCTGAGTTTAGAACTATGACATATATATATATATATATATATATATATATACAATTGTCTACCAGAATACACTGGAGTAAGGTGTTATAAGGTTTTTAAGTCATAATGCTTGACTTCAGCAAAAATATAAAACTGTCTAAGTCACTTGCTTGGTTTAGGCAGTTATCATACTGGGCAGGCAGCCCATGATTGAGTCAGTGGATGACTTAGGCGTTTTCTCCACGGGTTCCCAGTATCATGAAGAGTTGATTTAGACAACAACGTAAGATTGGTAAAAAAAATCACTTAGGCAAATTATTTTATGAGGATGACAACATTTAGAAATAAATCACATTTTTGCATTGCATTATTCCATACATTCATGTGCAAGTTCGAAGATTAACTCCTAATATCAAAGCCACTACCTCCGCAAATCATAAAACCTTTAACTTTTTTGCAATTACCTTCTCAAGAAGATATCAAATAATAAAGAAACATGGACATTTATATCCCCGTTGATTTTCAACCGACAAAGTGACCTATACATTAAAAATCGAGCGTGGCGTCCACCTTAATTTTTTCTCTTAATATATAAGTAACTGATGGGGCATGGCTACCTTCTGTTAACAAACGATGACGTTAAAACAATTCGAAAGAACTTTGCAAAGTTAGGTTGGTCCACCATGAGAAAGAGCGTCCGGAGGCAGTTGGATCCAGATTGGTATTGTTCGTTTATATGCCGCAGTCTACTTGGTGCCCGCCCAAACATCTTGTCAACACACTTGCATTGCTAGAAGTTACACTTGGGATTTACTCCAATCGTTTTTATAAGTCGATACCGTTGATTTGTCTTAGTAATTTATAATTGATTTATATATATATATATATATTGTTTCTGATGGATCCGTTTGTAGGTAGTTCGTCTAGAATTCGTCACGTTCAGCATTGAGTCATGTTGTGACAAGGTCAAAGTGTACGATGGGGTGTCTTACTCGGCGACATTGTTGGGCACGTTTACTGGACACACGTTGCCGGCGAACATAATTTCCAGCCACAGTTCCATCTTTGTGTCTTTCACAACGGACAGTAGCACAACGCACACTGGTTTCACTATTAAGTATACGGCTGTTGTTGCTGGTAAGTATCATTTCGGCAAACAATTCCTATCTATAATCCTATAAATATATGAATAGCCATTTAGACTTATAAGTTGTTTCGAATTGTCTATATATCACAACTACGAAATTTAAATTAACTTCAACTTTTTGCTGTTTGACTGCTATCCGCAAACTTCACGCGGAACATGCAATTATTCGATTACAATTATTTTCCCAAATTGAAGAACACTGAAGAAGATGTTTTGCTGAGAGCGCCAAGTGAAGTAGATCTTGTTTTACCGACTCATGTAGTAGAATAAACGGTCAAACGGAAAAAAGGTGCTCATAGTTTATTATAAGGAAAGATCTTTCCAAAGAATGTAGCATACAATTACAATTAATTATCTGGAACAGATTGTAATATAACTATTTATAATAACATAATATTAATAGTGATTGAATGTAATTAAAACTTATTTCTATCAACAAACCAATAATACACATTCCAATATTACAACATACACCATTTGAAGCAGGTGAATACTAAAATAAACAGTAGTGTTGTTGGAAAGGGTTGAACGGAAGTGCGATCTTATCAATGGTTCACCCCCAACCACTATAGATACTGGTGAAATAAATACAATATTTTACAATACATATACATTTCAATTCCAAAACTAATACACCGAGTGCCTATAAAATATAATGTTTGATTACAATTAATTTGATTTCGAATTTTTAAGATGTAATACCATATAGAGAAGATGGGATATGTAGTTTTTTTCCTAAATACTTGTATATTTCTGCGGCTTGTGTTACCCACAATTCAGTACAATAATTTACGTATGGAAAAAAACAGATACTAATTCAGTATGTACATTTCATCCTGATTAATTACAAAACTATTTTATGATTCTGCCGGCACCTTTCCCCAAACATGATTATTCTTATATAAACTAGTGGACTATATAACAACCGTTTGGAAAATATTAGTTGTAAAATTGATATTAACTAGCCAGTTATATTGTTACTGTTTTAGTTTAAGATAATGTGATAGCGACATATGAAAACCTGTCATTCGTTTTAAAATGTTGATCCCCAAGAACGCTTTCTCAAAGGAGCCGCTCGAGTGAAATTAAACAGGTTAAATCTACGAACCACCCGAATGGGCACGCTAGCACACTCCAATACTTCACCCACATGCTATAGAAACTGACGGATATGTGCATTTCGGAAAAAAACAAGCCAGCAAGCAAACAAATAAGCAAGCAAACGTATGTATGCACACACATTCATTTAATGAGATTGGTGTGTAAAATATTTTATAATATATAGTATAAATAGATGGTTATATATATTTATTTATTCCTAGTTTTTTATGTACAGCGCTTTGACCTAGCAAGTAATTACGTTATATTAAACCATTAATTTAATACATTATTATTAATTAAATTCATTATAAAAATGCATAGAACGCAATATTACGGACATTTAATAGATCTCAGTAACCCAAACTTCACCTAAAGAAACAGTATTAAATATGTTGCAGCGTATCCATGCAGTTCAGTGACATTGACCAGATCAACTGGAACGTTTGGCATCAGTGCGGCTCAGTATAGAAACAATATGAACTGTCGTTGGACGATTCATGTCGAAACGTACCAGGTAAACGAATTTACACTTGCAAATTATTACGTGAAACAGTTGATCCTTCACTTGATTTGTTCCTCCAGAAAAGTTTAAATCAAACAAAATGTATTATGTGCTAAGAAACACGCATAACCACTGCTTGTAGATCTGATAGTTATGTACAATATAAACCCCCATGTTGGACAAAATAAAAATTTTCACACATAAAAATGCTCACAGTCGATCATGTTTTTCTGTTAATGACACAGGATCATGATTTTCCTGAACTACCAATTTTTGGGAATATACTACAGCGTTTTTCACTTTCAAATACTCCGACATTTTTATTTATTCTTACAGAATTGTCCTAAAAAATCATGCGATTTGACCGTTTTCCAAGATGTCGTCGATCCAAAAAAAATTCGTTTTGCAATTACCGGTACTATAAATATGGCAGTGCAGCAAGCCATAGTCACCTTTAAAAAACCCTAATGTATGTGCATAATACCCTAAAGGGTGTTATCGTCCTATTTGTAATCTCAGTTTTTTTAACGAAACACGTTGCAGAATGTCTCTAGAAAAGTATTTATACTAATGATATTAGAATAAACAGTCTGCACAGTACGTATGGTTACAATACAACAAGTGTTATCATTAATAACATTTACGCCCACACTCTATATAATTTGTCCACATACACAACAAAGTTTTTAATTTTAAATTATGATTCCAGTTGTCATATTTATAAATGCTATATTTGTAATTCGTAATACGTATTGAAATGTATACCCAAGTATCCATATGTACGTCAATGTGTACACGGGTACATATAATAAGTCCTTGCATTATGCAAGATAAGTAAGATCTTCAAGCACGTTAACTCTCGCAAGGCAGCTAGGCCTGACAACGTCAGTGGTCGGGTCCTCAATGAGTGCTGTGTTCAGCATCCATTTAAACTGGTCTCTGAAGCAGCATCGCATCCCCAGGCCTGGAAATCGTCAGTCATCTGTCTCCAAGAAACCTGTGCCATCTGTTCTCAACGACTATCGCCCAGTGAAGCTTACCTCATAGTTCGTTCTCTCATTTAGCATGTTGGGGATCAACTGGATCCCCTCCAATTTGCATATAACCGCAATCGATGTGTGGAGGATAAAGTTCTCACTCTATGTCATAGTGTGTATACTCATCTGGAAAAGCCCAAGTCGTTTGCCAGGATAGTCTTTATTAACTTTTCGTCGGCTTTCAACACTATCCAGCCACACATCACGATGAGTAAACTTGTCAATATGCATGTGAACCCACACATCATCTTGTGGGTAAATCAGTTTCTTACTGAGCGTAAACAAGTAGTGCGCTATAATGATGCTGTGTCGAGCTCACTCTTTACTTTCACCGGTGCCCCCCAGGACTCAGTGATCTCCCCTATTCTGTTCACACTCTACACAGACGGCTATCGTAGCAGCCAGGAGACCGTCAACTTCATCAAGTACAGCGATGGCACAGCTATCGTTGAACTGATGTGGAAGTCATATAGATGTACTGGAAATGATGAAGACTACAACAGTTATAAAGAAGCACTTAACCAAGCTACAGCTGAAATTAGAAATTCAAAGAGAAGCTATGCACAACAATTAGCTAGTAATATAAAACATGACAGCAAGAGTTTTTATGCGTATGTTCGAAGCAAACAGAAAGTTCAAGATAAGGTCGGTCCTCTAGAAGATAGTGCTGGAAATATAATATCAGAGGGATTAATAATGGCAGAAGACCTGAATGAGTACTTTAGTTCAGTGTTTACCAGGGAAGATATTAGTTCACTGCCAATACCAGAGGCTAAGTTCAAGGGGGCAGATTCAGACTATTTAGGACAATTAATTGTAACCCCGGAAATTGTAGCTAAGAAAATAAGGGCTATGAAGGATAATAAATCACCTGGAGTGGATGGTATTCCACCCAAACTACTATTGGAAATTGTAGAACAAATTAGCATACCACTTGCAACAGTTTTCAACTTGTGATTAGAAGAGGGAGTGGTTCCTTTAGAATGGAAAGAAGCAAACAGTATACCGTTATTCCAAAAAGGTTCGAGAAACAAGTCAGAGAACTATAGACCAGTGAGTTTAACATCAGTGATTTGTAAATTATTAGAAAGACTAATTAAAGATCACATGGTGGATTTTCTTGTTAAAAAAAACTTGATAAAACCATCTCAACATGTTTTTTTTAAAGCGAGGTCATGCTTAACAAATATGTTATGTTTTTTGGAAAACATCACTAAGTGGGTAGATGTCTACTTAGATTT
This sequence comes from Escarpia spicata, assembly GCA_963995525.1. NCBI lineage: Eukaryota > Metazoa > Annelida > Polychaeta > Sabellida > Siboglinidae > Escarpia > Escarpia spicata. The sequence continues at coordinate 52,695,787 of OZ023216.1, read as the reverse complement.
TCAAAAAGCTTTTGACAAAGTACCACATCAAAGATTACTGCTTAAACTAAAGGCATAGGAAATGGTATAATAAACTGGATAGAACAATGGCTGATTGACAGAAGACAACGTGTGGTAGTTGATGGGGAGGCTTCAAACTGGAAATCGGTATTGAGTGGGGTACCACAGGGATCAATATTAGGTCCTATATTATTCTTAATATATATCAACGATTTGGATGATGAAATAACAAGCAAGGTGTTGAAATTTGCGGATGATACAAAAGTGTTTAGAAGGATTAAAAGTGATGGAGATAGACAGCATTTACAAGATGATCTTGACAGGTTGATCAAATGGTCTGAAAAGTGGCAAATGCTGTTCAATTTTGGGAAATGTAAATGCCTCCACGCAGGACGTGGGAACGAAGAGGTAGAATATACAATGGGGGTACTGTACTAAGTACTACTGTAAAAGAAAAGGACTTAGGGTTAACCATTAGTGCTGATATGAAGGTTTCAGAGCAGTGCGGAATTGCAGCTTCAAAGGGAAATCAAATCCTTGGATTAATTAGGCGAAACATAACATATAAGGAAAAAGAGCTAATAATACCGCTGTACAAAACAATAGTTAGGCCTCATTTAGAATATTGTATTCAAGCGTGGAGGCCATATCGCAGGAAGAACATAGATATGTTAGAAAGAGTGCAGAGGAGAGCAACTAAAATGATACCAAATCTGAGGGATCTTAGTTACGAAATACGCCTAAAAAAATGCGGTTTAACAACACTAGAGTCCAGGAGATTGAGAGGAGATCAGATAGAAGTGTTTAAAATATTGAAGGGTTATGAAAATATTGATAGAAATATGTTTTTCTCAGTTAAGAAAGATAGAAGGACTAGAGGACATGAACTTGCATTAGCAAAGGAGCAGAGTAGATTGGATATAAAAAAGTTTTCATTTTCACAAAAGACTGTAAATGAATGGAACAGATTACCTGCTGATTGTGTGGGTGCTAGTAGCGTGAATATGTTTAAAAATAAAATCGACACATACCTCAGACGGGCGGGATACACATAGATAAAAGGGTCGGACTCTCGATAAGCCAAAGGGCTTCCTTGTCCACCTGCCACCTAGAGTTAATTCTCTGGGTGGCAATCTTCTTAAATCTATCCGGCTCTGATCAAGTGTGTGCGTGCGCTGCAGCTGATTTCTCAGTGTGTTGTGACAATCATTTCCTAGACCTGAACATTCGTAAAACTGAAGAACTCCTAATAGATTTTAGGAAGAATCCTGCTCCTCCCAAGGAACTATCCATCAACAGAGAGTAGAGGAATGCAAGTACCTCGGCACCATCATTACCGCAAATCTCACATTTTGTCAAAATTCTTCTTCTTCAATGTGCCATGTCTGTCACAGGCGTTGGTGATCACGGCCATCCAAACCGCACGGTCGTTTGTAGTTTGTAACTGTTCTGTTGTGCTCCTTCCAGACCATGTTTTCAGACTATCTATTATTTTTATTATCTGACGTTCTCTGGATCTTTGTTCTTCTATTTTCCTGTTGTTGCTATATATTCTAACGTTTTCTTTCTCATGATATGGCCTATAAATCGTGCTTGTTGTGTTCTAACTTTGTTAATGATCTTTCTTTTTGGTTTGGCTGTCCTAAGGATGACTTCATTGCGTTGCTTTGCAGTCCATGGCACTCGCAGCATTCTTCTTAAGAACCACATTTCAGTGGCTTTTATGTTTTTTGTGAACTTTCGGTTATTGTCCAGAATTCACACCCATATAGCAATATGAGCTCTATGTAGCATTGCAGTACACGTTTTCTCACTTCAAGTGATATATTTTTGATTGTTAAAATGTTTAATGGTCAAAATACAGCTGTAATTAATAAAAAGTGTCAGCAAAAGCTGTATTTTGTACGCAAGCTCAGGTCTCTCAGCGTCAGCACACATGTTCTCAAAACTGTCTATAAATGCTACATCGAAAGCTCTATAACATTTGGGTTCTTTGTGTGCTACGGCGGCCAGAGTGTTGTGCATCGCAACACTCTGGCACGAATCGTCAAGGTTAGTGGCAAGGTGATGGGAGAAAAGAAGACCAGTCTAGAAGATCTGTACAGGCAACGGGCAGAGAGAACGAGGAGAAAGGTCTTCTGAAACCCTGAACATCCCCTGCTTCCATGATATAAACTGCTTCCTTCTGGCCGCCGGTTTAAAATCCCTCGCTGTAAACTGAATCGCACTCGAACCTCATTTGTTCCCTCGTCAATTAGACTAATGAATGAGTCACTGTTCTTTGTTCCGTCCATCTCTCCCAGTCTTTCTTGCCAGTCTGACACTGAGTGAGCCTGAGATGATTTGTGATTTGCGAGATAATTGAACTTGTGTAACTTATTTAACATATTTAACTTATTTTAACTTATTCAACCGATATAACTTTTATTACTATTTTTACATTTTTATATTGCATGTACATTTGTTTTATTTGTTTTAAAATGCTGCTACACTGCAAATGTATTTTCTCCCAAGGGATAATAAAATATTGTGATTAAGATTGTGATGAATGTTAATTGATACACTGATTAATCATCAACTATAAAAAAACAAGTCATGCTATTATCTGATTTGTGTCATGTAAATTTTATTGTTGTTTATTTTATGGGATGGCTCCTGTGCTAGCGATATTATATATCTTAATGGGAGTTTCCCGACCTTATCTATTACTTACGTTATTCATTGTATATGTATCTTATTTATAGGTCAAATAAATATATTCTCTGTTCTGAGTTCTGGATACTAGGGAGGGAACTATTAGTGCATTTTTGTCACGTGCGGTAACGGATTATTTGTTTAAGTAATATTGAGGAACCAGCTGCTAGAACCTCTCAAAACTGAGTTTAGAACTCTGACATATATCCAAATTGTCTACCAGAATACACTGGAGTAAGATGTTGTAAGGTTTTTAAGTCATAATGCTTGACTTAAGCAAACTGTAAAACTGCCTAAGTCACATGCTTGGTTTAGGCAGTTATCATACTGGGCAGGCAGCACATGATTTAGTCAGTGGATGATTTAGGCGTTTTCTCCACGGGTTCGCAGCATCACGAACAGCTGATTTAGACAAAAACGTGAGATTGGTCAAAAATGACTTAGGCAATTATTTTATGAAGGTAACGATATTTATAAATAATTCACACTTTTGTGTTGCATCATTGCATACATTCATGTGTAAGTTCTAAGATTAACTCCCCATATCAAAGCCACTACCTCCGCAAATCATAAAACTTTTTTTGCAATTACCTTCTCAAGTAGATGTCAAATAATAAAGAAACACCGACATTTTTACACCCATTGATCAGAAGAAAGTCCTTGTGCCCTGATGTGTTTGACAAAGCAGGTCTCATCTGTTGTTTGTGCTTGAATGTCTTGCTGTTGAAACAGTTGAACAGACGGTCCATACGTTCCAAGAACAATGCTATTTCTTCTTCGTCGTCATGGAGTGACTTGAATGCAAACTTTGTAGAAATACCAGCAGCCACAGACTGAGATAAGACTTGGGTCGCATATTTAACTCGCAAAGCCGAAAACGGGGGCAAGTCAGTGTGCTTGTGTGTCAGTTTAGGAGCCATAAGCACAGTATTTCTGGAATCGATCAGGAAAAATTGACGAATGTTGCTCCACTTACTGCTTTTCCCATCTCTTTTGAAGCCTGTTTTCTTGAGGTTGTTCCTTATGTTTTAGCAGATGAGGTGGGTTATACATGGCATCGATTTTTTTCTCGTTTTGGAGGCAGAAAGACTCATAGAAGTGCCTCAAGTGTCTTTCGATTATTCGACCATTGGTCACATATGACCACTTTGATGTCCATACCAATGCTGGTCATCTAATTCATAGTCGTAACGGATTCTCGTCTATTTCAAATGACGGCACTGTTTGTTGACATTCCCATAACACAAGTTGAAGGACACAATTATCTAGATTATAGTTTATCACAAACGCCCTAAATATTGTACGTAAACTACAAAAACAACTTGTTCTCTCTCTTTCTCCACCAATTGTTACATATAGGTGAACATTCAATTCTTCCGTAGTCTAGTGTACCCGTAGGCTAGGCGCGTTGAGCAAGTGAATTTTTCGATTTATTTCATCAGTTATAAAATATAAGAATGTCAACAGTGATCTATGACACAACCATGTTCAGTTGTTTGTACCTTTCAGCATCTTTCGGAAACCGAAAACACACTTATTGGGACATTAACTTTTATAATTGGAACACTTCGGTGCGCTGCACCGAGAGGTGCCGTCGTGTCTCTGTGTCATCGTGTAGTTATCCTAGATAGCCGCCCGGGTTCGCTGTTGCATTGCCGGCTTCACTAAAAACAGCGGAGTGGTGCCTCTTTCCTTCTATTCGTATTGGCATTATTGGGTTGAAATCGTGGGAAGGAATAACTACGATCGCAGTTAGAGCAAATACCCCGTTGTTAAAAGATAGGGTAAAATAGAAAGTGGTGCGCAAATCAAACCGAGCGCTTATTTGAATAATGAAGGCGTGTCTAAAATGTGGTGTTATAATAAGTCGCAATTTATAAAAATGATTATAAATTCAACGGATGGCTATTTATTTAAGGTGGTATATACTAAGGTCGACTACATATAGGGCAGTTTTATAATGGAACCTGTATGTCTTTCTGAACTAGAAAATAGGACAAATTATGTTATTTCCGGACACAATACAGGTCTAGGACCTTTCGATAACATTGTTTGGTTTTCCTCGTCATTTTCAATCAAGGAATGTCTAGGAAAATGCTTTTTTCTAATTGTCCTCGCTCTGTCTTCCACGATCATGGTTCTGCGATTCAGTAGACTACCAACTGTAAACAGTTCGATGTTGAATGTCACGCAGCTTGGTATATCGTTAATATCAGCAAGACACAGCAGCGGTCCCAACACTGTGCCGTGTGTGACGCCTGATATGACGGGGGTCTTTTTGGAAGAGCTCCAATTCACTAAGATTCTGTGTGTTCGCTTATGCGGGAATTATTTGATAAATTGCAGCATGTTGCCCCGGACCCTGTAATATTTTAGTTTTAGTATGAGTCATCGATGATACACTTCGAACGACTATTAAAGTCGAGGAGTATGCAGTCCATTTGTTCTTCTCAAGTATGTGGGTCAGATAATGTACTGTTCCTAGAAGCCCTGCATCTGTGGATTGGCTTTTCCTAAAACCACCTGGGCATCTGCGAGTATATGAGTGAAGAGGTTCATCCGACTGGGTGGTTCAAATGAGTGATATGTTTACTTATTTCACAGTCAGTTTACCTTTTGTTCTCGTGATGTTTCGACTGCTTTAAGCAGTCTTCTTCAGACGACTACCGCTAGATGGCGACCCGGTAGTATTTCAGCGCTTACGTAGTCACTCAGGTGTGTGCCCCCCACGGCTGCGCCCTAGGTGGCTCTTCAAGGGATCGTCATAGTTGTGTTAAAGCCGATACCGTCCTTCGTCTCGGTTCATGCAGTCCTTGGTTTTTCTAATCCAGATCGCTTCTTTCATGCCTGTTGTCCTCCAGTCCGACTCCCTGTCCACAAATTTGGCCCCCTCCCAGTCTACTATGTGATTTTGCTGTGTCATGTGGTCTGTGATGGCTGATTTGTTCATCTCCTTTTCCGAAGTTTTTCTGTTGTTTCTGGTGTAGGGTTTGTTCATTGTTGCTTTGTCTGCATCATCTCTGTGTTCTCTGATGCGAGTTCCAAGTGTGCATTTAGTTTCTCCGATGTATGTGGCATTGCAGTTCTTACATGATATAGCGTACACTCCTTCGCACATCTTGTGTGGTTCCACTTTGTCTTTTGGTCTTACCAGTGACCGCTTGATAGTGTTGTAAGGTTTCATTGCTGTGTCCACTTTGTATTCCTTCATGATCCGTGATGTGGTTTCGGATAATCCTTGGACATACGGAAGTACCACCATGCCTTTGCCCTTATGTTTTTCCACAGTCTTCTTCCTGATGTTGGCTTCATTCATTTGTTTCATCTTTCTCTGTACGTTGATATGGTCCACTCTGGATACTCGCATCTCTTTAGGACTTCTTTGATGCGTTCTTTTTCTTTGCGTTTATCTTCCTCCTCTGTGACAAGCGTTTCACATCTGTTTAGTAGCGTAGCGTACGGATCACTCCCATCTTCTGGTGTAATGGATGATATGAGGAGAAATTTTGATATTGGTCCGTGTGGGTACTCTTCCGGAACGTCAGAAGTTTCACCTCCCCCGATTCCTTTCTGACTAGTAATGTATCTAAAAATGGCATATTTCCTTCCGCTTCCTCTTCATGTGTAAATGTTATGCTGTTAGTTTCATCCACTATGTTAAGATGGTCGGTCAGGTGTTGTGTCATCCCTGCTTTTATAACTTCGAGAATATCGACATAGCGTTTCCACATTCTTGGTTTACATATGACAGGGGCTGTGGTGATAGCCTCTTTCTCGAGATGTTCCATGAAGAGGTTGGCAACAATGGGGGACACAGGGCTACCCATGGCTGTGCCAAATTTCTGTTGGTATACAGTGTTTCTGAATGTGAAGTAGGTTGTGTTCAGAACAAAGTCCAGTAGTTCCATGATATCTTCTATTTCCCGTCTAGTCCGGTCTGTTATTGTGGCGTCATTCTGCAGTGTGATCTTGATTATCTCCATAGTCTTCGGTACAGGCGTGTTCGTGAACTGGGACACACGACATCGTGGGAGGTGAAAATTTCATCTTCGTGAAGCGTTAGAGATTTCAGTTCCTCTGCCAGGTGTCTTGAGTTGTTCACATGGTGTTGCGTTATGTCCTGCCATAGGGCCAAGAAGATCTGCCAAGCTTCGTGACACGTTGTATGCTATTGAGCCAGTATAGTCCACAATAGGTCTTAGGGGTTGTCTTTTTTTAAATGTATTTTAGTGTACAGTACAGTCTAGGGATATCTTCTGCTGAGGGGTAAAGGTAATAGTACTGTTTTCTGTTATCTTACCCTCTCTTTTTAGTCTGGTGAGGATGGCAGTTAGTTTTCACTTGTACTTAGCAGTTGGATCCGACTTCACTTTGGAGTATGTTTTCTCATCGTATTGCATCTCACGTACTTTCTTCTCATATTGTGCTTTGTCCATTATTACCGTGGCACGTCCCTTGTCCGCCGGTAGAATGATGGTTGTTTCATTTTTTTTGAGTAATTCAAGTGCGTTAGTCTCTTCTTTACTGATGTTGGATTTGGGAGGCTTTGCTGATTTCAGAGTCCCTTTCACATTTCACTTGTTAAATCTTGTTAGATCGACATCTCCTCGCAAGCTTTGTGCTTCTGTTTGTGGTAATATAGAGCAAGCCTGTTCAGTGGCTACTATATATTCCTCTATTGGAATTTATGTTGGCACTATAGCATAATTGAGTCCTTTTGCGAGAACCATCGTTTCTGCGTCATTCGGTTCATACTGCGAGATGTTATCTATCACTTCTTAAGCTGTTCATCTGATAGATCAGTGGTGATCGTCTGAAGCGGTAGTCGTCTGAAGAAGCAGTCGAAACGTCACGAGAACAAAAGATAAACTGACTGTAATAAGTAAAAACATCAATCATCTGCAAGGATGTTGCGGTTATAAAAATGTGAGTGGATTATGTATTCAAAGAGTTTGCATGAAACAGAGGTTATGGAGATGGGGCGGTATGTTTAAGTTTTCCTCGCCTGTTTTGAATACTGGTGCTATATTTGCTTTACGCCAGCCATATTGTGTGTTATGTTGAATGAAGGTCCGGCCTTGGAGAGTTAGCCTAGGGCTTCTTTCAGTACTCTGGTGGGATCACGTCGGTCCTGTGGCTTTATGTGGATTTAATCCAGACAGGAGTTTGACGATTATGTTGATGTCTAGTGGTGTGAAGTATGGGCTGTAACCTAGGTTCGGTAGTGGACCTTCTGCTTCTTTTGTGAATAATTTAAGAACTGGTCATTAAGTATCGCAACTTGGATCTTACTGTCACTGTGTGTCTGACTGTCACTGTGTATTTGACTGTCTCTCTTCACGGGGACTGCAACATTGTTGCTACGATTCGATTTAACACATGTCCTATGCTTTTTCTAAGCACTGGCACCCCAACAGTAATTAAACCATTGCCATAGCGGTCGTGAGCTTGCCTACAAGTACGCTGCAGCTCGTTTTAAAACCTGCGGCCCTTTTCCCTTTCTGGGTTTGTTTGGCTTGAGTATATGCACGCTGTTTGTTTTTTGCCAGCAGCTTCATGCGTGGTTTATGCATAGTTAGTTGCGTCTAGTTGAGGTAATCTTAGTTGGAACATATCCTTTTATAAGGGTTTTCAGGTATGTTTTGAAAGACTTCCATAGCTCTTCCAATGGCGATTCTGCTGAGCTTTAGGCAAGGATTAATGATGATAGTCTGGTGGTTTCTGCCTTGAATTAGTGATATTCGCCATGGACCAGAAGAACACTTCCCTCCTGGTTGGTTTTGTGCGTGTGACGCTAGCTGTAACCTCAAGGAGGATTTCTGCATGGTCATTCACACAGACTATGTAAAAGTAAAGGCAAGTTCTTATATAGCGCAGTGTCCAGTCCTCAGGACTGTTCAAAGCGGCAGACCTGTTCAATCGAACACCATCTCGACTTCTCTGGGAAGCATTCACCCACGCTGCAATTAATGCGCGAAGACTATTCGTACGCAAATAACCACCTCTGTCCATAGCCAGGTACTCATTCATACAGCTGAGTGAACTGAAGCAATGTACAGTAAACGAACTTGCCCAAGGTTCGACACCGCCGCACAGGATTGTGCGGCGGTGTCCTCAATTCGAATTACGAGAGATGTTTGTTGGTAAAATGTAAGGTCAAACAGTTATTCCGTGAGTGTTTACATGGACTATTTATTCCACGCCTAAGTCAGCTGTCATATTCAGAAAGACTGTTTCTACTTTTTTTTTGGTTGATTCAACATCTGTGGGTGGTTGATGCTCCCCTGTCGGCGTGTTTTTGTCTTCTTTTCACCGATAACAAGTCCCAAGCCATCACCGTATCTGTTGACTGATTCCACGAGATGTTGTAAGGCCCTGGGTGGTGTTTGAGAGGGCAGCAATGTCATAAGCAAAGTCCAGGTCTGATAAACGCTCCTCCTTAACCCACCCACACAATCCCTTCATTGCCCGTGGTTGCTAGTCGCATGACCCAGTCGATGGCCACGACAAAGAGAAGGGGGAAGAATGCAGCCTTGTCTGACACCAGTCATCACATGGAACCAGTCGATGGGCACGGCAAAGAGAAGGGGGGAAGAATGCAGCCTTGTCTGACACCAGTCATCACATGGAACCAGTCGATGGCCACGGCAAAGAGAAGGGGGAAAGAATGCAGCCTTGTCTGACACTTAAAATGGCAGTGAAGTTGTCAGTAGCATGACATGTTTCTACAGAATTCGGAAAATTTAACGTATGAGAAGTATCAACAACGTTACAGGGGTGGCTGAAAGCTCCTCTATGATCATGGGTCCCAACCTTTCCTATGGGGGGGTTGGGCTCTTCGGCGGGGATCAGCGTTCAGCTCTATATCTCCGCCGGTGAGGAACGTGTGATTGCCGGCTGAGGTTAGGCCGGAGTAGGTGGTGTGGGGGTTAGCAAAATCTACATCGAGACTGTATATTAGCCAGAAATTAGCTATGGTGAAAAAAATAGTACTGGCGTATCACCAGTTGCCATTATTATAAAGATTTCACAAGATTTAACAACACTACACCCAGATAATTAACTCTATATTGTCACAAAATATAGTGTAAGTATTAATAAGTTAATAAATTAGCGGTACCCGATTTGACATGGCAAGTTATAGGTTTAGGTGCACTAAGATTCGGAGTGAACGAAAAGCAAACGTAACACCAGATATGTGGTACGAGAAGCCAACTGGCGTTCAAGTTTAATACAACAACATAAACTTTCGGTTCATTGATAGTTGGCCAACCGTTACTCTACTATGTCTATGTCGTTATAACACCATATATTGAGATCGACAAGTACGCATCCAAATACGAATTTACATGGGAGACAATTAAACAGCTGATCACTTACATGAAGACGGGTGTACACCGTTGTAAAGTCAGTTAGCTGTAACCAATGTCTCGTGATGTGCGAATGTTAGCGTTCGGCCGCGTTCGGCGAGATGTCAGGACGAAAGTCGCACGGCGAACGAATTCACGTAGTCGAAAGCAGGCGACTCGGGCGATACAGTAGCCGGTAGATTTGCCTTGTCGATTCCACGCGAAACACCAGGCAACCACACGGAATCGATGTCGCGACGTCGTTGATGTTGGTAGGGTCCTGTCACGGAGACCGAACCACGTAAGATGAGCGATAGCCCAGCGGAATGACTACGGTTCGTTGATAGTCGCCAGTAGACGAAACGGCTGTCACTCGAAGTAGGTAACGTCAAAACGGAGTCGCAGACGATTAACGTTCAGTCCTCTTCAAACGTGAGAAATGCAGCGACTCACATCAAATCAGTACCATTCAAATCGTAGAAGTATTTACCTCAGCCTCAGGCATTGGGCGGATATACAGTGTATATTTCGGCCCAATTCCTGGAGACGAGAGTTTTGTGTGCAACACTTTCTTCTGCTCAATGATCGTCTGGTCTCGAACGGCCGTTCTCCCCTTATATAGCTTGATGGCCGGAAGTTAGTCTGACCAATCACGACACTTAACACAAATTAAAGTCGTTCCAGAATTCGGCTCCCGAAACCGCACGAAACCTTTCATACTTCAAACCAATCCATTCAACTCGCTCAACTCAACTCAGTGCTCGCACAATCTTTAATTTACGTGAATTACATATAAAATTCGAGGTTCGAGGTTATATTTGGCAGAGATAGATCGTAGAAATTGGTCTTAGGTCTTAGGTGATTTACTCCAAACAGCCCAAACTTGAGCTAACGCAGGAGTTGTGTGGTGCTTGTTTGTGCGCATGGGTGTGGTGAAAGGGAGGTTCATGATCGCTGTTTGAAACGCCATGGGGCTTTCTAGTTCAGTAATCGATGGTGGAATCATATTCCAGATTCGAACTGCTCGGGGTAGAAAGAGAACACTGCTGCATTGATGCGACACCTAGGGGCTACGTAGTGGCCACGGTTTTTTGACTGTGTTAGTAGACCTGGTGGGGGTGTGATGTTGATTATGTTATTTAATATTTTGTAAAATGTCATGACTTGTTTGATAATGCGTCGTCGTTCAAGAGTTGACCATCCAAGGGTGGCTATTAGGTCTGCTGCGTTTGTTTGGCGTCTGTGGTCATTTCTGACAAATCTGGCAGCACAGTGTTGTACTCTTTCAAGGAGTTTAATTTGGTTGGCAGTGTGTGGGTGGTGCAGAAAAGTTGATAAACAAGTGGAATTACTGATTGATAAGTATTATTCTTGCCTTAATATCATTCATAAAGTTGCAGTAAACATATATTGAGTAGCAGTTGTGCTTAAAGTTAGTTAGTTAAAGTATTTTAGAACACCTTAGTATAGTGAGTGATAATAGGGTAACTTAACCTTCGATAAGTTGTAAACAAGATTTAACAAACCTGATTATGTGGTAGAATATATAGGAGATAAAGTAACAACCATCAAACTACTTACACAAGATAATATCTGTGTAAGCCAGTACTTGCTAGATATTTTGATTAGGTAGCATTGTTGTTAAAATTAAGCAAGGGCGACAGTCGGGCGGCGTAACCTTAATAAATAAAGCAGCCTAACGTAACGTAATTGATTGTATTTAAATTAGGTTACTACCGGTAATGTTAGCATTCGTGATATAATAAACAGTCGGCTGTGTAATTGAAATTTGTAACATAAGGTGTGCTGTAGTACACCGGAAACAGTCTTTATAAAGACTAAGTTAGTTAAGATATTAAATAAATTCTGATAGGGATATGGCGCCTTGCAAGCGGCAAGTCAAGGCAAAGCGTCACTTGGTGTGCGATCACTGCCACAGCTGGGTAGATTTTGCATTGTCCGGCTGTGGGAAATCATGGGCAGAAACCACGGAGGAAGGATTCACCTTTCAGTGCATTGGGTGTTGGAAGGTGGAGTGTCTGCAGAAGGAGATAGTTAGGTTGACATATATTGTGAAGGGAATGGAGATGGGAATTAGAAAGAAGACAGGCTGAATGGAGAGAGACGACAGGGAAAGAGGTGAGAATATGCAAGACTGAAGGAGAATAGCAGTGGCAAGAAAATTGAGGAAAGGAGATTGAGAGGAGGGAAGGTGATTGGAAGGGAAGAAATTGGAAAATCGACGACAGAAAACGTGACAAGCGTGAATATGACAGGGGAGAAAGTGAGCGTAGAGAGGGAGGGAGGGAAGATGGGATGGGAGAGGAGAGAAGAAAATGAGATGGGATGAAAGATGAAGGAACGAAAGGAAGTGAGAGCAAATGTGATAGAAGAGAAGTCGATAAAAGGGACGCTGACAGGAGGAAAGGTGACAAGAGAAAAAGCGACATGAAAGAATGCATCGGAAGGGAATGTGACAGGAAAGAAGAAGACAGGGGAAAAGTCAACAACCAGAAAGATGCAAATCGAAGAAGGAGCCACTCGAAGGCAGTGGTTGAGGGGGCAATGAGGAAAGAGAGGGTGTTTATGGGCGACTCCATTATGAGAAAGACGGACAAGGCACTGAGCGAGGGGAAGGACGTAGTTGTTTGTCTACCGGGGGTAGAACTTGTATATTGAACATGTGACTGACAGAGTAGAGAAGGTATTGGGACATGGCAAGAGAGGGTCTATACTGATACATGTAGGAACAAATAATGTTAACAGGGAGGGAACAACTGGGATACTACAGAAGCATAGACAGTTAGTGAGGAAGCTAAAGAAGACAAAAGTTGAACAGATAATTATGTCAGGAATTTTGCCAGTAATGGGAGGAAGGGGGGCAACGTATAGAAACTGCAAGAGGATGGCGATCAACGCACTAGTTGAGCAGATGTGTGAAGAAGAGGGGGTGGGATTCACAGATTTATGGGGATATTTTATTGGGAGGGAAGATATGTACATGAGAGATGGCCTCCATCTTAGTGGAAAGGGGGCAGCAGTTTTCTCAGAGAACCTGCTGCAATGTGTTGACAGTGGGATAGGTTGCATATATTTAAACTAGATTCGCAGGGGGGACTCACAGAAAAGCCTGAAACTGGAGGCATAGATAAAAACAGCAAAAATAAATCAGCTAAGAACAGTCTGGAAAACTCTTCTGAAGCTGGATATAAATGTGTTTGTTTAAACGCAAGGTGTATAGTAAACAAAAGAAATTAACTAAACATTATGGTAGAAGATATTGACCCTAACATAATAGGTATAACCGAATCCTGGACCACCATCGATATATCAGATGCCGAATTGGGACTGACAGGATATGTAATGTTTAGGAAAGATAGAATATGAAGACATTGAGGTGGAGTTATTTTATATATTAAAGAATCTATCCAAGCTTATGAAATAAAATTAGAAAGAGAAGCAGATTGCGAAGAAGCTGTTTGGTGTAACATAGTTACAGGAAACTCAACGATAACAGTTGGGTTAGTTTATCGAAGTCCAAACATAAGCATAGAAGAGAATGAAAAAATACAAAACGCTGTAAGGGAAGTAAGCAATCGAGACTGTATTATTATGGAGGATTTTAACCACGGGCATATACAAAGGAAAGTATCTTGAACTAAAACTAAAAACTTGTGGTCCTCATTCCCCATACTCTGTAGATATTTTCCAATGGGAATGAGGACCACAAGTTTTTAGTTTTAATTAAAGATACTTTCCTTTCTCAACATGTGCTAGAACCAACCAGGGGTGAGAATGTGTTAGACATAGTTTTGTCCTCACAGAAGGAATTAGTTGACAATGTCAAAATATGTGAGCCACTGGGGAGTAGTGATCATAACCAGATACATTTTACCATCAGATTAAAATCAGAAAGGAATAGTAAAAAGCAGTATAGGAGAAATTTCCACAAAGGAAGGTATAAGGACATGAGGAAATATTTAGCAAGGATATACTGGAATAACAAACTCAAAAATAAGACATCAACTGAATGCTGGAATATATTAAAGAGTGAAATTAAGTGCACAGTTGATAAATTTGTACCCTCTTCAAAAAACAAGGGAAACAGTCCAAAAAGAAACACTTATCGAAAGAAGCCATTACAAAAATTAAGTATAAACAAATGATGTGGAAGTCATATAGATGTACTAGAAATTATGAAGACTACAACAGTTATAAAGAAGTACTTAACCAAGCTACAGCTGAAATTTGAAATTCAAAGAGAAGCTATGAACAACAATTAGCTAATAATATAAAACATGACAGCAAGAGTTTGTATGCGTATGTTCGAAGCAAACAGAAAGTTCATGATAAGGTCGGTCCTCTAGAAGATAGTGCTGGAAATATAATATCAGAGGGATTCTTAATGGCAGAAGACCTGAATGAGTACTTTAGTTCAGTGTTTACCAGGGAAGATATTAGTTCACTGCCAGTACCAGAGTCTAAGTTCAAGGGGGCAGATTCAGACTATTTAGGACAATTAATTGTAACCCGGAAATGGTAGCTAAGAAAATAAGGGCTATGAAAGATAATAAATCACCTGGAGTGGATGGGATTCCGCCCAAACTATTAGTGGAAATTGTAGAACAAATTAGCGTACCGCTTCCAACAGTTTTCAATTTGTCATTAGAAGAGGGAGATGTTCCTTTAGAATAGAAAGAGGCAAACATTATACCGTTATTTAAAAAAGGTTCGAGAAACAAGTCAGAGAACTATAGACCACTGAGTTTAACATCAGTGATTTGCAAATTATTAGAAAGACTAATTAAAGATCACATGGTGGATTTTCTTGTTAAACATCAATTGATAAACCCATCTCAACATGGGTTTTTTAAAGCGAGGTCATGCTTAACAAATATGTTATGTTTTTTGGAAGACATCACTAAGTGGGTAGATGAGGGATCACCAGTAGATATCGTCTACTTAGATTTTCAAAAAGCTTTCGACAAAGTACCACATCAAAGATTACTGCTTAAACTATAGGCCCATGGCATAGGAAATGGTATAGTAAACTGGATAGAAAAATGGCTGATTGACAGAAGACAACGTGTAGTAGTTGATGGGGAGGCTTCAAACTGGAAATCGGTATTGAGTGGGGTATATATATATATCAACGATTTAGATGATGAAATAACAAGCAAGGTGTTGAAATTTGCAGATGATACAAAAGTGTTTAGAAGGATTAAAAGTGATGGAGATAGACAAAATTTACAAGATGATCTTGACAAGTTGATCAAATGGTCTGAAAAGTGGCAAATGCTGTTCAATTTAGGGAAATGTAAATGCCTCCGCGCAGGACATGGGAACGAAGATGTAGAATATACAATGGGGGGTACTGTACTAAGTACTATTGTAAAAGAAAAGGACTTAGGGTTAACCATTAGTGCTGATATGAAGGTTTCAGAGAAGTGCGGAATTGCAGCTTCAAAGGGAAATCAAATCCTTGGATTAATTAAGCGAAACATAACGTATAAGGAAAAAGAGCTAATAATACCGCTGTACAAAACAATAGTTAGGCCTCATTTAGAATATTGTATTCAAGCGTGGAGGCCATATCGCAAGAAGGACATGTATATGCTAGAAAGAGTACAGAGGAGAGCAACTAAAATGATACCAAAACTGAGTTATCTTAGTTACGAAATACGCCTAAAAATGCGGCTTAACAACACTAGAGACTAGGAGATTGAGAGGGGATTAGATAGAAGTGTTTAAAATAATGAATGGTTATGAAAATATCAATATAAATACGTTTTTCTCAGTTAAGAAAGATAGAAGGACTAGAGGACATGAAGTTACATTAGCAAAGGAGCAGTGTAGAAAATATCAATATAAATACGTTTTTCTCAGTTAAGAAAGATAGAAGGACTAGAGGACATGAGGTTACATTAGCAAAGGAGCAGTGTAGATTATATATAAGAAAGTTCTCATTTTCACAAAGGACTGTAAATGAATGGAACAGATTATGTGCTGATTGTGTGGGTGCTAGTAGCGTGAATATGTTTAATAAAAATAAAATCGACACATACCTCAGAAGGGCGGGATACACATATATAAAAGGGTCGGGCTCTCGATAAGAGGTACCTTGTCCACCTGCCACCTAGAGTTAATTCTCTGGGTGGCAATCTTGTTAAATCTTGTTAAATTAATGTCACTGGATTCCCTGTATCGAGCCGGATACCATAATGTTAACCGTACATTCCAACTTAATCCATAATTTTAATAAAACACGTACTCTATTCATGAGCGAGGTGTGACCCCAGTGTTTTTCACACCTACATTTCTGTAAACATTGTAAGTTCATAATATAACTCATTGGTAGTTAAAACGTTACACGCCTTAATCGCCAGAGGGCGCCAGCACATACCTCAGCGACAATATATACCAGAGATGGCAGCACCATCCCATCAACAATACTTTGTAAACAAAACCACTGTTCTAAAGCCTGGATGAATTCTATTCAAACCACTTTGTGACACATATGGCAGGTGGACAAGGAAGCCCTTTGGCTTATTGAGAGTCCAATCCTTTTATCTATGTGTATCCCGCCCTCCTGCGGTATGTGTCGATTATATTTGTTAAACATATTCACGCTTCTAGCACCCACACAATCAGCAGATAATACGTTCCATTAATTAATTAAGAGTCATTTGTGAAAAAGAGAACTTTCTTATCTCTAATCTACACTTCTCCTTTACTAATGTAACTTCATGTCCTCTAGTCCTTCTATCGTTCTATCAATATTTTCATAACCATAACCATTCCGCACTACCCTAAAACCTTCATATCGGCACTAATGGTTAACCCTAAGTCCGTTTCCTTTACAATAGTATTTAACACAGTACCCCCATTATATATTGTACATCTTTGTTTCCATGTCCAATGTGGAGGCGTTTACATTTCCCAAAATTGAACAACATTTGCCACTTTTCAGACCATTTGATCAATCTGTCAGGATCATTTTGTAAATACTGTCTATCTCCATCACTTTTAATCCTTCTAAGCACTTTTGTATCATCCGCCAAATTCAACACCTTGCTTGTTATATCATCGTCCAAATCATTCGTTTTGTACGTTTTCATTCTAGTTTATGCTTATGTTTGGACTACGATAAATTAACCCAACCGTTAACGTTAAGTTTCCTGTGACTATGTTACACCAAACAGCTTGTTTTTAAAAATATTATTTCATAAGCCTGGATATATTATTTAATATATAAAATATATCCCCCTCCCATTCTTCCCATTCTTTCTTCCCTAAGCATTACACAATTATCCTATCAGTCCCAATGCGGCATCTGATATATCGGTGGTGGCCCATGATTCGGTTATACCTATTATGCGAGGGTCAATATCTTCTACCATAGTGTTTAGTAAATTTATTTTGTTTACAGTATTCCTTGCATTTATACAAACATATATATCCAGCTTCAGAACAGTTTTCCAGACTGTTCGTTGCTGATTTATCTGTGCTGTCTTTATCTATGCCTCCAGTTTCAGGCTTCTCTGTGGGTCCCCCAGCGAATCTAGTTTAAATAGAGGCAACCTGTTCCACTGTCAACAGATCGCAGCAGGTTCTCTGAGAAAACTGCTGCCCCTTTCCAGTTAGAAGTAGGCCATCTCTCGTGTACATATCTTCCCTCCCAAAAAATATTCCCATAAATTTGTGAATCCCACCCCCTCTTTTTCACACATCTGCTCTTCTAGTGCGTTTATCCTTTGCAGTTTCTGTATGTTGCCCCACCTTCCTCCCATTACAGGCAAAATTCCTGAGAGAATAATCTGTTCAAATCTTGTCGTCTTTAGCTTCCTCACTAACGGTCTGTACTTCTGTACTATCCCAACTGTGCCCTCCCTGTCTGCATTATTTGTCCCTACGTGCACTAGTTTAAACCCTCCCTTGCCATGCCCCAATACCTTCTCTGTCCTTTCTTTCACAAGTTCTATCCTAGCCCATGGGAGACAAACAACGACGTCCTCCCTTTCGCTTAGTGTCTTATATGTCTTTCTCAGAATAGAGTCGCCCAAGATCACCCTCTCTTTTCTCATTGCCCCCTCAATCATTGCCTCAGAGTCCCTTCTCCGGTTTTCATCTGTCTGGTTGTAGTCTTTTCCCCTGCCGTACTTTCTCCTGTTACATTCTCTTGCATTCCATTCTTTCCTCTCGCTTTTTCTAGTGTCTCCTTTCCTCCTATCATCATCCCTTTTATCGACTTCTCTTCTGTCACATTTACTCTCATTTCCTTTCGTACCTTCATCTTTCCTCCCATCACATTTTCTTCTCTACTCTCCCCTCCCATTTTCCCTCCCTTTTCTCTACGGCCCCTTTCTCCCCTGTCATCTTCACGCCTGCCATGTTTTCTGTCATCGATTCTCCAATTTCTTCCCCTCCAATCATCTTCCCTCCTCTCAGTCTCTTTTCCTCAGTCTTCTTGCCACTACTCTGCTCCTTCAGTCTCACAGTATTCCCAACTCTCTCCCTGTCGTCTCTCTCCATTCCACCTGTCTCCTTGCTAATTTTCATCTCCATTCCCTTCACAATATCTGTCAACCTAACTATCTCCTTCTGCAGACGCTCCACCTTCCAACTGCCCACGCACTGAAAGGTGAATCCCTCCTCTTTGGTTTCTGCCCAAGAATTCCCACAGCTGGAAAAGGCAACATCCACCCAGCTATGGCAGTGATCGCACACCAAATGTCGCTTCGCCTTGACTCACCTCTGAGCATGGTTTCCAAGGATTTAGGCGCAATAGAAGTTATCTTATTATTAGTATTATTATTATATCAGAATTTATTTAACTAACTTAGTCTTCATAAAGACTTTTCCTGTGTACTATAGCACATTTTTTATGTTACAGCAGATTTTAATTACACAGCTGACTATCTATTCTATCACGAACGCTAACGTTATCGGTAGTGACGAAATTTAAATACAATCAAATACGTTACGCTAGACTGTCTTATTTATTTAGGTTATGCCGCGCCCTAGCGAATACGTGGGACACTTGCTACATAAACAAACTGGAGATCGCCCGACTATCGCCCTTGCTTAATTTTAACAACAATGCTACCTAATCAAAGTATCTAGAAGGTACTGGCTTACACATATATTATCTTATGGAAGTAGTATTATGTTTGTTAGTTTATTTCCCATATTGTACTACATAATCAGGTTTGTTAAATCTTGTTTACAAACTTATCGGAGTCTAAGTTACCCTATTATCACTAACTAAACTAAAGTCTTTTAAATTACTTTAACTAACCACCTTTCAGCACAACTGTTACGCAATATATGTCTAGTGCTACTTTATGAATAATATTAAGGTACGATGTTGCTGACGTCACCACAGGCAAGGCGGCTGAGCGGGACCTATCCTTTAGTACGGCGAACGCCGGTGCAACCTGTTGTTTCAGACTGTACATGAAATTGCAATCGCGGAATTTAATAGTTTTTTTATATCACCGTAAAGATAATATTTTTATTTGCAAGTTTGTTCCTGGATGTACACAGGACTTGTGTTAACGTTTTGAGTTATTTCCGGTGGAACATCGCGATAGCTCAACCAAGATTAAACATTCGTAATTAAGCGTAATTATCATTTTGGAAGACAAGTTTATTGTGGGTAACATTTTAGTATAGGGATGTTCGTCTAGGGGGAGCTTCGTATTATCAATTTTGTTTCTGCTAGGGGGGCGTTTTTTAGCATGCGCATTGAGCGTTTTGATTCCACATATTGTCAATCCCCATCTGTCTTATTAATGTATATTTGTTGTTTTCTTTTTACAATGATTTAGTCGGTTAGTAGTACCGGCTATATTAAACTATTTTGCTTGATGTTTTCAGAGAGTTCTTTTGGAGTTCATCGCGTTCGATGTTGTGTCCAGCAACACCAGCTGTGTTGAAGACAGCGTCAAAGTGTTCGATGTATTGGACCACTCGGATGAATGCCTGGGCACATTATGTGGAACTACTATGCCCGCGGACATCATTTCCACCTTCAATTCTCTAGTTGTGATCTTTAAATCTGACAGTTTGACGATAGGGAATGGTTTCACTATTAAGTATAAAACTATTGCTGGTAAGTATCCCTTAAGCATGCAGATACAATAATGAACAATATTAAGTACGTTGATGACCTTGGCACTTTTCATGTGTTTCTGGGTTGACAAAACACATTGTTTGTAGTGCCAAATAAATATACGGTGGAATGAATTTCATCATACATACACACACGCACACACCATACACACACACACACACACACACACACACACACACACACACACACACACACACACACACACACACGCATATATATATATATATATAGTTTATTTTAGCCGATATTCATTCCACCGTATATTTATTTGGCACTATAAATTTGGAATGGATTTCGTCTAAAATAAACTATATATATCAATACTACTGGCCTTCTTGACTTAATTACATTCGGCTTTGTTTAACTTGTAATACCATTCAGAAGCTTATTACTGTTGATCTATATATGTATGTATATATATATATATATATATACAGCCTGTATATATATATGTATATATATATATAATATATATATATACAGGCTGTATATATATAATATATATATATATATAGCAAAATCCAGATCAGAGAAATTTCGGGCTGGATACCTGGTTCTCCAATGCCTGGAGATACTTAATCCTTCCCTCTCGTCAAGCCAATGATCAACAGGTATGGAGCGAGAGAATCATTTACACTGACTCAAACACTAGAGACAACTCTTGATGGCTGCTATACCGGACTACTATTTAATATCGTCGATGTGTCTTGGCGTGATCACCTCACCAACCAGGATCTGTACGGTAGTCTGCCATGGATTTCCGCCAACGTGAGGGAACGGCGTCTACGTCTGTCAGGGCATGTAATGCGCGAAGATTACATTGCCAAACTAGTTCTCTTTTGGAAATCCAAGGCCATCG
Organism: Escarpia spicata; assembly: GCA_963995525.1. Lineage (NCBI taxonomy): Eukaryota > Metazoa > Annelida > Polychaeta > Sabellida > Siboglinidae > Escarpia > Escarpia spicata. The sequence goes on along the minus strand of OZ023216.1, from coordinate 52,674,750 downwards.
AGAAGAGGTCGTCAAAACATGACCCCGAGGGGCATCCTCGAGAGAAGACACTGGCCTCAGTGGGACTTGTCTGGTTGCCGCAATGTTAGATAAAAACAATGGAATCGACTCATCATGTCACCACGTTAAATATATGATATTTGTAAGTAAATGCTACGCAGGGATATAGCATAGGCTTTGACGTAATTTTCTATTTTTTTGCAGGCAAACTGAAAGACCTACAGTCTTGTGGTACCATTGCATTTGCCAACAAATAGTTATGCTAGCAGTTTTTGTTCTCTTGTGATAGTCGTGCAATGTGACGGTTCGATTTTGTTCCAGATACGTGTACGGATATTCACGTCGCCCATTGCGACCAGTGCCCGGAGTTAGTGTGCGTAACATGTGCTAACGGTGAAGTGATGTCAACGGACAAAAAGAAATGTCTGGGTACGTTCGCGTCGATCCTTTTGTTTACTCCCCAGTTAGTCCTGTTGCAGAAACCTATTATTTCCCAAAAACTAGCAATTTTCCACTGAAATAGTTTCTTTGCATTTTATTAGTCCATGCCATCTAGTAACAAAATCCACTTCACCCACGCTTGCCTTTTTCAAAATCGAAGATGCTAGAAATGACTAGACTTAGGAAGGTGATCTTTGAGTATACGCATAGTGTTTTTGGTCTGAGAAATTGATGTTTCTACGTAGTCTTCTGCATACAAAGAGGTATGCTTCGCAATGTTTGGAAGCCAAGGTCATGTTAAATAGGTAGATGTCAAGGTCATTTGATGTTCCGAAACCCTTACAATGTTATCGAGCGCTAAAGATGCAGCAAAGCAAATCAAAGACTCTTTTATGTTTTTTTTTGTGGTGACGAATCCAAATACCTACATCATATATACACCTGGCTGAAGGTCAAAGTCACATGCTAAGGCAAAGATCAAGGTAATTTGGGGTCGGAAAATCTTGATATTGCCATAACTAGACCACTGGTAGGTTAAACTGAGTGATCTCTGATTCTATAGCAAGCTGCACTTGTCACAACGTTATCACATTGATGCATTTCATGAATGTTTGTTACTGTGATAAACACGACCTGCAAAATGATGTATATGTAATACAGGCAACTCTATGGATTCGATAGATCCCGACAAACATGAAGCTGTAGCTGTACTCAATTTTATAACAAGACTAGTTGCACAGGCTGAAGTTAATGCTGACTGCTTCGGGGAAATCGGCAAGGAGCAGCTTAAGCCGTTTGAGAGCAGCTAGCCAGAGGGATTTTATGGCAGGCTTTCCAAGCGCGTGGTGACCTTCGCTTCTCCCAAAGAAGATATTCTTGACGGAGAGCACAACGTTTTGGACCATCAAGCCATCCGTCTACGCCCGAGTCATATGACTTCTTGTCAGCAATAGAGATATCGACTTACATAAGTAGTTTCAACCGAGCTGACAGCCTACCCACCCTTCATGTTCCATCCAGATGGGAGCATGAAACTGGCGACCGGCGAATCAACACCCAAGAAAAACGTTGCTGTGAACCTGGCATTGAGGACCTTGGGCTCACAGACTGGTGTTGTTATTTATGTATCCGCTGCTCTCAGGACAATTGAATGGTCTGCAAAGGGCTCAGTGCAGGCGTCTGTTCAAGTGTTCAAAGTTTAGTTGGCCTCCAATCTCTTTGAAAGTGACGCCTCCATGTTTCACCAAAGTAGGAGCATGAGACTGGCGACCGGCAAATCTACGCCCAAGAAAAAACCTTGCTGTGGAACTGACATTGAGGACTTTGGGCTCTCCGACTTGTGTAGCTATTCATGTATCCGCTGCTCTATTGACAATTGAATGGCCTGCAAAAGGCACAATCCAGGCGTCTGTTCAAGCCTAGTTGGCCTTCAAACTCTTTGAACGTGACGCATACCTGGCGTTTGACAGGTACCTGAACTACTCAACCAAGAGCAACACCCGAACAGCACGAGCAACGACGTCTTGAAAAGTTTATAAACTCAACCTAAAGTCACCTCTTCCAGCCCGTGATTCACTCTAGTGTACGCACAATAAGATGCAACTGAACCACTTGCTGTGTGAACAAATTTAGAATGGTAACGATTTCCTCAACAGTTCCATACAGGACCATCAACTTGTGGTGACCCCAGAAGATGCAGTTCAGACTCAAGTATTCAAAGGGCGTACACAAACTCATTTGCAGCCAGCTTCGAAACACGACGAGGCAGTCACCATCATGACCCAGCAGGCCATTTTCATTAGCCAGGATCCACTCCGTCGTTGATGATGATATGGGTGTTTTGCTTTACTTCTCCACCATTATGCAGCCCTAATCCTGCAGTGTCCTACGATCAGTTACGTTTATTTAACTTGCTATTCTTCTACTCTAGCAATCATAATTGATATTATGTAAGGGAAGATATACATGTTCTATATTTAAAGTATATGATAAGTATACATGTTAACACATATGGTATTTACCACAATTGCAGAATTATATTTGTTGATGATTGTATTTAGATTTCTATGACCAGATATTTCTCACATTCGACCTCGATATTTCTTAAAGACTTCAATATCGTCTCGTCGCGGCGACGGCGTTGCCTGGTGTAAAGCTTGCTTTAGAGGCCAGGACATCGGTAAAATTCGACATCCGCCTCACTGGAATTGAGACAGTCTGAATTGTTCTGTTCGTTGACTGCTATTTACCTGTACCCACATATTTACTATTGACGCATAACGGCATTCGGCATTCCCGAGCACTCCAGTCCATCAATGGGGGCCTTATGACGGGGTGTTTTTAATAGCCCATGAGTAGACAGATTAAAAAATACCAACCAGACACCTGGCCATTTCAAACAAACAAATGAATAACCACTGGCACTTATCCCATATCGTCTACAGACCCATGGTTAATTATGTAACTCTACGGCACTAATACAAACAATTACACTTAAGCCGGCATATGTCCTGGGTAACAATGCATATGCCAGTATATATCAAATATGTGGATACATGTCATTTCTACGTCAGCTTGTCCTAGCAACTGCGAGATAACTTCCGAGTGCCGATACAACAACGTGACAAAGAAGGCAGAATGTTCCGACACAGAATGTGAACAGAGCTACGTCTTTCAGGATGGCTACACTACATGCGCAGGTGAATATATTCACCCTCTTTCAAATGTTGGGTCAGATAATAAAACAATAATCATGTTGAGATGAAAGTGTGGTATGACGTACGAACCTTAAACACACATAATTATTATACAGATAAAAGACAAAGTTTCTTGATAAGTAAACATATCTAATAATATTAAATATTATTTGCATATATGTAACCACCTTGATACTTACATATATAGTCCCTATGTTAACTTTGAATATGACTCCTATCCCAAGATTGCCCTTCCACTGTTCTTGTTAACTCTATCTCCATCTCTCTTTGTCTTCCATTCTTGGCTTTTTACGTATGCCGTGTCAAAGTCCCGGTTCATACTATCGTTCAGAAGATCCGCACGTACTCGAGTGCCAATAACACGATTTGTAGTCATTGAAATGGTCACAGTGCATGTCTAAATCTAAGCCACTGAAACGGACACAATCTCCGGGTCAATATGTTGTGGATGAATGTGATGTGTGTATTATATATAAACATACAGCTACCGTAGTTAGCTGCTATTAGCTCGACACCTGAGAGCTAGGTTGGGAATAAAACATTAGGTCGTTGGGGCTGTCTGTCTCTACAAGTTACGAGGTAATTTAGCATCTCTGAACACACATAACATGCGTTAATTGTTGCAAAGAATCAACCTTTAAATATACACTATTGCATTAAATAAAAACAATAGTATTACACACTACAGTACTTAAATACAACAATAGTTGTTTAACGTACATTGTCATATACTTATTCATATATACTATATATTCATAATATATATGAATAAATATATAACAGTGTATGTTAAACAACTATTGTTGTATTTAAATACAGATGTGTATATATGTATATATATATATATATACATATTGTTACTCACTACTGTATTGTATTTAAATACAGTAGTTTGTAACACAATTATATATATATATATATATATATATATATATTATACAGTAGTGTGTAACAGTATATGTCTATAATATATATATACATATACTGTTACACACTACTGTATATAATATATATATATATTATATATATATATATGTAACAGTGTATGTATATATATAATATATATATATATACATATACTGTTACACACTACTGTATATAATATATATATATTATATGGTGTTACAAACTACTGTATTTAAATACAATACAGTGTTGAGTAACACTATGCATATATATATATACACACATATACTCTACTGTGTTTAAATACAACAATAGTTGTTTAACGTAAACTATTATATTCTTATTCATGTACATTATGAATATATATATATATATATATATAGATACTATATATATATATTGTTACATCTGTATATATATATGTATATATTAAATTGCTTAAATCATGAAGTCATGCTGCGACGTGGTTCACTTTGTTACAGAATGTCGAGATAACGTAGCAACTCTCACAGGAAGTAAAGCCATGTTTGGCATGAATCGGCCAGCACATGGACGATGTCGGTGGAAGATACAGGTTGAAACATCCGAGGTAATAACACACCTGCATAGCACAGATGATTGCTATCTTCAGAAACACTAGACTAGACAAACTGTCTGTGTAACGCCATTGTTTTCTTTCTCATCCACGTGTTATGCATACCGGGTTATTCAAAACAAAACTTGACTTGTTGGCTTTCTCAGTCAGTCGATTTCTAATAATCCGATAATGTAAATGTTGTGACGCTACCATATACTTATGATTTATATATATTATAATCTAGCTAGCGTATGTTTTATGGTGTCTTAACTTATAGTTAACGTTTTTTTCTAAGTTTTAGACGGCTTGAACCTCGAGCGCCAATTTTTCAAGGATTAATGTATGGCTCTTAGAACAGGACGAAATGTCTATATATTTTGAAAATACTCCAGATTTCAATATGTATTTGTGTCTTAAGGTTATTATAATTTGTTTAACTGCGTGGCAGGTAACCTTGAGTATTGACACGCAGAGAATCGAGAAGCGCGCGCTGACCATTCGCGCCGTAACGTCATCTTCGGAAACAGCGCGAAACAAGCGTTTTTCTGTGTTTGTGAACCAGAAGGGTTTCTTCTTCCTACCAGTTTCTGTTGCTTTTTGATATTTTGCTGGGTCTCGAATTAGGTATGTCATCAGTCAGGTATATGACCAAATAGACTCTGTAATTTACATGCAACACAAGTATGGTAAGATTCGTGTGCCGCGGCGGAATGTTCCCCTTTCCTATATTCGGAAGAATTTAACTAAATCAGAAGAATGTTGCTAACAAGTTGTACGGACACCATTTACTTAAATAACTGATATTGATTTAGAATACCAATTTCATAAGCAAAACTATCTTTAGATATTTGTGAAAAAGTCATTATTCGAGTTACGCTCGGTAGAAAAAAGCGAGATCAGTATATTTACATTGCTTCTAAATTTCGCCGTAAGCAAGAGGAAATATCAACATAGACGTGAACGAAGTCATCCATGGGATTAACATATTCTAAATCTCTACCATATATGTAATATAATTTGTGAAAACAAAAGTTTTAATAGTTGCTTTGAGTGAAGAACTTACAATTCTAAAACGAGGAAACTGTGTTACCGCGAACATTTGCTAGCGCCATTGTTTGCATCATATATAGCAAACCACTGCCGATGAATAAACAAAGCTGGTTTATATTTAATCACATAATGTAATGTACTAACCTGACTTTGAGTTCATTTCAACAAAAACGCAATCTTTTGTCATTGCTTATACTAACATATACTAATATAAAGACATTTAGCCATCAATAGGCCTAATATTTCTAAAATTATCAGCATCCGTTCTAAAATGCGTTAAATTAACTGAAACTGTGTTATTGTCAAACAATAGACGGACGTAACTATGTGGAACTGGGTTTCCAACTAATAGAAAGAAAACATAGATTGTAACGCCGGGGGTCACCACACATTTCGAATTTGAGGACGATATTGCTCACCTGTCAGAATAGATACCACAGCCACGGCACAAGACTTACTCACGAGAGTGGAAACATTGTATGTAAAATTGGGTTGACAATCAATACTAGGAATACCAAGTTCATGGCTTACAACCATCCTAAAACAGTACCTTTGTGACCAGAGAAAACAACAGTGTTGGAGAAGGTCGAAGATGAGTTCGGTTCATGAGTTAGCTCTAAAAACAAATAAACCAATACCAAGAGGGATATAATATGGAATGTCCTTAACCCACTAAAGAAAACTACACTTTCTCGCAAGATCTATCAGCTGCTGTTCACGTGAACGGTGGAATCTTGCTCCCATACTGGTACGAGTCTTGGAAACTAGAAAAAAAAACATTAAAACAACTTGATGGATGCTACACAAGAATGGTACAGGACACGTTCTGTATCAACTGGAAAGACCACTTCACAAATGTACAGCTACATACGTACACATTTACTGTGAAGATTCAATAATCGCAGGACACTGCTGCATACACAGATATGAAATAGCATCCAAGACCATCCTGTGACAACCGGCGGATGGTAGAACAAGTGAGGGATTTGAAAACATCATTTGCTATGAATAAGTAGTTCACTGTCAATTGCATCAACGACTATCAACGATCTTCCCTTACTAACGTGGTAATTAAAACATACTTTGTTTTTAATTCTAGTCGGGTAAAACATGAGTTCTTATTTCATTTGACATTAATTCCAATGCATTATTGTGGTTTTCACTACAATATTTTCACAGACAGGGATATCAGAGATTCGGCCAGGGAATGAGGAGGGGGTCTTGATATCCCTAAGACCTCCTGTATCCGCTGTTGAGTAATAAAACAACACCATTATTTAATATGACTGGATTCCAATGTATTCGTGTATTCTTCCATGGATGACTTCCGAAATTATACTAAAATAAATAGAACTACACTAAAAATCTAAAAGGCGTCGGCGTTATTTAGAGCACGTATGGCGCAAATCGCGCTCGCCTTTAGACAGGTCGCGCTAGTCTAAGCAATGTCACCTCTGTAACAGACAAATGGCCAAAGCTAAATCAGATTATTAAACAAATATGGTATTAAATAAGTCTGATAATCCGCGTCATTTATGGAACTGCATTAATAACATTCTACATACACGGGCTGCTCCATCGATATCTGATCATGTATCAATTTGGTCTCTTTGTTACTCGTTCTCTAGTCACTTTAAGAATAAAATCACTACTATTCGTTCTGTTTCATCCAAGGTTATACTTTACGTAAATTCCACACGTAAATTATCTACTTGTATCATTTATTATCAAATATTATAAATGCATCCCATTGCTCTGGCTGTTTTCCTAATGATTTCAAATATGCCCATGTCACACCACTTCTTAAGAAGTCATCTCTGCCTAAACAATATCTAAGCAGTTATAGACCTATTTCTAACATCAGCGTTATTTCCAAAGTACTAGAAAAGGTTGTAGTAAGTCGTCTAATGTATCACATTATTACAAATGTTTTAAACTAATGTGTCACAATCAGCATATACACAGTTTCATACAATGGACACTGCCCTCTTAAAGGTTCACAATCACATTATTTTGAACATTAATAATGGTACAATGACTGCGTTTACCATGGTTCCTTACTAGATATCTCTGCTGCTTTTGGCACGTTTGATCACAACATTCTCATTGAACGCTTATTAAAGTGGAACGATATATCTGGCACAGCTCTAAGCTGGTTTTCTTCATAACTAACATGTAGATACCAAGCTATAAAGATTGGGAACTGCTTTTCGGTTGCACTGCCAACTTTACTTGGTGTTCTCCAGGGTTCTGTTCATCGGCCTTTGCTTTTTATTCTTCACACCACGCCACTAAGCTCTGTTATACAAAGACATAATTTGGATCATCATCGCTATGCTAATGATACTCATATCTACATTCATTGGCTTCCTCGGATACAATTCGCTCCCTTAACAAACTTAGTGATTACCTCCAAGATAACTTCCACTGGGTGACTGACAGCAAATTGAAATTAAATGCAAATGCAACTGAATTTATCAACAGTGTTACTCCAATGCAGCATAGTAAACTAGATGTTTTTCCCTACGCGCATTTTGCCCTGAAACGCAACCATATATATACATATATATATATATATATTATATATATATATATATATGTATATATATATATATGCTTGTGTGCGTAGTGTGTTCGTGTATATTATGTTTGTTTGGCCGTTTACAGGTTGTTAAATTAGAATTCGTCACGTTCCACGTGGTAAATCCAACCGGCCAGTGCCATAACAACATCAAAGTGTATGACGGGGAAGATGACACAGCGCCATTGTTGGGCACATTCTGTGGAATCACACCGCCGGCAGACATCATCTCAAGCACAGATTCCTTGTTTGTTTCCTTTAAGACAGCCAAATTGGAGACCGATGATCAATTCAGGATTAAATATGCGTCTCTACATCGGAGTAAGTATCACTCCATTTTGTTACAGTAACATTAGTAATCAAATGTGTTTGGATATTGCAATCATTATTATGGAACTATGTGTATTATCAATTGACGTAGCAACACATCCAAGAATACAGGTAGCGTCATGAATAAATCCGACATATGAAATTCTCAGCAATTGTGACTCGGTCTCCGCGGTATTCTCACCCAGTGTCTCTTCTGAGGACTTTGCACTGGCTTCCTGTTCGACATTATGTCATTTGTTTAAAATCTGTACTATGACCTACCCCGTAATTTCATGTAAGCAGACAGCATATACAGTTCTCATTTACTTTGTGTTCCTAGAGTCAATGCTAATATTGAAAATAGGGCATTTTCTGTTGCTGCACCAACTCTCTGGAATATGCTCCCTCTTAATGTTAGATCAGTTGAAAATATTACACAATGTCGCCGACATTTAAAACTTACCTTTATAACCTTGCATGACGACTTTTATACGCATTTCGATTCGATACCAACCTTTTTGCACTCATGCACCTCTGAGCTGCTTGGTTTTCAGGATTTAGGTGCAACATAAGTTACCTTATTATTGTTATTATTATTATCATTATTGAAGAATTATCCGAATACAACGTAAATGGCTGTTTAATGGCGCATTGTCAAAATCCATATTGGCCGAGGTCATATTGTGACCAAGTTCGTCAGTTTTGGCTGAGGTCATCGCAAACGTTAGATTATGTATTTTGCGTGATTTCAAACGCCATCACGCATTGGCGCATACTTACCATTGGTTCAGCGCACGAGAGATAATCGCGAAAATTCAGAGGTATTTTTTTCAGTTCCATTCAAATAAATGTTTTTCAATTAAATTCTTGATATCCATTTGAAAATAAATGCATACAACATTTTCACTTAATGTAAACTTCCAAAATTCAAATGGAAAGGAAGAAAGCTGAAGGGAATTGCTTATTAGGCACGTTCCTCGAACGTCAATATAACATACATAGGCATACTATTAATAGTAGTAATAAGTCTTATAATTTGAAGAATATGCTAGTATAAAAGAGAAACCATTTCTACAGTAATATTTCGAAAAATTGTCTTGTCTTGTTTTCCCAAACTTCACAAAAGTATGATAACTATGGGCGAAATAGTGAGCAACATAATATAAAAAGTGATTATTTATCTAATAAATATTTTGCCCTAAATATATTGACAATCGTTATTGATAGTTTATATTTTAT
>OZ023216.1:52557944-52664730 GCA_963995525.1 Escarpia spicata | reverse complement strand
GCGTGTGTGTGTGCAACGTAGCAATGCTTTATTTGTAGACATAGCATGTTATGATCAACTTTTGGCTAACTGTTAATAACAAGAGTTGCATGATGGCTTGTGGAACTGACTACTACGTCAATATATTGACGTAATAGACTATTTTTTTTAAATAAATATTGACTAGAGTATATTCTATTCAATATAAAAAAACAAAAATGTCCAGCATTTGAGGTATTTTATTATCAAATTCAAATGTTTCCGATGATGGCCTTTATTTATTAAAGTTCATGTGGGCCTGGTTTTATTTAGCAGATAAATAACTTTATTGCACTGTTAGCTAACAGTTACATCTTTTGTGCAATGGCAGCGTTTGGGACGTATGTGATTGCGGCGTGCCGTGGTAGTCCAATTACGCTGACTGGGGCAGAAGGCACATTTGGCATCAACGAGACTCAGTATGAAGCCAAAATTGGATGTTCTTGGCAGATTCAGGCGGACCCATCCAAGGTAAATCATTCTAAAGATGTGTGAACAGTAGGAGACCACCCCGTATATTTAGCTCGATTTAACAAGATTGCCATCTAGAGAAGTAACTCTAGATGGCAGGTGGATAACGACGCCTTTTGGCTTAGCGAGAGTCCAACCATTTTTTATTTACGTGTATCCTTTTGAATGATGTGGCGATTTTATTTTTACTATGTTCACTCAACTAGCACCTAAACAATCAGCAGGTAAACTGTTCCATTCATTTAAAGTCCTTTGCGAGAATGATAACTTTCTTATATCTAATACACACAGCTCCGTTACTAATGTAACTTCATGTCCTCTAAACCGTATATATTTCTTATTTGATAAAAAAATATGTCTATCAATATATTCATAACCATTTAATGTTAATGTTATATGTCTGATCTGACAGCTGGAATTTGAATACGTATTAAATACTGTCCTCACTACAGTTAATACAGTAATCACTAACGTATTCTTCTTCTTTATTATCAATATATAAGATAAGAAAAGAGGCAAAAACATAGTCTTTATATCGTTGTTAATAGAATGTCATTACTTAATTTACACATACAAATAACACAAATACAATGATATAATTACAAAATTACAGTAATGATATATACTTCTCGTATATTTTATTTTTACATAATTTCTTAAAGGTAATAGATTAGAGGTCTTTATTTTATTATCTAGCATGTTCCACAATACTCATTTGAATCGTCATCTTTGATATATGATATGCTGCGATCAGAGTCGCTCGTGTGTCGCAGCATCTGTGTTCGTCCCCCTCAAAGTGGCAATGCTCAGTGTTAATGTTTATATTTTGCACGAGCATCTTCGGGTACATGTGTTTGATGATTCCAAGTTAGTGTCACAACTGTTGCACTTGATGAGCTGTACACTTAATCTGGTGGAGAGGACCCTCTGTCATCGCTGACATCAGCAGGTCACCTTGTTGTCGCCATCCACGTTGTAGTGGGTTGTGATATTCTGGGTGCAGGACAAGGTCCTGTGACCAGATGCTGGCATGCAAATGAGCGCTTCTTTTATATTCCGTTCAAGCACTTTGTGTAGGTGGAAGTGGTATAATCCTTGGTCAGGCTTCAGGTGCTTCAAAAGACGTCATCGCAGATCCTTAGCGTCTAAGAGTGTCGGCTGTGGGCAGAATAGTGTGCATGAGTGAAGTTTTCACAACCTGTATTCCTTTTTTCCACAAACACGACTTTTGTTACATAATCCTGTAAATTGTGAATGTTTGACATCAAAGCATGTCCGCATATGCCCCATATAACCCACGTGTATTTAATCAACTACCGCACCATCCCTGAGAAATGCGTACAGTTTCCGTGCACAATTCTATATAAATAATAGTTATAATGTTTGTTTGTGATTGTAGCTTTAAACAAAAGAACAGGTTTTTTATTTCATTTTAAAGGTTTTATACAAGTAATATTATATGTTGTGAAATATATTAAATCTATACTATAAAAATGTAGCCAGATATAAAAAAAACATCGATGGACATGTATTTGAAAAGTTACCCCATTAAAAATATCTTACACAAAACTATCCATCAAATTCATTCATTAACTTTACTTATTGCTCCAAGCATGATTACAGCCACACAATATAGAGGCGATCGGTCAAATGTTATACAATTTATAAATTATATGTATTATTAATATTATATTTATATATATATAATGTTTTATTGCAGACAAGCATAGTGTCCATATATAAAAATTAATTGATAAAAACATCAATATAACAGTAAAAAAAATAAAAAATACATAAATATATCAATAAAAACAGAATATTTAAAAATTATACAAAGCCTTGACCCACTGATGCTGTAGCTGCGGCGTACTGTATATGTCACTAGTAACAATAATTGAATAATAAATACTCGTGTTTAAGCTAAAGATGGCTGTTCTGATAATGCAGTTACATGATTTTACATTAGCTGTAGCAAACATGTGGCTAACGCTACATCTCATAGGCAGATTGTTCAATTTCCTGTATGAATTGTTATAGGCAACAATAAGTTGCTGAAAATTAGCTGTTTGTCGTAACATGTTACTTTTGACATAAAGAAGTCTCACTTTGGCTTGAATGTGATGCTCATCCAATAAGTCGTTACAAATGACATGCTCAATGTATTTACAAGATGTAGCGACATTTAACTTCTTTCCTCCTAAAGTCATTTCCCTGGCAAGATTTGAGTTTCTAGAATCAAAGTACATGATCAGGGATTTACCACCATTATATTGAACATTGCGCTCACACGCATAAGAGTAACATATGTCTTGTAGTCCCTTGGCGGAAGGAGCGAATACAACTAGGTAATCAGCGTATATCAGGTGATTAACAACCATAGTACCCAGACTACACGCAATATGTTGTTTATGTAGTTGTACACTGAAAGTGTCCATGTAAAGATTAAAAAGTAAAGGGAATAACTTTCCACATTGCCTAAAACCGTTGCCCACTGACCATCGGATATATACAAATTGGTTATTGAACTGATTGCTGAGTATTCTTAGAATATATTTTGGTACATCGCGTTGTTCTAATTTCGTTAACAGCTTATGTCGATTGACTCGATCAAACGCTTTTGACGCATCCAGAAACGCAACATGCAGAGCTGAACCATGTTTAGTGTAAAATCTTAGTAATTCCTTAAATGTAAACACACAGCTCCGTTCCATGTTTTGGCTTAAATCCAAACTGATGAGGCGTAGTTTGCAAGTATGTTTCCATTTTGTTATCTTTAGTAACCGGTACAATAATAGATTCTGAGACTGATTTCGGAACATAACCATGCATCACAATAGCGGTCACAAGGGTAGATAATAGCACCACAATTTGAGCATCGGCGAACTTGTTGTGTACTGCAGTACCATCCAGACCTGGAACATTCATTTTAGACAGTTCATCGTACGTGCGTTCTCTATACGAGTCAATATAATGTGGGTGTAAGGTGTCCCACTGTATAACTTGCTTAATTTCGCTAGAGTTAACATTACCACTAACATATGCTAGTACACTAGCATTGTCAGTGGTGAACGACACAGGATGATGATCAGTATTAATACAGTCATAAAATATCGACATTCTAGTTATGCAATTATTTGCATCAGCGGTGCATAAAACATGGTCTAGCCATGTCGTAGTTCCCCAAGCAGAACTAACATATATGTATATGTATCTATCGGGAGAGTGTCCTGATCACATACAGATAATGAATTCTCTTCGCAGAAATCAATATATTTATATATAATCTACACAGTATATATGCTGTTTTATATTATAGGTAATCGTAGTGACGTTCTTGGCGTTTGATGTGGAAGGAGGTTATGTAAGAGTGTACGATGGAGAAGATACTACGTGGCCACTGTTGGGCGCTTTCAATGGGAGGTTCTTGCCAAAAGACATCACTTCCAGTGATAGATACTTGTTCGTTTTCTTCGAATCACCCCCTTCGAAGTCTAAAGACGAATTCTATATGAACTACACAACAACGGAACGTGGTATGTAGTTGTTCTCAAACAAGCACACTCGCCCACTTTGGAAGCTCGTTAGTCCGGAGACTAGTCCACAGTGTAATTACTTACTTACTACCCGTTACGCCATCTGGCGTTTAGGGCAGCGACGAAGTTCATCCACCTCTGTTTCATAGTGTATGTATCGTAATATATATAATATATATATATATATATATAATATGTACACACACACACACACACACACACACACACACACACACACACACACACACACACACACACACACACACACACACACACACACACACACACACACACACACACACACACACACACACACACACACACACACACACACACACACACACACACACACACACACATACACACACACACATATATATATACATATATATATATATATATATATATATATATATACACATCGAATGATATTATATTACACTACGTATTACATGATATATAATGTGCGTGCATGTGTTTTAAAAACGAATATATATATATATATATATACAGGAAGATCGTATATGTGCCAGTTTCTGCGAAATTATATTGTTATTTCCAATACCGTGACACAGGGTTAACTTCTGCAATTGTTATTATACATGATTATATATGTATAATATATATATATTTATGTATCTATATATATATATATTGTACATATATACATGACTATATATGTATAATATATATATATATATATATATACATGTATCTATATATATATATATTATACATATATATACATGACTATATATGTATAATATATATATATATACTATACATATATAGTCATGTATAATAAAAATTGCAGTAGTTAACCCTGTTTTGGAAATAACAATATAATTTCGCAGAAACTGGCATATATACGATCTTCCTTGTTTCCTTTAGAATTACAACATTAATGTAGTTATGTTTCCGTCCTGCAATTTCAGCCTTCTATGGCTAATACAAAGGTTATGTTGCTCCAATTAATGGGTAACACAAGCATTACCAACGTTATACTTTGGTTTTATATATCAGACTTGACCATATGTGTAAATATGTGTATGCGTATATTTTATGCTTGTACGTATTATTATAGTTCAGTTTAATGTGTCCTGTTCCCAGATAAGTCACCATGCGATGGTAGTCCAGCGACACTGACGGAAGCAGAGGGAACGATTGGCATCAATGAATCCTGGTATGAAAGCGATATGGCGTGTGGATGGAAGATTCAGGTGGATCCATCTGAGGTGATAAGTTGATTGTGTTTTGCGATGTAATCAAATGCACATTATACATATATATATATATATTCCACAGTAATCGCTATTTTTACTCTATTCTAACACCTTTCTGCACAAGCACTCACACACGCACGCACGCACGCACGCACGCTCACACACATTGACAGAGGGGAAGATTATATTCAGCAGACGGATGTGAGGGAAATACCTAGGGGAATGGAGGTTGGTGCAAACATCATACAAGAAACGCGAAGGAAAATAACATAAACACACACACGCACGCACGCACGCACGCACGCACGCACGCACGTGTACACACACATCTAAACTAGATACACATTATTTATAATTGACTATTATATTATATTATATTGAATTGAGTATTTGTGTGTTTTGACGTTGTAGTTCATAACATTAGAATTTCTGAAGTTTGATATCGAATCGAGATACGACTATGTCAGAGTGTACGATGGAAGGAACAATGCAGCTCCTCTGTTGGGCAAATTCACTGGACAAAGCGTACCAAGTGATATCAGATCCACCGATTCCAACTTGTTCGTGTACTTTGAATCGGACTCTTCAAAATCTGGTAATGGATTCGATATAAAATACACAGCAAACCAATATGGTAAGTAGTTATTCACTAATGGAACTACGATTGTATATGTGAAATGCTATCTAAATTATAATAACTATGAACTTTCAATCCATCAAGTTGCAAAATTACCGATTTAGTTAGTTGGAATCGAAATCGTCATAGTGGGGTGGAATCGCAATACAGAAATAGTTGGAATCGGAATCGCTATGGTGCAGGTGTAATCGGAATGGCAATCGGTGATGAGGAATCAACCTCAGGTCTGGTTTTGATTTACATTTAATCTGTGTGTACCTAGAAACGCATACAAGGAAGATAAAGGTACGCGTTACAACAGGATGTTTGTAAACTAGTGTGCAAACGCAAGATGCCGTGTTTCTCTATCGAATTGTTTATGACGATATAAACTGGCCAGCTGGAAATGGCACCAAAGTAATTCTAATTGATATTTCAGAGAAATATGATGGAGTGAGCGAGCAATTCGTTTGTTCGGTTTGCTTACATATTGATTATAGTAGATAACGTACCATCGCGTAACATCGAACAATTCCTTGTCTTATGTTTTGTTCCGAGCAGCATGCCGCACCCATTGCAAGATGTGTACTTACAACCAGACAGCCGACCATACACAGTGCACGGAGTGTGAGGCCGGCTACGCACTGACCGTAGAAAATACGTGTAAAGGTAGGCATTCGAAAGTGAACTACAAACAACCAATGTGATTCTTCATTCGTGTAATTACGTTAATATGAATATATGAGTGAATGAACTGCGTATGCGCCTACATGGCTGCCTATTAGACAGTCTCGTATATTATGTATGCGATTTGATGTTTTAAGGTTATTACTATTTCCACTATCTGCACACTGCGCTATGAAGGTACAGTGAACGAGGTGGGTTTTAGATTTTTAAAAACTTTTATTAAAGAGCAGGCAACACAAGAACAGTAAGGGACCAGTCAACCATGACGTCTGCGTTTCACTATTCAGTTAAAGCCCTCCACCAGTTGACGGCAGTGTACTTGGAAAGCTAGTCAGCAGACCATTGTGGAAACATTGACTACCAATGGCATTTCTAAGGTGCATCCTACAAGATGGGGACCAGCGTGGCGGAATGCACATGCACGGACCGATTGCAATGATGTTGTCTGCATTCATACGCAACCTTTGTGCCCCCCCCCCCCCCCAATGACTCGTTGCACCATACAGCTTCATTAATGCACCATGATGACGCAACGTTGCGTATTGCAACTTCAGCAACGGCAGCAGCAACAATAACAACAGCGATGGCGGCAGCAGCAACAATAACAACAGCGATGGTGGCAGCAGCAACAATAACAACAGCGATGGCGGCAGCAGCAACAACAACAACAGCGATGGCGGCAGCAGCAGCAACAACAACAGAGAACGATGATGTGTTTGACATTCGTAGTGCCAGGACAGGCATACATTGACACAAAACACTAGTATTAATCTGATCCGTGTTAATCAGGTAATCCTCAACAACAGCGGTGTGAAATATATCACCAATGATGTGACTTGTGTGCTACTCAACGCGCGATCTGTGTGTAACAAACCCGTAACAGTTCAAGAACACATGCTTGATCATAAAGCCGATTTAATGTTTTTGACCGAAACATGGCGCAAACCAAACAAGAGTGACGTTCTCAACGAATTAAACCCCGCCAGGTTACCGCCACATTGGCCGTTCATCGAAGCGTGAGGTGATGTCGGACTGTTATACAAGTCGGCATATAAATTCCGTAAGACTTCAACCAAACGACATGACACAGTTGCACATTTAGACATTTGATCAACAAAAAACATTGAGACCTGTGCGTGTTTTTATTATCTATCGCCCACCGACCGCCTCTATCCAGCCGTTCCTTTATGAATTCGCAACGTACATAAATGAAACAGTTGTTACACGGCAAGACAGCCTAATTGTCGATGATTTTTTCGCGGAAAACAACTTAAAACAACATGTCACAGAACCCACACATATGAGGGAACACATGTTGGACTTAGTTATAATACGTTCATCCAGTTCAATCGTGTCGTTAACTAGAGCGTAGCCCAGCAGCATATCGGATCATTATAGTGTCGTTTTCCTTGTATCGTCTGCTAACCCATTGTCTGCTCGGGTCGAGAAGCAACTGCGTGATTTTCGCGGACTTGATCTGGTTCACATTGAAACTGATTTTTCTTTGCAACTTGCATCGGTGGATACTGAAATAGATGTGAATACAATGGTTGACCAGTACGAGCATGCGGTCGTATCAACCAATAACCTGCATGCCTCCGTCACGTTGAAAATGAAAGCTTGCCGATGCAAGGAGCCTGGTGAAATGACGACATCCATCAACCCAGGGCATTGAGACGTGCAAACGAGAAGAGATGGAGAACAACGAAGCTCGGGGTGCATCGCTAGATTTTTGTCGAACACCGAACAGGGGTCAACTACATGATCAAGCGATGTAGGCGTGCACACTATCGGTCAGTATTGTCATCACTTGTCCAGTGAACATGCTTTCGTATAGTTAACACCCTGTTGAAGCCACCGGGTATGATTCTTTCACAATCCGTTAACACTGAACCATTGTGCAGTGACTTCGCTACCTACTTTGCTGAGAATAATCAAGGAATTAGAATGGAAATCCACAAAAAGCTGATCAATGACGAATAATATTCTGGTTAAGTTATCGATGCTGGCAGCCAACGTGTGTCAAACGATCTCAATCGACTGCTACCTACCAGTGAAGACAAAATGAAGAACATCAACATATTATGCCCCTCACAAACATGCAGTCTGGATTCCTGCCCCCTGGTCTTCTGAAGAAAACACTACGTATCCACATTCCCTGTCTCGTGGCAATAGTGAACAACAGTTTTAAGCAACGACTATTTCCGATCACTTTGAAAACAGCAATTGTAAAACCACTTCTAAATACCGACACTCTCGACAAAGATCTGCTGAAGAACTACAGACCGATCTCCAATATAGCATTCATCGGCAAAGTCCTACAGAAAGTTGCAGTTCATCGTCTGATTGACCATCTCACTGTGAACGGGTTGCATGAAGAATACCAATCAGCATATAAGATGCTTCACAGTACAGAGACTGCCCTATTGCGTGTCCAGCAGGATATTGCTGGTGCGCTTGACAAGGATCATGCAATGCTGTTTGTCATGCTGGATTTATCAGCCGCATTTGACACGACTGACCATAAACATTTAGCTGACACTACTGCATAAAGAGTTGGACATGCGCGAAACGGCATTATTTGAGTCAATATCATCCGAGTCTATTCCGTTACAGAGTGGTGTGCCCCAGGGCTCGGTCCTTGGGCCAGTTATCTTCACCCTATACACCACACCATTGCAGCGCATATTCAAAACACATGAAAGAAAGTACCATAAATGATGACATTCAACAATATGCGTCGTACAACCTAGCAATACCAGGCGACCAAGTGGAAACAGCGGGGCGAGTCACTTACTGCATTAGGGAAGTCAGGCGATGGATGGCGCTGCGCATGCTGAAACTAAATGATGAACAAACTAAGATTATCATGTATACATCAAAACACCATCTCAAGATGTATGGAGGTTACTCTATGACCATTGAACACGATACAATTTCACCAGTAGATCGCATACGGAATTTGGGAATTCATATGGACCAACATCTGACGATGACACATCACGTGACTGCTGTGTGTGCTGCATGTAACTACCATCTGTACAGACTGTCATCAATACGGCACTATCTTACAGGTGAAGCCGCGAAAAATGCGGTCAAAGCATTCGTCACCTCTCGCTTGGACTATTGCAACGCACTTTTGCACAACTTACCGTTATCACAAACAGTTCGGTTGCAGCGAGTCCAGAACAATATAGCCATATTAGTAATATTCACCAGCAAACACGACCACACAACACCAGTGTTAAAGGAATTGCATTGGCTGCTATTTGCGAGTCGACTCGTGTTCAAGGGGTTGGTAGTGACTTACAAATATATTCATGGTTTGGCACCGTCTTATCTGGCAGAACTTGTGCAGCCACGAGAGTGTGATGGACGCCTACGCCAGGACCGTGCGCCAACACTGCACCAAGGCATCAGAAAGAATGCATCGGCGACTCAGCATTTGGCGCAGGAGTACCGCAACTATGGACTGAACTACCGGTGAACATTCGTGCACTGAATAGGTTTAGAAAGTCTTTAAAGACTCATCTTTTTATTATACATTTTTATTAATTTAAATTGTTTTGCCGTGACGGACATTTTTGTGTAATGTTAGTATTTTTGTCCTAAAAAATAGTATTGTTAGTTTAATAATTTTTTATTATATGTCTTAAAACAATTGTTTAGTTTTTATATAATTTTTAATATTTTATCTATTTAATTATTTATTTACTTATTTTTAAGATACATTTATTTTATTGTTTGTACAGCGCATCGATCCGCTATGCGGGAATTAGCGCTAAAGAAATAGCATATTATTATGATTTTATCTGCAAGCTTGGATATGTATGACATGTTGCGATTTTAGTTATATACATGTATATTGTGGGGAAATTCAGGGTTTCGCGTCCTCTAATGAGAACTCTTAACGCTCAAACAGTCGTGTTCTTACACGATCATCTTCTATGCCTAGTAGCAACGCTTGAATGATCATTCTCTCCTATTGGTTTCGCCCTCCTAAGTTGCAATCTCTGACAACATTGAGCTACACATTAGTGGCATATTAGCCTATTGTCATCTGTCACTGCTTCACAGTTTGTAGTTGGTGTGTCATTGCAACCACATTGCTCACGAGGCGCCGAGAACGAGTTGAATTTGGCGATGACCGTGTCATATTTCAGCTTGCCCGCTTCTGCATTCCACGTGAATGCATGACACACGTCGTTTCCTTTCTCCTCTGTTGTCTTTAGCAAAAACGCAATCTTGACCATGTCAGACTTATCCACCCTTCAAGTAGCCACGATAAATTGTTCGAACGTGTGTATATACCTTTTCCATGGTTCTGATAGGTTTCTATCACTTGTTACCGGTTCAGGAGCAAACAATCTGTCCATCGTACCGTATTTCTTGTTCCCTCTTCTCTACTGCGAGATCGCATCTTAATTGTCACCTTTTCCTTTATGAACGTCTTCTTCGTTTATCTCCGTCGCCCGGAGCACCATGTTGACGTTCTAAATGTGTTTCGTGAAAGACGGAGACACAGAGAACACAGTTGACAACTGCCAAGGGGTGGAAGTAAAACTTTAACCTTGCATCTTCCAACAGGATATAATCAATACAATGTACGAACTGCAATGTCATATACACACGAGAAACAAAACGTGCTTTGGGAACTCGTACGAAAGAACAGGCAGAAAATAACACGGCAGGTAGACTCTACTCCAGAAACAGTAGATCAACATCCGAAAGTTATATAAATAAACCTGCCATCACCTATCACATTACCAAATAATACCGTGTGGTAGTATATTGGTAGTGTTCCAAGTTCGTAAAGACGGAATCGGTCAGGAGAATAACAGGTAAATAACAGAATAACATCAGTCTAGATGAGGGCCGATGACTACTTTCACATGTCTGTGATGATTTCCTGAAGAGTCAATCAGGCCGTGGCATTAATGATATAACGGTTCATATGAATACTTAAGGTTGCGGAAACGTTACGAAAGAAAAAAGTACAGGCGTTTGTAAAAAATATATAAAACAAGAAAGCAAGTTTCCAATTCATATTTCCCATTACATAGTACGCTTGTATTATTGCATTTGGTGGCGGTAGGCATATGCACAGTGACTGCCCGAGACAAAGAATTGTGTAAGTTGAGCAATGGATATGGGTCACCTAGTCTATTAATGGCGCATGGTCATTCCGTGCGATAACAATCTTGTATGATAATGTCAGTCAATGTTGTAAAGTGCTGCGCTATGTGATCTTAAAATATATTCTTAGATAGGTAATGTTATTATATCCAACAAAAAAAACTGGCATGTAAATTGTGGGAAATTAAATGTTGTATTTTGGCAGCCTGCAGCAGTGACCTGGAGAACTGCGACTCGTGCAAGGTTAATACGTTTCAATGTACCATATGCGCGGTAGGGTACGAGTGGAACAGCACTAAGAGTAAATGCATCGGTAAGTTAAAATAGTTCATATGTGTTAAAGCTACTATTGCCATGATAGGGGAATTGGATGAACTGGCGCACAGTAATATTGGCTCAGTTTAACTTCGGCGTTGTTCAAGGCGTTCTTAGGGATATATTGAGAATGATGTGTACTTCTTGCAACACAATCCCAAGTCCGGCAATATTAATGTAATCTGTCTAGTAATTATTGAAAAAAATTGCAAACATTGCCTTTTTCTCAATATTTGTTACCTCAGTTTTTGTAATTTAAAAAACATAAATGGTCAACTTTTATGTTCTTGTGACACTCTATTTATTTGTTGATATTTATGTCATTTTAGATATCGTCTGTACGACAATTCATTTACCTATTACAGCAAAACGGCAACACCGATTTGAATGAACTTGTGTGCGTATACGTAAACATATATGTCCTACGGATATATCATGTCAGAAACTGAACAAATAAATTACTCATACGATTTGTTAACCTAATAGCCGTGCCAAACACAAGCCCATACAATAATGTTATGTTTACACTTCTTCCTTCAAATACGTACAGTCAGTAGAATATGTAATGATCGGCAATTACCTATTGCTGTGCACATAATCTGTTTCCAATCGTATCGCCCTAAACCATTACTAAAACATACCTATAAAAGTGACGCAGCAGTAATACATTTTAGCCGCCATTTGCATTAGCATGTGCTTAGTCCAGATGTTTTATTAGGCGAAACGTTTAGTTAACTAAGAAATTATTAAAGAAATATAGTATGTAAAACACATAGAATATACCTCTAATTAATTTGAGGCAAATTTAACAATTACATTTTGATCTGATTAACTAATGACGTTACAGTTCCGCTATGGTTACATATATTTATTTAGGTCTTACTAGTTTCCATTGACGGCGAATCTGTTCACGTTACAAATTGGCATGGTCAGTAACCCAGGTTGTTAACACTATTATGAGTGTTGGTGCTGAAGAGACATCTAAGCACGTCCTTCGGTGAATTATCAACTCTTTCACAGGTATGATTGAAGTAATGAAAACCTTGAGGCCTTTCGGGCACGTATACTCTTATTTAGCTCTCAAAGAAAGTGACACAGCGCTGTGCACGGATAAACGATCAATACTTAGTGTTGATGATTAATATGTTCTACGTGCTTCCAATATTTGACATTCCGTCCCAACACAGTTGACGTTCGGTAACATCAATAGGCAAGAAGAATCGCTGTCAGAGGGAGGAACATCACATCGAGTGAACGGCATCATTCTGTAACGAAAGTTGTTGAAGTTCAAGCCTCATCAGACAACGTTACTGTTTCTAAAACACACCAGAAAATTAGTTTATCAGAGAAATTGTTTCCAGTGTACAGCGATGGGACAAGAGATGGACAACCTACCGTCAAACCAGCTGACCTATCTGGATCTCTTGCAGACGAATCATCAACAGCAAAGTAATAACTATAATGACATTCTGGGTTATTGGTCATGCCGACCTATTAACTCGAGCAGAAACTCCTTCACTTATACGGGTGAAGACACGACGAAATGTATGTAGAGAAGGCGGAACAGTAAAATAATTAGTTTGTTACCCCGAAATAGCACTACCACTGCCTCAAAATAATACGTGGCATTCAGTCTGTATTTTACATACAAACGTTCTTGGAATATAGTTTAGTTAACTAGAAGTTATGCCTAGTTACCTAGATAACAGCTGGACGAAAGCACATGCTAAAGTAAAGCGCGGTTAAATTTGATTAGCAAACACGAATGTCACGTTACGGGATGCTTTGGTAGTTAACATTCATGATACATTGGACAGCTTTATATCTCATGATTCTGTTTCACGCAGAATGCCCGGCCCACTGTAAGACGTGCACTTACAGCCGTACCGTTTGCTCAGAATGTGACCCCGGCTACGTAGTGAACGCTAGACACATCAGACATACATTATAGATTAAACTAGAAAGCAGAAAACCATTTGTGGTTCTTCCTCCTACTATCACTGACATCTATCCTACGGAATGTATGGAAGTTTGCTGAATCAGATGTACAGGTTGTTATTAATTAACTCCGCCGGTCGCGACAGTACTACCTGTAAGAACTACAAAGGTCGGCGCCCCGTATCAAAAACAATTACAATTACCAAAGGGCAAATTACCCATCCGGCCATTGCCACGAGTGGGAGAACGGTACTGCGTGTTCAAATAATAATTCTACATTCTCATCATTAGGACCTACGGGTAAATGCACAAACCGAAGCAGCCGAACTATAGCAGGAATCAGTAATATTGGCTCAACTTAACTTCGGCGTTTCCCACGGCGTTCTCTAGGGACATATTGAGAATGATGTGTATTTCTAGCCCCTGGTGATCTAGGATGGCTGTATGTGTTTTATTTTATTAGAAACAATGAAGCGCAATCTTCCACCTCATGATTATGTTTCCAGTGTCATGCCCGGCCCACTGCCAGCGGTGCAGTTACAGCCAGACCGCACGACGTTGTTCAGTATGTGACATCGGCTACTCACTGACCAATGGATTCACCTGCGAAGGTACATTGCATTGTTTCACCTATACTCGAAAACGGCTAGGGAAACAACATTTTCAAGAACAAAAATCTACAAATGTACAGCCAACTGTTAATCAATTACATGTAATGTAGTAAAGGTGTTACCCTGATCATGTGAGACAATTTTCTCGGAAAAATAGGCGGTCACGCAGACCAGTAACCTTACTGACCCGATGGAAAAGTAGGTGGACAGTGACCTCCGGGTTACCGTATATCGCAAATATTAACACATTCCAAATTAATATACAAAATAACAATGTTGTCGGTCCCCTGTGTAATGCAGTGATACTTCGTAAGTTGATCTAGCCCGTGAGCAGCCAATATTGTATTGTCAAATTGAGGCACTAATTCCCACTAGGATTTTTAGTTACACCAATACCAGGTGTCCGATAATGGGCGATGGATATTTCAGAAGCGAAATTTTTTGGACGCCATCTTTAAATATCGCTGTCATTTTCAAGCGGAAATCAAGCTATTCAAAAAGTTATGTCCTTCAACAAAATCTATTGATTAGATCAGAAAGTTGTGTAAATAAAAGTTGTTCACAATACAATCCCGAGTGAGGCAATATTAATGTAATCTGCCTAGTCATTATTGAAAAAAATTGCAAACATTGCCTTTTTTCTCAATATTTGTTACCTCAGTTTTTTTGTAATTTAAAAAACATAAATGATCCACTTTTATGTTCTTATGACACTATGTATTTGGTGATATTTATGTCATTTTAGATGTCGTCTGTACTGCTTCTATGTATTTTGGACACATCAAAATATAAACGTACCACATCCGGTGTCTGTAAACGGGAACACTACCATACAAAATTCATTTACCTATTACAGCAAATCGGCTCGGCCGATTTGCATGAAATTGTGTGCGTATACGTAAACATATATGTCCTACGGATATATCATGTCAGAAACTGAACAAATAAATTACTCATACGATTTGTTAACCTAATAGCTACTTCTAAAGCCGTGCCAAACACAAGCCCATACAATAATGTTATGTTTACACTTCTTCCTTCAAATACGTACAGTCAGTAGAATATGAAATGATCGGCAATTACCTATTGCTGTGCACATAATCTGTTTCCAATCGTATCGCCCTAAACCATTACTAAAACATACCTATAAAAGTGACGCAGCAGTAATACATTTTAGCCGCCATTTGCATTAGCATGTGCTTAGTCCAGATGTTTTATTAGGCAACTAGGCGTAACGTTTAGTTAATTAAGAAATGATTAAAGAAATATAGTATGTAAAACACATAGAATATACCTCGAATTAATTTGAGGCAAGTGTCACAATTACATTTTGAACCAATTACCTAATGACGTTACAGTTCCGCTATGGCTACATATATTTATTTAGGTCTTACTAGTTTCCATTGACGGCGAATCTGTTCACGTTACAAATTGGCATGGTCAGTAACCCAGGTTAATAACACTGTTATGAGTGTTGGTGCTGAGGAGAGATCTAAGCACGTCCTTCGGTGAATTATCAAATCTTTCACAGGTATGATTGAAGTAATGAAAACCTTGAGGCCTTTCGGGCACGGATACTCTTATTTAGCTCTCAAAGAAAGTGACACAGCCCCGTGCACGGGTAAACGATCAATCCTTAGTGTTGATGATTAATATGTTCTACGTCCTTCCAATATTCGACATTCCGTCCCAACAGAGCTGACGTTCGATAACATCAATATGCAAGAAGAATCGCTGACTGAGGGAGTAACATCACATCGAGTCAACGGCATCATTCTGTAACGAAAGTTATTGAAGTTCAAACCTCATCAGACAACGTTTACTATTTCTAAGACACACAAAAAAATTTGTTTAATTCCAGCTATCCTAGAAACTGCTTCCAATGTACAGCGATGGGATATGAGAAGGCCCACCTACCTTCAGACCAGTTGACCTATCTGGATCTCTTGCAGACGAATCATCAACAGCAAAGCAATAACAATAATGACATTCTGGGTTATTGGCCATGCCGACCTATTAACTCGAGCAGAAACTCCTTCACTTACACGGATGAAGACACGAAGAAATATATGTAGAGATGGCGGAACAGCAACATAATTAGTTTGTTACCCCGAAATAGCACTACCGCTGCCTCAAAATAATTCGTGGCATTCACTATGTATTTTACATAAACAATTCTTGGAATATACTTTAGTTAACTAGAAGTTACGCCTAGTTACCTAGAGTAACAGCTGCACGAAAGCACATGTTAAAGTAAAGCGCGGTTAAATTTGATTAGCAAATACGAATGTCACGTGACGGGATGCCTTGGTAGTTAGCATTCGTGATACATTGGACAGCTTTATATCTCATGATTCTAGGAAATAATGAACACTCCCGCTTACTACTTACATATCTACAATAGACGCTCCCCGTAACCGGAGGCCTCCGGGCCGCGATTGACTGTATTCCACCATACCAGTAACAGCTTGTTTGATTATTGTATCATTAGACCGGATTTACTATTAAATACGTGATTAAATGCAAGAGAACTTCGTTCTTCGTTATAATCAAACACTGCCGAGACGGCGCAGATAAGTACGGGACGGCTATTCGATGGAGAAACTGGTAAATAGACAAATTTACTGAATACCGTTGGCAGCCATCAGCAGCCGTCTGCAGCCGCTAGAATCCGTCGGCAGCCGTCGACAGCCGTTGACAGCCGTCGGAAACTATTGGCAGCGACAGCAAGCTGCGCAACTATTGATAACATTGAAACCCTAAGGACTCTGCCATTCAACTGTCTAGAGCCAGATAACACTGCAAACATGGTGATTGAGGTTGCGTGCCCATTCTCAGGATGTGACCACGTATCACGGAACGACGACGCTGCAATAGTAGTCGAGCTCTTAAAGATTCATGGGTTGACACACTCGATTCATGCCGCGGCGACACCTGGTGGGAAAATGGAAAAGCTCAGACGCCCTACCGTATCGTTAGCTGGTACGTCAGAAACCTGGGCATACTTTGAAACCAGGTGGGGCGAATATCGAGATGGCACACGCCTCCGGGGAGACGACATCGTTGTTCAGCTATTGGAGTGTTGTGATGACGAACTGAGACGGGACCTTAATCGTTCAAACGGATGTTCCATAGTCGGAGGCACCGAGGTAATCGTGTTAGCGGCGATGAAGGCACTCGCGGTACGCAGCGAGAACATCATGGTGGCACGGTACGCATTACATGACATGCGCCAGGGACGCGAGGAACAAATTCGATCATTCTAAGCCCGAATCAAGGGTCAAGCTGACACCTGTGATTACCGAATCAAGTGCACCAAAGCAGAATGCGACGAGATGGTCGACTTCGCCGGCGAAATATTGCGAGACGTACTCGCTCGCGGTATCGTGGACGACGAGATTCAGTGGGATTTGATAAGCGACCAGAACCAAAAGATGAAGATCGAGGAGATGATTAAGTTCGTCGAGGCGCGTGAGTCAGGCAAGCGATCGGCATCGCGCCTGCTGGATACCCCGAGTGTGAACGCGGCGAGTAGTACATACCGCCGCAATAAGCAACATGAAATGCGAACCAGGGACGCGGCGACAACTAAGCCGATACCTGGTCCGAAGCCCAAACATACGTTCGACCCCACGGCATTGTGTTGGTTCTGCGCGGAGAAGGGCCACGGTAAGAACCCGCCGTGGAGCATAAGGAGAAGCCAATGCCCAGGGTACGGCAAGCGATGTGGTAAATGCAAGAACATGAACCACATAGAACGCGCTTGCCTCGGCAAGGCGTACGCCCGCCGGCCGACTGAGACCGCCCAGACAAGTGACGAACAGTCCGCGGCCTTCGAACTGTGCACGATGGTAAACGGACCGGTTGCCGACGTCAAGGCAATCACACTAGACCACCATCTGTACGATAACCTTTGTGACAGGTGGCATATACGCGCATCTGACCCGCAGCCGTACGTCCGGGTCTACGTCGGAGCATTCGAGGAGGATTACCGTGCCCTCGGTTTCGCGCTCAGGAAGCGTGTAAGCGCCGCCGAACTCCCCGCGATGGCAGATACCGGATGCCAGAGCTGCCTAATGGGCATACAAGTGGCCGAGAGGATGGGGCTCAATGCAGACGACCTCATACCGGTCACCATGACGATGAGAGCGGCGAACGAGGGAGGGATACCTATCCTCGGAGCGATGGTGGTGCGATTCTCGGGTACCGACAGCCGGGCCATAACGCACGAGACACGACAAATCGCCTACATCACCAACGCATCAGATCGTGTCTTCCTGTCACGGGCCGCGTGCATCGACCTGGGGATGATTAGCGAGACATTCCCTACCATTGGCGAGGTCATTGCATCAGATGACGCAGCCACTCCAACCCCATGCCCATGCACACCGCGCACAGCACCGCCGCCACTCCCCGAGGGCGTACCGATGCCCGCGACCGAGGAGAACCGAGCAGCGATCGAGTCGTGGCTGAAGAGGCGGTACGCGGCGAGCACATTCAAAACATGTACCCACCAAACACTGCCCATGATGTCGGGCCCACCCTTGCGACTGATGATAGACAAGGATGCGACACCTGTCGCACGACACAGTCCAATACCGGTGGCCGTGCACTGGCAGGACGAGGTCAAGGCCGGCTTGGACGAGGATGTACGTCTCGGTGTGCTCGAGAAGGTACCAGTCGGCGATCGGGTCACATGGTGCCACCGTATAGTGATTTGTGCCAAAAAGAATGGCAAGCCAAGACGCACGGTGGACTTTCAGGCATTAAATGTACATGCGGCACGTGAAACCCAACCACACCCCATCCACGTTCCATCAGGCGCGAGGTGTCCCCGAGAACAAGCGTTAAAGACGGTATTCGACGCTTGGAATGGGTATCACAGCGTGCGTCTGCACGAGGACGATAAACACCTGACGACGTTCATCACGTCGTGGGGACGTTACCGCTACTGTGTCGCTCCACAGGGGTATCGCGCGTCGGGCGACGGCTACACTCGCCGATACGACGAGATTGTCTCGGGGATAGACGACCACACGAAATGCATCGACGACGCCCTGCTCTGGTCGGATAGTATCGCCGACAGCTTCCACCAGGCCGTGCAATGGCTTGACGTGTGCGGTCGGAATGGCATAACCCTGGACCCGGGGAAATTCGTATTTAGCAGCCCCGTCGTGGATTTCGCGGGATTCACCATCACAATGGACAGCGTACTACCCTGCCCGAAATATTCTGATGCAATCCTGAACTTCCCCGTGCCACGTAACATTCACGACATCCGCTCATGGTTCGGTCTCGTGAACCAGGTCTCATACGCCTTCAGCATGGTGGAACGAATGCTACCATTCCGCGCACTCCTGAAGGCGGGCCAACAATTTCGATGGGACACGGAGCTTCAAGAGATATTCGATGAGTCGAAGGAACACATCGTCCAGGAAATCGAGACCGGCGTCAGGATATTCGACAAGAGCAAGCCGACCTGCATCGCCACCGATTGGTCGAAAACCGGAAACGGCTTCTGGCTACTGCAGAAGCACTGTGGTTGCACGCCGGTGAAACCGTTCTGCTGCATCGGCGGCTGGAAAGTGACCCTGGTCGGTAGCCGATTTACACACGCGGCGGAATCGCGCTACGCCCCGATTGAAGGCGAGGCACTGGCAGTCGCCGACGCACTGGATAAAGCACGCTACTTCGTGCTTGGTTGCGAGGATCTCATCATCGCGGTCGATCACAAGCCACTCTTGAAGATCTTCGGCGATCGCTCCCTGGAGGATATACCGAACTCGCGCCTACGTAACTTGAAAGAGAAAACACTGCGATACCGCTTCCGTGTTACTCACGTGCCGGGTATGAAAAACAAAGCAGCCGACGCAATGTCACGCCGCCCTACGGGGCGCCCGGTGAAGACGGACCTCCCGGACGATCACGCATCACTATCGGATATCCTATGGGGTCACACTCACCCCGACGCACTGCTTTTGGTCAGAACACACGAACCAGACGACGCTGATTCGGAACTACTGACACACCGTGACGCCACCGGGATACTGGGATCGGTGACATGGGATCGCGTGAGAGAGGCCACCGCGAGCAACCCCGACATGCACTTACTCACTGAACTGATCGAGGACGGCATGCCGAAGACTCGGAGCGAGATGCCATTGCCCATCCGACAGTTTCACCAGTACCGACACGAGCTGTCGACGACCGACGGCGTAGCCATCTATAAGGATCGCATCATCATCCCACCCGCGCTATGACACGCCGTGCTGGCCGCCCTCCACGCAGCACACCAGAGCGTGTCTATGATGACGGCAAGAGCGGAAACATCGATATTCTGGCCCGGTATGACAGAGGACATCGCCAAGGTCCGCAACGAATGCGAGCACTGCCATCGTATGGCCCCGTCCCAGCCAGCCGCGCCGCCCACCCGGCCCATATTACCCGTCTACCCGTTCCAGGCGATATGCTCCGACTTCTTCTCGTACAAGGGCGTGCACTACGTAGTAGTTGTCGATCGCTACTCGAATTGGGCCATCATCGCGAAGGCATCGGCGGGCGGGGCTGGCCTGGTTAACATTCTGAGACAGACTTTCATGACCTACGGGACACCGGAGGAGCTTGCATCGGACGGCGGTCCAGAATACACATCGACCGACACCCGCCAGTTCCTACGCATATGGGGCATGAATCATAGGCTGTCCTCAGTCGCCTTCCCCCATAGCAATTGCCGCGCGGAGGTCGCTGTTAAGACAATGAAGCGCTTGATAACGGACAACACCGGCGGGAAGGGCGATCTGGACACAGATGCAGTACAGCGAGCGGTCTTACAATACCGCAACACGCCAGACCCAGACACTAAGATATCACCAGCAATGTGTGTATTTGGTCGCATGATACGTGACTTCATCCCGGTGATCCCCGGCAAGTATCTCCCCCACGACACCTGGCGCGACACTACGTGCCCGCGAAGACGCACTCCGCAAAAGGCACATCAAGAAGCACGAGTACTGGAGCGAACACACCAGGCGCCTGCCCGCACTGGCAGTGGGTGACTATGTCCGCATCCAGAACCAAACTGGACAACACCCGAAAAAATGGGACCGCACCGGCACGGTCGTGGAAGTCAAACAGCATGATCAATACGAGGTCAAAGTCGATGGATCCGGTCGTGTGACGCTCCGCAACCGTCGTTTCCTACGGAAGTTCACATCGTTCACTTCCCCGGAACCGCCTCGGCCAATCGATGTAGACCTCGGCACGAGACTAGCCCCGACCCCGCCGCCCCCACGTACGATCCCACCGATGTTGCCATCGCCGCCATCGCCGCCATCGCCGCCCGACGTGGCCCCCACCACACCTGCTGGCCTGGCTCCGGCCCCAGACGTGACTCACCGCTCACCATCTCAGGGCTCACCATCTCCCGTGGCCCCTACGGCTGTCACTACGCCATCACACCACCCTACACTGGACATCGCTACCCCGAGCCGCCCGATAATGCCGAGCTCGATACCACCAGCTAGACGTATCATACCGCTGACGTCACCGTTGCCACCCAAGGCACCTCCAGAACCTGCTGTGAAACGCTCCAACCGTGAACCCAAGGCACCGGGTTGGCACACTGATTACGAGATGAACTGAACTTTCAGTAAGACTTATAGCATAAACATTTTTAATCACGCCATTCTAAATGTTCTCAGCTTATTACTCAGAGACTCTTCGTAAAAGCTTAGAGGGAGATAGGAAATAATGAACACTCCCGCTTACTATTTACAGATCTACAATAGACGCTCCCCGTAACCGGAAGCCTCCGGGCCGCGATTGACTGTATTCCACCATACCAGTAACAGCTTGTTTGATTATTGTATCATTAGACCGGATTTACTATTAAATACGTGATTAAATGCAAGAGAACTTCGTTCTTCTTTAGATTCTGTTTCACGCAGCATGCCCGGCCCACTGTAAGACGTGCACTTACAGCCGTACCGTTTGCTCAGAATGTGACCCCGGTTACGTAGTGAACGCTAGACACATCAGACATACATCATAGATTAAACTAGAAAGCAGAAAACCACTTGTGGTTGTTGCTCAGACTACCACTGACATCTATCCTACGGAATGTATGGAAGTTTGCTGAATCAGTTGTACAGGTTCTTATTAATTAACTCCGCCGGTTGCGACAATACTACCTTTTAGGACAGAACAAAGGTCAGTGCCCCGTATCAAAAACAATTACAATTATGAAAGGGCAAATTACCCATCCGGCCATTGTCACGAGTGGGAGAACGGTATTGCGTATTCAAATAATTACTTCTACATCGTCATCATTAGGACCTAGGGTAAATGCAAAAATCCAAGCAGCCGAACTATAGCAGGGACTGGTAATATTGACTCAGCTTAACTTCGGCGTTTTCCAATCATTCTCTAGGGATATATTGATAATGATGTGTACTTCTTGCCCCTGGTGATCTAGGTTGGCTGTATGTGTTTTATTTTGTTAGAAACAATAAGGCGCAATCTTCCACCTCATGATTATGTTTGCAGTGTCATGCCCGGCCCACTGTCAGCGGTGCAGCTACAGCCAGACTACACGACGTGCACGTTGTTCAGTATGTGACGTCGGCTACTCACTGACCAATGGATTCACCTGCGAAGGTATATTGCATTGTTTCACCTATACTCGAAAACGGCTAGGAAAACAAAATTTTCAAGAACAAAAATCTTCAAATGTACAGCCAACTGTTAATCAATTACATATAATGTAGTAAAGGTGTTACCCTGATCATGTGTGACAGTTTTCGCGGAAAAATAGGCGGTCACACAGACCAGTAACGTTACTGACCCGGTGGAAAAGTAGGTGGACAGTGACCTCCGGGTCACCGTACATCGCAAATATTAACACATTCCAAATTAAGATACAAAATAACAATGTTGTCTGTCCCCTGTGTAATGCAGTGATACTTCGTAAGTTGATCTAGCCCGTGAGCAGCCAATATTGTATTCTCAAATTGAGGCACTAATTCCCACTAGGATTTTTAGTTAAACCAATACCTGCCTGAGGTGTCCGATAATGTGCGATGGATATTTCAGAAGCGAAGCTTATTATCTTTTTGGACGCCATCTTTAAATATCGCTGCCATTTTCAAGCGGAAGTCTGTATCTGTATTTTGACTGGCAAAATGTCCTATGGACACATCACGCCAGTGCGCATGGTGGCTCTTATGGATTAATTCTTTACATGTTGGGCTAGACTAATCTGAAATGAATTCAGTGATGTACTTGATACAATGCTTGGAGGTAGAGAATTCCACTCTTTTATTGTGACTGGGAAAAAGCAGTTTGTTGAGTGCCTGATTTGTACTAACTGTTTATTATGTTTACGTGAGCATCTGGTGTTGCGTTTGATGTATTGATCTAGTGGGATATCTATGAGGTTATGTTCCATTTTATATAATATGCTAAGTCTTTGGATTTTTCTTCTTGATTGGAGGGTGTCCCACTGGAGATCTTTAAGGAGTTGTGTTACCGTTCCTGGCTCTCTAGAATAGTTGTTCTTACAAAATCTGGCGGCTTGTCTCTGGGTTCTTTCTATGAGTTTGATATTTCTTAGGCAATGTGGATCCCATGGTGCTGACGCATATTCAAGTATAGGGCGAACAAGGGTTGTGTAGGCTATGGACTTGATTTGGGTAGGGCATTTATTTAAATTTCTTCTAATAATTCCCAATGTGTGTTGAGCTTTTTTTGTGACTGAGTTGCTTTGTATTGTCCAATTTAATGTATTTGATATATGTATGCCAAGATAACAGTGTGATTTAACAGATTTCAGTTGTTGTCCGCAGAATGTGTAGAGATTTGGTGTCGGTTTTCTTGAGGCTATTGTCATTGTATAACATTTAGTGGGGTTGAATTTCATAAGCCACGTGTGTTGCCATTTCTCAAGTTTGAGCAGATAGTTTTGGAGGACTGATGTGTCTTGGTCAGTTTTAATCGGTGAATATAACAGGCAGTCATCTGCAAAAAGGCGAACAGTTGAGGAAAGATTGTCTGGTAGGTCATTTATGTAAAGTAGGAAAAGTAGGGGCCCCAGTACTGTGCCCTGTGGTACCCCAGAAATGACTTGAGTTGATGTTGACTTAGATCCATTTATAACAAACTGTTGAGTTCTTCCTGTAAGGAAGCTATTTATCCATGATGATATTGGGCCTGTGATGCCATAGTGTTTGAGTTTGTGGATTAGTCTTTTATGTGGAACTTTATCGAATGCTTTGGTGAAGTCAAGGATGGCCATGTCTACAGATTTCTTCTCATCAAGTTATTTGCTTATGTCATGGATTGTTTGAATTAATTGTGTTTCAGTTGATATTTTGGCACGGAAGCCATGTTGGTGGTCAGTTAGAATGTGGTGCTGTTCAAGGTGTTTCATAATGTGATTATGTATGATGTGTTCAAGAAGTTTAGAAACCACAGGTGTTAAGGATATTGGTCTGTAGTTAGATGTTTCTGCTCTACTTCCTTTCTTAAAAATTGCTGTTACATTGGCTTCTTTCCAGGTATTGGGGACTTGTCCAGAGTCAACAGATGATTGGAAAATGTCATGTATTACTGGTGCTAGATGAGAGGCATATCTGTTTAAGAACCATGGTGGAATGTCATCTGGTCCTTGCGATTTAGAAATGTTAATTTTGGAAAGTTGATCAAGTACTCCTTTAAGTGTAATTGTTAGTTTGGGGATTTCTCCATGTGGACTTCTGGCCATATCTGGTAGGGTGGAATTTCCTTCGAGTGTGAAAACACTTTGGAACTGATTGTTTAAGACTTCTGCTTTATGTTTGTCGTCGCTAATGATGTTACCCGCAATGTTAAGGTCCCCAATACCCTGGTTATCCTGTCTAAGTTTAGAAATGAAGCTCCAAAATGATTTAGGTTTCTCTGTTATTGTTGTTGTCAGGAATTGACTTATGTAGGATAGTCTAGCAGAACGAAGGTGTTTATGCATGTTTCTCCTGATGTCACATAATTCTTTCCAGTCTTCTGGATTTCTATTTCTTTTTGCTTTGTTATATAGCTGTTTCTTTCTTTTGCACATTTTCTTTAAATCTTTATTGAACCAGGGAAGATTGTGTCTTGAAGTAGTAAGACGTTGCGGTACATATTGGTTAATAATGTTGATGATTTTCGTGGAAACAAGATTCCACTTGTCATTGACTGTCATGTTTTGGTTTTGATAGAAGTATTCATGTGTAAAGTTTTCAAGAGATTTCTGGATGTTAATATTGTCGGCTTTATTTCTAATGAAGACTTTACGTTTCGGACGATGTTTGCGTTTGGGCGAGATGTTTACATCAATGATGACTATGCTATGGTCTGCTATTCCGTCTACTACATTTATCTTCTTTATTAATCCAGGTCTATTGGTGAAGACAAGATCTAAAATATTGTTGGCATTTCCCTGTCTGTGCGTGGGTTCCTTGACATGTTGGATCAGTCCGTGTTCCTCTGTAAGAGAGAGTAATTTATTGGCAGCAGTTGTACTGTATCCATTGTTAGTTGTGACTTGGTGAATTTCCCAATTGATGTTAGGGAGGTTGAAATCGCCAGTAATTATGACATTATGTGTGTTGATCTTGTTACCTAATTTAGAAAGGGCTAGGTCTAGTTCTTCGATTTGAGTTCCATGAGAGTCATTTGGGGCACGATAGAGGGTACACATGATTA
Organism: Escarpia spicata; assembly: GCA_963995525.1. Classification (NCBI taxonomy): domain Eukaryota; kingdom Metazoa; phylum Annelida; class Polychaeta; order Sabellida; family Siboglinidae; genus Escarpia; species Escarpia spicata. The sequence continues at coordinate 52,638,464 of OZ023216.1, read as the reverse complement.
TTGGTTTCATTCCTGTTATCTGGGTTTCAGTCCAAATGTTAGTGTCTAGGTCTGGTAGGTGGCTTGTTATGAGGTCATCTTTTGATATTTGAAATACCTCCCCCCCCCCCTCCAGTAGTGTCTGTTTCTCTGTCCTTTCTAAAGACGTTAAAGTTGCTTGGGAATATTTCTCAATTTTTTATTGAGGGATCTAACCATGATTCAGTGCCACAGATGGTGTCTGGGTTGGGTAGATTGTTTAGTGCTTCGATGTCTGAGGCTTTCTTTTTAACGCTTTGGCAGTTTATGAGGATGCATCTGAAGTTTGGTCTCTTTTTTGGTCTATATGCTTTTTTGCCATTAGTTGTATTGTTGTTGGTGGTTTCGTTTAGGTTATGACTGTTACTGTCCAGAGGATAAAAGGGATTTGCCGTTGGGATTTCTGTATCTCTGAAGAAAGAATTTGTGAAGTTGAAGTGGTTGCATTCGGGGCAGGCCCACGAACATGAGGAATTTATTAATCGTTTGTATTCATTGTCATCTATTGCACAGCATTGTGTGTGGATCCAGTTTAGGCAGTGGTCGCACTGAATTGCTTTATGGTCATTTAGGACAACCCCATGGCAAATGCCACAGGGTGCTGAGCAATTTGAACAGTGCCATGGTACATTTAGGTTTATATATATGTTGTTAAATTCATGTCTGGATATCCTGGCGCATTTGATATGTGTGGATTTATTACAATCATTACAAGTTAGGATAAGTGCATTAGACCTTAGTGATTTCTTACATGAGTGACATTTAGAGGGGCCTGGATTTAGTTGAACATCTCCTGATAGCATGATGCATAGAAGTATGGAGAATTTTGTTGTTGTCCTGGGTTTGTACGGTAGAGGAGTGATCAGTAATCCAGTGGAGGTGCTGGATTTGAGACATTTCAATTGGGCTATGGTTTTCCATATGGGACTGTAGATGTAGTAGGACGTGATAGAATGGATGTCTTGTCTAGCTTTGGCGTTGACATAGGTCTCGTTTGTGTTGCTCTGGAAACTCTCCAACTTTTTTTAATTGGGATCATTTAAAAACCTAAAAGTGATCTGCAGACATAAAATCATGAACAGGGTACATCTAAAAGTGCATCTTGTAGGGGTATGTCGTACGGAGCCTGCCATGTCACTCACTCGAGTGGTAGTGGTTTAGAATTGATAAAACGGTCAAGTAGTTATTAAGAAACACACTCACACTTAAATACACCCACACTTAAAGCGTGTACTGAGATAATATTAAAAAATAAAAGATAAATAATTATAAAATATCTGTCCGTCTAAACGGTTTAGTGACTAGTTGTTGTTGTTGCTGTTTTTCGACAGCCTACAATCCGGATTTGTAATAGTATGATACGTAAGCTTTATGTGAAAGTATATATTTACATGTGTGTATGTTGAAGTCAAGCTATTCAAAACGTGATGTCCTTCAGCCAAATCTATTGATTTGATGTGAAAGTTGTGAAGACAAAAGTTGTTCACAATACAATCCCGAGTACTGCAATATTAATGTAATCTGTCTAGTGTCATTATTGAGAAAATTTGTAAACATTGCCTTTTTAATCCTTTGGGCCGAAGGTCCAACGAACTATTGCCATCACTCTGCGTCCGCCGTTAGCTGCCGTATCTCAGAAACCGTTCAGCAACTTTTTCTCTAATTTTGCATACATATATCTTAGGGCACTGCCACTATGCACGAGAAATATGTATTTGATTGAATCATTCTAAGGGCTCCCTAGGGCTTCTAAAAAAATACATTTTGCCTATTTTTTCAAAACAATTTCAGCAACTTTTTCTCAAATTTTGCATATACATTCCATGTGGTAGTGTCACTGTACACAAGAAATTTGTATTTAATTGATTCATTCTAAGGGCACCTAATGACCTCCCCAAAAAGACCCCAAAACTGGTAAATGTTCACATTTTACCTATTTTTTCAAAACCTCTTCTGTAACTTTTTCTCTAATTTTGCATAGACATTTCACGTGGTAGTGCCATTATACAGAAGAAATCTGTATTTGATTGAATCATTCTAAGGGCACCAAAGGTCCACTAAAATGCTAAATTTGCTAACTAAATTATCTACTGCATGAGCAGCTCTATCTGGCTAATCCCTTTTCCTACAACATCTGTCACACCTCACTGTGGAAGACCGGACGGCCTGCCTGATGGAAACTGTGACTAATGTGTAATTGGTCACTGGCAGAGGCTTCCAGGTTTCTTTTCTGGCACAATACACGACATATACTGCTAGAGGATAGTCTCAAGGGCCCTTCTCAAAACCACATCACTAGATAGTGTACAAATATGGCATTGGTGTCTCCTTTTTTATTTGTTATTTATTTGAATGATTTTTAACAGAGTGTTAGTCATAATTATAAGGGACTTGACATGGCAGCTGGTGACATTTACAACAACATTAGTGATGATAATGTAGACATTTTCTTGAAAATGTATGTTCTACTATATGGTGATGATACTAGAATGATTCAAACAAGTACAGATTTCTTGTGTATAGCTGAACTATGTCAACTCTTCTAATGGTTGACATTTGGTTGTTTCAGGATGACCCCTTAAAATGTAAGCCCAACTGTCCAGGGGTCTAGTGGGTGCTAGCTGGGAAGCTATTCCCCTTCCCAAAACATCTGTCACATGCGGAGTCTGTGTCTTGCATGGATATCTATTTTTATGCAGTTGTTTTATATAAGCAGGAAGTTTGTGAAATTAGTTATTGTTAGGCCACAGAAAAGTAATTCCCAATTTCTCATCAATGCATGTATTTGAAAACAACATTTTATTTTCTATTATAATTATTCCTCTAAATGCAAGACATGGTGCAATAAGTGAACAGTAAACATGTCAACATTTTATTTCCATCATAACCCTTTATCGTCTGTAACTATGATCCACCAAATTCGATTAATATCAATAATCAAGCAGCCACTAAACCTATAGGCGTGCGTAAAAAGGATATTTGTCAGAAGACCTAACTTGAAAGCACCATTGCATCCATTTAGCCATGCAGCAGTCGCACTGTCCCAGTGTCTGATGCTACATTTTGCTCTCAAATAATCTGTCCTCTTAGTTTTACACATAAAGACATAATTTGGCATAACTTGATATGTTTTTTGTAGCAGCACATTTGTACTTCTAGTGTATCAGTGCAACATAACATACATGCTGTGTGCCACATTTGTATGTCATGCATGTAATATTTCCACGCAACCCATTTGCATATATAATGTAAAATTTCAACAGCCGTTTTCTTCATTTTCACTTTTTGAACCGTACCCTGTTCAATGCTCCTTAACTTCGCCAATTTTTGTAGCAGTCATAATTTTTGAAACCGTGTAAAGCACTCTACCCAACCTTTACAAGGATGAAAGAAAACAACGTTACAATTTTTCCGACTTATCTCTCATTTGGTTAGGCGGGGTCATATATAGACGTATTAGTCCAAACGACTTCAGGGCCTCTTGTCCCATTTTTGTTCATTTTTTGTTACCTCAGTTTTTGTAATTAAACAAACGTAATTGATCTATTTTTACTTTGTTGGGACCCTATGTATTTGGTGATATTTATGTCATTTTAGATGTCTTCTGTACTGCTCCTATGTGTTGTGGACATAACAAAATATAAATGTACCCCATCCGGTGTCTATAAACGGGAACACTACCATAGACAATTCATATACCTATTACCGCAAAACGGCTAGGCCGATTTGTATGAAATTGTGTGCGTATACGTAAACATATATGTCCTACGGGTCTATTATGCCAGAAACAGAACATATAAATTACTCATACAATTTGCTAACCTAATAGCTACTTCGAAAGCCGTGCCAAACACAAGCCCATAAAATAATGTTATGTTTACACTTCTGCCTTCAAATACGTAGAGTCAGTAGAATATGTAATGATCGGCAATTACCTATTGCTGTGCACATAATCTGTTTCCAAACGTATCGCCATAAACCATTGCACAACAATACCTTTAAAAGTGTCGCAGCAGTAATACATTTTAGCCGCCATTTGCATTAGCATGTGCTTAGTCCAGATGTTTTATTAGGCAACTAGGCGTAACGTTTAGTTAACTAAGAAATTATTAAAGAAATATAGTATGTAAAACACATAGAATATACCTCGAATTAATTTGAGGCAAGTGTCACAATACCATGTTGAACTGATTACCTAATGATGTTACAGTTCCGCTATGGCTACATATATTTATTTAGGTCTTACTAGTTTCCATTGACAGCGAATCTGTTCACGTTAACAAATTGGCATGGTCAGTATCCCAGGTTTTTAACACTATTATGCAGTGTTTCCCCTGATATATAACAAGCGAGGCGGGACGCCTCGCCATTTTTCTATGCCGCCTCGCCCAAAATATGCCGAAATTGCCGCCTCGTAGCTATTTCATACGCCCATTTTTTTCGTTGTTTCACGGTATATTCAGCGTCGGCGAGCGGCGCGTAATGACACCACAAAGTCAGTAGACATGGCCCTCAGTCATTGCAGGTAGATGGGCAGTGTATGATTGGTACTGCAATATATCCAGCTAAGTTACTCAGAGAATTTCTTGTGTTAAGAGGTACAGATAGGGCTTTACTATTTTCATATGCAGATGGTTCTCCGATGCTGCGACGCGAGTTTGATATACTGTTGAAGCGGCTGCTCGAGTTTTGTGGTTTAAGTAGTAAGGTTTGCAAAGGGCATAGCGTTAGAATTGGGGCAGCAACATCAGCTGCATTAAGGGGCGAATCGGATGCTCAGATTAGAGCTGCAGGTAGATGGGCGTCAGATGCCTTTAGGAAGTATATTCGTATTTCATAAGAAACATAACTAATCTGGTTTATGGTTTCGGGAGATGTACCGGAGACTCTGACAGTGGTGGAGTCTCTAGGTATGTCGTCTGTGACATAAAGCAGGTTGGTGTATATATATATAGCTTAGGCTCTGGCAGTGGCGGAGCCAAAAGCTAACATTTCAACAGTTATGAATGATGCAGCTCTATATATGGCCCTAGTAGTGTATGGCAACAGGTAAGCTTAGACTGACAGTGGCAGATTTCTTCAGATATCATGATTGATGCTTGATTATTTGCTTATAGTATGCGTATACCCTAGTAGGATGTTATGGCAGCCCTGACAGTGGCGGGGTTGACCGAACGGTTTGGTGGGGGTCGGTCACATTGTATAGTTGGGGTGACCTGGTGGCGGAGTGACCCCCACACGTGGTGAATAGTGTATATATTGGTGGAGTGACCCACACACATATGATGAATTGTACGTAGTAGACAGTAGTGCTTAGCAGTCAGGGGCCGGCATGCTTGCTGTCGTTGTCACAATGGATGTGTATGTAACAATTTATAACAATATACAGTCAATAAAATTGCATGTCATTAATTTGGCCTAATTCAATCAATACCTGACTTGCGTTGTTCCTTCTGCATAATTGAATGTATGTAAACAACGGGGACATACATATATATATAGCAGCGTATGTTTATACAAACCGGGGCGCTATTTACGCCTGAAATGGACATAAGACGCAATATTCTTAAAGGTAAATATGTCTAGTATAATGTTGAATGATGGAACCAGTGTATCTCACTGAGGTATCAAAGTTAAGCAAAACTCAAGCGGCAAAATCAATGACAAAGTGGGTCCGGATTCGACGCAAATGCCCACAAGTCTATTCAACTAATGTTTTATGCGGTTTTGTTTTAGCAAAATAAGGAATGTGATTCGTAAGATATCTTTGTGCAAAATATATAATACATATTCCGACAAAATTGTGCAAACAAACTTTTGGGAAAGTTGATTTGAGTGAAATACTTACGAATATAAACCAACGAAGTTCACATCTCATATAAAAATGCCTACTACCCAAAACCGTGTATACTAACGGGTTATCAATAACTTGGATTAGTCTTAGACAATGATATGTTTGTACAACAATTGGATGTACTAAACAACTTATACTGTTTTATAAAAAGAACACAGTTTGAGAAACATTCTTGCGATTAATAGAAACATACTTTTGTGGCATTCCAGAAATGAATGTTTAATTAATTGTATAGCATTCTAGCAAACAAATAAAATATAATCTTTTGAATATAAACCACCAATTTACCATAATATTATGATATTAAAATAATTTAAAGGTGATGATGAAAGAGTCTTCAGATGATACCACTGGATGCTTCCCAGAGAAGTCAAGATGGTATTCGACTTGTTCTGCCAGGGAGTAAAGTGTAAAGCTATATAAGAACTTACCGTTTACTTTTTTATTGTCTCTGTCAGCGAGGTAACAAGGCCTAGGTTTAGTGCAAGAAAACATAACCATAACCAAGTACCAGTGGTCAAGTGGAAACCACACCTCTAAAGAGTAGCACACCTCAACATGACGAAACAATCATGATTACTGACTTTTATCAATCATGATTACAACATTTAAAAGTAGTGTCTTGTTATTTTATATATTCCCCTCTATATTTAAGAGTAAAGGTTAAAACATACCTCAGAATGCACCATTTTAAAGCTAGTTTAAAAAAACCTCCGGACCCCCCTAGCCACGCTTCACACCTGCAGCGCTCGCATACCCCACCCCTACCACCTCGCCCATCATTTCAACCAGGGGAAACACTGTTATGAGTGTTGGTGCTGAGGAGACAACTAAGCACATCCTTCGTTGAATTATCAACTCTTTCACAGGTATGATTGCTTCCAGTGTACAGCGATGGGACAAGAGAAGGCCCACCTACCGTCAAACTAGCTGACCTATCTGGATCTCTTGCAGACGAATCATCAACAGCAAAGTAATAACTGTAATGACATTCTGGGTTATTGGCCATGCCGACCTATTAACACGAGTAGAAACTACTTCACTTACACGGATGAAGACACGAAGAAATGTATGTAGAGATGGCGGAACAACAACATAATTAGTTTGTTACCCCGAAATAGCACTACCGCTGCCTCAAAATAATTCGTGGCATTCACTCTGTATTTTACATACAAAATTCTTGGAATATACTTTAGTTAACTAGAAGTTACGCCTAGTTACCTAGAGTAACAGCTGCACGAAAGCACATGCTAAAGTAAAGCGCGGTTAAATTTGATTAGCAAATACGAATGTCACGTGACGGGATGCCTTGGTAGTTAGCATTCGTGATACATTGGACAGCTTTATATCTCATGATTCTGTTTCACGCAGCATGCCCGGCCCACTGTAAGACGTGCACTTACAGCCGTACCGTTTGCTCAGAATGTGACCCCGGCTACGTAGTGAACGCTAGACACATCAGACATACATCATAGATTAAACTAGAAAGCAGAAAACCACTTGTGGTTGTGGCTCAGACTACCACTGACATCTATCCTACGGAATGTATGGAAGTTTGCTGAATCAGTTGTACATGTTCTCATTAATTAACTCCGCCGGTTGCGAAAGTACTACCTGTTAGGACAGTACAAAGGTCAGTGCCCCGTATCAAAAACAATTACAATTATGAAAAGGCAAATTACCCATCCGGCCATTGTCACGAGTGGGAGAACGGTATTGCGTATTCAAATAATTACTTCTACATCGTCATCATTAGGACCTAGGGTAAATAAAAAAATCCAAGCTGCCGAACTATAGCAGGGACTGGTAATATTGGCTCAGCTTAATTTCGGCGTTTTCCAAGGCGTTCTCTATGGATATATTGATAATGATGTGTACTTCTTGCCCCTGATGATCTAGGATGGCTGTATGTGTTGTATTTTGTTAGAAACAATAACGCGTAATCTTCCACCTCATGATTATGTTTGCAGTGTCACGCCCGGCCCACTGTCAGCGGTGGAGTTACAGCCAGACTACACGACGTGCACGTTGTTCGGTATGTGATGTCGGCTACTCACTGATCAATGGATCCACCTGCGAAGGTACATTGCATTGTTTCGCCTTTACTCGAAAACGGCTAGGAAAACAACATTTTCAAGAACAAAAATCTGCAAATGTACAGCCAACTGTTAATCAATTACATGTAATGTAGTAAAGGTGTTACCCTGATCATGTGTGACAGTTTTCTCAGAAAAATAGGCGGTCAGACAGACCTGTAATGTCCGGGTCACCGTATATCGCAAATATTAACACACTCCAAATTAAGATACAAAATAACAATGTTGTCGGTCCCCTGTGTAATGCAGTGATACTTTTGAAGTTAATCTAGCCCATGAGCAGCCAATATTTGATTCTCAAATTGAGGCACTAATGCCCATTAGGATTTTTAGTTACACCAATACCTGCCTGAGGTGTCCGATAATGTGCGATGGATATTTCAGAAGCGAAGCTTATTAACTTTTTGGACGCCATCTTTAAATATCGCTGCCATTTTCAAGCGGAAGACAAGCTATTCAAAACGTGATGTCCTTCAGCCAAATCTATTGATTGGATGTGAAAGTTGTGTAAACAAAAGGCCGAAGGTCCAACGGACTGTTGCCATCACTCTGCGTCCGCCGTTAGCTGCCGTATCTCGGAAACCGTTCAGCAACTTTTTCTCTAATTGTGCACATATATATCTGAGGGCACTGCCACTATGCACGAGAAATGTGTATTTGATTGAATCATTCTAAGGGCTCCCTAGGGCTTGTAAAAAAATACATTTTGCCTATTTTTTTCAAAAATTGTTCAGCAACTTTTTGTCTAATTTTGCATATACATTCCATGTGTAAGTGTCACTGTACACAAGAAATCTGTATTTAATTGATTCAATCTAAGGGCACCTAATGATCTCCCCCAAAAGACCCCAAAACTGGTAAATGTTCACATTTTGGCTATTTTTTCAAAAACTCTTCTGAAACTATTTCTCTAATTTTGCATAGACATTTCATGTGGTAGTGCCATTATACAGAAGAAATATGTATTTGATTGAATCATTCTAAGGGCACCAAAGGTCCACTAAAATGCTAAATTTGCTAACTAAATTGTCTATTGCATGAGCAGCTCTATCTGGCTAATCCCTTTTACTACAACATCTGTCACACCTCACTCTAGAAGCCCGGACTGCCTGCCTGATGGAAACTGTGACTAATGTGTAATTGGTCACTGGCAGAGGCTTCCAAGTTCCTTTTCTGGCACAATACACGACATATACTGCTAGAGGATATTCTCAAGGGCCCTTCTCAAAACCACATCACTAGATTGTGTACAAATATGGCATTGTTGTCTGCTTTTGTTATTTGTTATTTACCTGAATGATTTTTAACAGAGTGTTAGTCATAATTATAAGGGACTTGACATGGCAGCTGGTGACATTTACAACAACCTTAGTGATGATAATGTAGACATTTTCTTGAAAATGTATGTTCTATTATATGCTGATGATACTAGAATGATTCAATCAAGTACAGATTTCTTGTGTATAGCTGAACTATGTCAACTCTTCTAATGGTTGATATTTGGTTGTTTCAGGATGACCCCTTAAAATGTAAGCCGAACTGTCCAGGGGTCTAGTGGGTGCTGGCTGGGAAGCTATTCCTCTTCCCAAAACATCTGTCACATGCGGAGTCTGTGTATTGCATGGATATCTATTTATATGCATTGTTTTATATAAGCAGGAAGTTTGTGAAATTAGTTATTCATAGGCCACAGAAAAGTAATTCCCAGTTTCTCATCAATGCATGTATTTAAAAACAACATTTTATTTTCTATTATAATCATTCCTCTAAATGCAAGACATGGTGCAATAAGTGAACAGTAAACATGTCAACATTTTATTTCCATCATAACCCTTTATGGTTTGTAACTATGATTCACCAAAAACATTTGATTCATAATTACCTAAAGGGTTGTTTGATTTCTTCCCGGCAGAAACAGCAACAATAGGAAATACATGCCATTGATAGGCAAACGTGTTCTTTTTATAGAAAACATCAATTTCTTTCTGTACTTGTCTACGTATGATAACAGTTTGTCCGCCCTGCTCACAATAAACATCACATGAATGATAAAAAGAAGATTACTGCCACCTAACTTGTGGATTATTATTATAAAACTGCTCTGCTACTGCTTGGCGGACAGTTAATCAGTGACTCAAGTTCAAACACATCAGGACGTTTTTCACATCTGCATGGTAGTTTAGGCTCAATAGTGTGCTGGCAGCCAGTAAACCTATAGGCGTGCATGAAAAGGATAGTTGGCAGAAGAACTAACTTCAAAGCACCATTGCATCCATTTAGCCACGCAGCAGTCACACTGTCCCAGTGTCTGTTGCTACATTTTGCTCTCAAATAATCTGTCCTCTTAGTTTTACACATAAAGACATAATTTGGCATAACTTGATAGGTTTTTGTAGCAGCACATTTGTACTTTAGTGTATCAGTGCAACATAACATACATGCTGTGTGCCACATTTGAATGTCATGCATGTAATATTTCCACGCAATCCATTTGCATATATAATGTAAAACTTCAATAGCCGTTTTCTTCATTTTCACTTTTTGAACCCTACCATATTCAATGCTCCTTAACTTCGCCAATTTTTGTAGCAGTCATAATTTTTGAAACCGTGTAAAGCACTCTACCCAACCTTTACAAGGATGAAAGAAAACAACGTTACAATTTTTCCGACTTATCTCTCATTTGGTTAGGCGGGGTCATATATAGACGTATTAGTCCAAACGACTTCAGGGCCTCTTGTCCCATTTTTGTTCATTTTTTGTTACCTCAGTTTTTGTAATTAAAAAAACGTAAATGATCCATTTTTACATTGTTGGGACTCTATGTATTTGGTGATATTTTTGTCATTTCACATGTCTTCTGTACTGCTTCTATGTATTGTGGGCATAACAAAATATAAACGTACCCCATCTGGTGTCTATAAACGGGAACACTACCATAGACAATTCATTTATCTATTACAGCAAAACGGCTAAGTCGATTTGTATGAAATTGTGTGCGTATACGTAAACATATATGTCCTACGGGTCTATTATGCCAGAAACAGAACAAATAAATTACTCATACGATTTGCTTACCCAGTAGCTACTTCTAAAGGCGTGCCAAACACAAGCCCATAAAATAATGTTATGTTTACACTTCTGCCTTCAAATACGTAGAGTCAGTAGAATATGAAATGATCGGCAATTACCTATTGCTGTGCACATAATCTGTTTCCAAACGTATCGCCCTAAACCATTGCACAACAATACCTTTAAAAGTGACGCAGCAGTAATACATTTTAGCCGCCATTTGCATTAGCATGTGCTTAGACCAGATGTTTTATTAGGCAACTAGGCGTAACGTTTAGTTAACTAAGAAATTCACCAAAGAAATATAGTATGTAAAACACATAGAATATACCTCTAATTAATTTGAGGCAAATTTAACAATTACATTTTAAACTGATTAACTAATGACGTTACTGTTCCGCTATGGCTACGTATATTTATTTAAGTCTTACGAGTTTCCATTGACGGCGAATCTGTTCACATTACAAATTGGCATGGTCAGTAACCCAGATTTTTAACACTATTATGAGTGTTGGTGCTGAGGAGACATCTAAGCACGTCCTTCGGTGAATTATCAACTCTTTCACAGGTATGATTGAAGTAATGAAAACCTTGAGGCCTTTCGGGCACGGATACTCTTATTTAGCTCTCAAAGAAAGTGACACAGCGCTGTGCACGGATAAACGACCAATCCTTAGTGTTGATGATTAATATGTTCTACGTCCTTCCACTACTCGACATTCCGTCCCAACAGTGCTGACGATCGATAACATCAATATGCAAGAAGAATCGCTGACTGAGGGAGTAACATCACATTAAGTCAACGGCATCTTTCTGTAACGAAAGTTGTTGAAGTTCAAGCCTCATCAGACAACGTTTACTGTTTCTAAAACTCACAAGAAAATTAGTTTCATTCCAGCTATCCTAGAAACTGCCTCAAGTGTAGAGCGATGGGACATAAGAAGGCCCACCTACCGTCAAACCAGCTGACCTATCTGGATCTCTTGCGGACGAATCATCAACAGCAAAGTAATAACTGTAATGACATTCTGGGTTATTGGCCATGCCGACCTATTAACATAAGCAGAAACTCCTTCACTTGCACGGATGAAGACACGAAGAAATGTATGTAGAGATGGCGGAACAGCAACATAATTAGTTAGTTACCCCGAAATAGCACTACTGCTGCCTCAAAATAATTCGTGGCATTCAGTCTGTATTTTACATACAAACGTTCTTGGAATATACTTTAGTTAACTAGAAGTTACGCCTAGTTACCTAGAGTACCGGGTGGACGAAAGCACATGCTAAAGTAAACCGCGGTTAAATTTGATTAGCAAATACGAATGTCATGTGACGGGATGCCTTGGTAGTTAGCATTCGTGATACATTGGACAGCTTTATATATCATAATTCTGTTTCACGCAGCATGTCCGGCCCACTGTAAGACGTGCACTTACAGCCGTACCGTTTGCTCAGAATGTGACCCCGGCTACGTAGTGAACGCTAGACACATCAGACATACATCATATATTAAACTAGAAAGCAGAAAACCACTTGCGGTTGTTGCTCAGACTACCACTGACATCTATCCTACGGAATGTATGGAAGTTTGCTGAAACAGTTGTACAGGTTCTTATTAATTAACTCCGCCAGTTGCGACAATACTACCTGTTAGGACAGTACAAAGGTCAGTGCCCCGTATCAAAAACAATTACAATTATGAAAGGGCAAATTACCCATCCGGCCATTGTCACGAGTGGGAGAACGGTATTGCGTATTCAAATAATTACTTCTACATCGTCATCATTAGGACCTAGGGTAAAAGCAAAAATCCAAGCAGCCGAACTATAGCAGGGACTGGTAATATTGACTCAGCTTAACTTCGGCGTTTTCCAAGCATTCTCTAGGGATATATTGATAATGATGTGTACTTCTTGCCCCTGGTGATCTAGGATGGCTGTATGTGTTTTATTTTGTTAGAAACAATAACGCGCAATCTTCCACCTCATGATTATGTTTGCAGTGTCATGCCCGGCCCACTGTCAGCGGTGCTGCTACAGCCAGACTACACGACGTGCACGTTGTTCAGTATGTGACGTCGGCTATTCACTGACCACTGGATTCACCTGCGAAGGTACATTGCATTGTTTCGCCTTTATTCGAAAACGGCTAGGAAAACAACATTTTCAAGAACAAAAATTTGCAAATGTACAGCGAACTATTAATAAATTACATGTAATGTAATAAAGGTGTTACCCTGATCATGTGTGACAGTTTTTGTGGAAAAATAGGCGGTCACACAGACCAGTAACGTTACTGACCCGGTGGAAAAGTAGGAGGACAGTGACCTCCAGGTCACCGTGTATTGCGAATATTAATACACTCCAAATTAAGATACAAAATAACAGTGTTGTCGGTCCCCTGTGTAATGTAGTGATACTTCGTAAGTTGATCTAGTCCGTGAGCAGCCAATATTGTATTGTCAAATTGAGGCACTGATTCCCATTAGGATTTTTAGTTAAACCAATACCTGCCTGAGGTGTCCGGTAATGTGCGATTGATATTTCAGAAGCGAAGCTGATTAACTTTTTGGACGCCATCTTTAAATATCGCTGCAATTTTCAAACGGAAGTCAAGCTATTCAAAACGTGATGTCCTTCAGCCAAATCTATTGATTGGATGTGAAAGTTGTGTAAACAAAGTTGTTCACAATACAGTCCCGTTTACAGCAATATTAATGTAATCTGTCTAGTGTCATTATTGAGAATATTTGTAAACATTGCCTTTTTAGTGCTTTGGGCCAAAGGTCCAACGGACTATTGCCATCACTCTGCGTCCGCCATTAGTTGCCGTATCTCAGAAACCGTTCAGCAACGTTTACTCTAATTGCGCATATATATATATCTTAGGGCACTGCCACTATGCACGAGAAATATGTATTTGATTGAATCATTCTAAGGGCCCCCTAGGGCTTGTAAAATATACATTTTCCCTATTTTGTTTAAAAATTGTTCAGCAACTTTTTCTCTAATTTTGCATATACATTCCATGTGGTAGTGTCACTGTACACAATAAATCTGTATTTAATTGATTCATTCTAAGGGCACCTAATGACCTCCCCCAAAAGACCTCAAAACTGCTAAATGTTCACATTTTGCCTATGTTTTCAAAAACTCTTCTGTAACTTTTTCTCTAATTTTGCATAGACATTTCATGTGGTAGTGCCACTATACAGAAGAAATCTGTATTTGATTGAATCATTCTAAGGGCACCAAATGTCCACTAAAATTTGCTAACTAAATTGTCTACTGCGTGAGCAGCTCTCTCTGGCTAATCCCTTTTCCTACAACATCTGTCACACCTCACTGTGGAAGACCAGACTGTCTGCCTGATGGAAACTGTGAATAATGTGTAACTGGTCACTGCCAGAGGCTTCCAGGTTCCTTTTCTGGCACAATACACGACATCTACTGCTAGAGGATAGTCTCAAGGGCCCTTCTCAAAACCACATCACTAGATAGTGTACAAATATGGCATTGTTGTCTCCTTTTGTTATTTGTTATTTACCTGAATGATTTTTAACAGGGTGTTAGTCATAATTATAAGGGACTTGACATGGAAGCTGGTGACATTTACAACAACATTAGTGATGATAATGTAGACATTTTCTTGAAAATGTATGTTCTGTTATATGCTGATGATATTAGAATGATTCTATCAAGTACAGATTTCTTGTGTATAGCTGAACTATGTCAACTCTTCTAATGGTTGACATTTGGTTGTTTCAGGACGACCCCCTTAAAATGTAAGCCCAACTGTCCAGGGGTCTAGTGGGTGCTGTCTGGGAAGCTATTCCCCTTCCCAAAACATCTGTCACATGCGGAGTCTGTGTCTTGCTTGGATATCTATTTTTATGCAGTTGTTTTATATAAGCAGGAAGTTTGTGAAATTAGTTACTGTTAGGCCACAGAAAAGTAATTCCCAGTTTCTCATTAATGCATGTATTTAAAAACAACATTTTATTTTCTATTATAATTATTCCTCTAAATGCAAGACATGGTGCAGTAAGTGAACAGTAAACATGTCAACATTTTATTTCCATCATAATCCTTTATGGTCTGTAATTATGATTCACAAAAAACATATGATTAATAATTACCTACAGGGTTGTTTGATTTCTTCCCGGCAGAAACGGCAACAATAGGAAATACATGCCATTGATAGGCAAACGTGTTCTTTTTATAGAAAACATCAGTTTCTTTCTGTACCTGTCTACGTATGATAACCTTTGTCCGCCCTGCTCACAATAAACATCACATGAATGATAAAAAGAAGATTACTGCCACTTAACTTGTGGATTATTATTATAAAACTGCTCTGCTGCTGCTTGGTGGACAGTTAATTAGTGGCTCAAGTTCAAATACATCAGGACGTTTTTCACACCTGCATGGTAGTTTAGGCTCAATAGTGTGCTGGCAGCCACTAAACCTATAGGCGTGCGTGAAAAGGATAGTTGGCAGAAGACCTAACTTGAAAGCACCATTGCATCCATTTAGCCATGCAGCAGTCACACTGTCCCAGTGTCTGATGCTACATTTTGCTCTCAAATAATCTGTCCTCTTAGTTTTACACATAAACACATAATTTGGTATAACTTGATAGGTTTTTATAACAGCACATTTGTACTTCTAGTGTATCAGTGCAACATAACGTACATGCTGTGTGCCAAATTTGAATGTCATGCATGTAATATTTCCACGCAATCCATTTGCATATGTGATGTAAAACTTCAACAGCCGTTTTCGTCATTTTTACTTTTTGAACCCTACCATCTTCAATGCTCCTTAATTCGCCAATTTTTGTAGCCGTCATAATTTTTGAAACCGTGTAAAGCACTCTACCCAACCTTTACAAGGAAGAAAGAAAACAATGTTCAAATTTTTCCGACTTATCTCTCATTTGGTCAGGCGGGGTCACATATAAACGTATTAGTCCAAACGACTTCTGGACCTCTTGGTCTATTTTTCTTCATTTTTTGTTACCTCAGTTTTTGTAATAAAAAAACCGTAAATGATCCATTTTTACGTTCTTGGGACCCTATGTATTTGGTGATATTAATGTCATTTTAGATGTCTTCTGTACTGCTCCTATGTGTTGTGGACATAAAAAAATATAAATGTACCCCATCTGGTGTCTATAAACTGGAACACTACCATAGACAATTCATTTACCTATTACCGCAAAATGGCTAGGCCGATTTGCATGAAATTGTGTGTGTATACGTAAACATATATGTGTTACGGATCTATCATGCCAGAAACTGAACAAATAAATTACTCATACGATTTGTTAACCTAATAGCTACTTCTAAAGCCGTGCCAAACGCAAGCCCCAAAAATAATGTTATGTTTACACTTCTGCCTTTAAATACGTAGAGTCAGTAGAATATGTAATGATCGGCAATTACCTATTGCTGTGCACATAATCTGTTTCCAAACGTATCGCCCTAAACCATTGCACAACAATACCTTTAAAAGTGACGCAGCAGTAATACATTTTAGCCGCCATTTGCATTAGCATGTGCTTAGTCCAGATGTTTGATTAGGGAACTAGGCGTAACGTTTAATTAACTAATACATTTACCAAAGAAATATAGTATGTAAAACACATAGAATATACCTCTAATTAATTTGAGGCAAATTTAACAATTACATTTTGATCTGATTAACTAATGACGTTACAGTTCCGCTATGGCTACATATATTTATTTAGGTCTTACTAGTTTCCATTGAAGGCGAATCTGTTCACGTTAACAAATTGGCATGGGCAGTAACCCAGGTTATTAACACTATTATGAGTGTTGGTGCTGAGGAGACATCTAAGCACGTCCTTCGGTGAATTATCAACTCTTTCACAGGTATGATTGAAGTAATGAAAACCTTGAGGCCTTTCGGGCACGGATACTCTTATTTAGCTCTCAAAGAAAGTGACACAGCGCTGTGCACAGATAAACGATCAATCCTTAGTGTTGATGATTAATATGTTCTACGTCCTTCCAATATTCGACACTCCGTCCCAACAGAGCTGACGTTCGATAACATCAATATGCAAGAAGAATCGCTGACTGAGGGAGGAACATCACATCGAGTCAACGGCATCATTCTGTAACGAAATTTATTGAAGTTCAAGCCTCATCAGACAACGTATACTGGTTCTAAAACAGACAAGAAAATTAGTTTAATTCTAGCTATCCGAGAAATTGCTTCCAGTGTACAGCGTTGGGACAAGAGAAGGCCCACCTACCGTCAAACCAGCTGACCTATCTGGATCTCTTGCAGACGAATCATGAACAGCAAAGTAATAACTGTAATGACATTCTGGGTTATTGGCCATGCCGACCTATTAACTCGAGCAGAAACTGCTTTACTTATACGGATGAAGTCACGAAGAAAGGTATGTAGAGATGGCGAAACAGCAACATAATTAGTTTGTTACCCTGAAATAGCACTACCGCTGCCTCAACATAATTCGTGGCATTCACTCTGTATTTTACATACAAAATTCTTGGAATATACTTTAGTTAACTAGAAGTTACGCCTAGTTACCTAGAGTAACAACTGCACGAAAGCACATGCTAAAGTAAAGCGCGATTAAATTTGATTAGCAAATACGAATGTCACGTGACGGGATGCCTTGGTAGTTAGCATTCGTGATACATTGGACAGCTTTATATATCATAATTCTGTTTCACGCAGCATGCCCGGCCCACAGTAAGACGTGCACTTACAGCCGTACCGTTTGCTCAGAATGTGACCCCGGCTACGTAGTGAACGCTAGACACATCAGACATACATTATAGATTAAACTAGAAAGCAGAAAACCACTTGTGGTTCTTGCTCAGACTACCACTGACATCTATCCTACGGAATGTATGGAAGTTTGCTTAATCAGTTGTACAGGTGCTTATTAATTAACTCCGCTGGTCGTGACAGTACTACCTGTTAGGACAGTACAAAGGTCAGTGCCCCGTATCAAAAACAATTACAATTACCACAGGGCAAATTACCCATCCGGCCATTATCACGAGTGGGAGAACGGTATTGCGTATTCAAATAATTACTTCTACATCGTCATCATTAGGACCTAGGGTAAATACAAAAATCCAAGCAGCCGAACTATAGCAGGGACTGGTAATATTGGCTCAGCTTAACTTCGGCGTTTTCCAAGGCGTTCTCTATGGATATATTGATAATGATGTGTACTTCTTGCCCCTGGTGATCTAGGTTGGCTGTATGTGTTTTATCTTGTTAGAAACAATAACGCGCAATCTTCCACCTCATGATTATGTTTCCAGTGTCATGCCCGGCCCACTGTGAGCGGTGCAGCTATAGCCAGACTACACGACGTGCACGTTGTTCAGTATGTGACGTCGGCTACTCACTGACCACTGGATTCACCTGCGAAGGTACATTGCATTGTTTCACCTATACTCGAAAACGGTTAGGAAAACAACATTTTCAAGAACAAAAATCTTCAAATGTACAGCCAACTGTTAATCAATTACATGTAATGTAGTAAAGGTGTTACCCTGATCATGTGTGACAGTTTTCTCGAAAAAATAGACGGTCAGACAGACCTGTAACGTTACTGACCCGGTGGAAAAGTAGGTGTATATCGCAAAAATTAACACATTCCAAATTAAGATACAAAATAACAATGTTGTCGGTCCCCTGTGTAATGCAGTGATACTTTTGAAGTTAATCTAGCCTGTGAGCAACCAATATTTGATTCTCAAATTGAGGCACTAATGCCCATTAGGATTTTTAGTTACACCAATACCTGCCTGAGGTGTCCGGTAATGTGCGATGGATATTTCAGAAGCGAAGCTTATTAACTTTTTGGACGCCATCTTTAAATATCGCTGCCATTTTCAAGCGGAAGCCAAGATATTCAAAACGTGATGTCCTTTAGCCAAATCTATTGATTGGATGTGAAAGTTGTGTAAACAAAAGGCCGAAGGTCCAACGGACTGTTGCCATCACTCTGCGTCCGCCGTTAGCTGCCGTATCTCAGAAACCGTTCAGCAACTTGTTCTCTAATTTTGCACAGATATATCTGAGGGCACTGCCACTATGCACGAGAAATGTGTATTTGATTGAATCATTCTAAGTCTCCCTAGGGCTTGTAAAAAAAATACATTTTGCCTATTTGTTTCAAAAATTGTTCAGCAACTTTTTCTCTAATTTTGCATATACATTCCATGTGGTAGTGTCACTGTACACAATAAATCTGTATTTAATTGATTCATTCTAAGGGCACCTAATGACCTCCCCCAAAAGACCTCAAAACTGCTAAATGTTCACATTTTGCCTATGTTTTCAAAAACTCTTCTGTAACTTTTTCTCTAATTTTGCATAGACATTTCATGTGGTAGTGCCACTATACAGAAGAAATCTGTATTTGATTGAATCATTCTAAGGGCACCAAATGTCCACTAAAATTTGCTAACTAAATTGTCTACTGCGTGAGCAGCTCTCTCTGGCTAATCCCTTTTCCTACAACATCTGTCACACCTCACTGTGGAAGACCAGACTGTCTGCCTGATGGAAACTGTGAATAATGTGTAACTGGTCACTGCCAGAGGCTTCCAGGTTCCTTTTCTGGCACAATACACGACATCTACTGCTAGAGGATAGTCTCAAGGGCCCTTCTCAAAACCACATCACTAGATAGTGTACAAATATGGCATTGTTGTCTCCTTTTGTTATTTGTTATTTACCTGAATGATTTTTAACAGGGTGTTAGTCATAATTATAAGGGACTTGACATGGAAGCTGGTGACATTTACAACAACATTAGTGATGATAATGTAGACATTTTCTTGAAAATGTATGTTCTGTTATATGCTGATGATATTAGAATGATTCTATCAAGTACAGATTTCTTGTGTATAGCTGAACTATGTCAACTCTTCTAATGGTTGACATTTGGTTGTTTCAGGACGACCCCCTTAAAATGTAAGCCCAACTGTCCAGGGGTCTAGTGGGTGCTGTCTGGGAAGCTATTCCCCTTCCCAAAACATCTGTCACATGCGGAGTCTGTGTCTTGCTTGGATATCTATTTTTATGCAGTTGTTTTATATAAGCAGGAAGTTTGTGAAATTAGTTACTGTTAGGCCACAGAAAAGTAATTCCCAGTTTCTCATTAATGCATGTATTTAAAAACAACATTTTATTTTCTATTATAATTATTCCTCTAAATGCAAGACATGGTGCAGTAAGTGAACAGTAAACATGTCAACATTTTATTTCCATCATAATCCTTTATGGTCTGTAATTATGATTCACAAAAAACATATGATTAATAATTACCTACAGGGTTGTTTGATTTCTTCCCGGCAGAAACGGCAACAATAGGAAATACATGCCATTGATAGGCAAACGTGTTCTTTTTATAGAAAACATCAGTTTCTTTCTGTACCTGTCTACGTATGATAACCTTTGTCCGCCCTGCTCACAATAAACATCACATGAATGATAAAAAGAAGATTACTGCCACTTAACTTGTGGATTATTATTATAAAACTGCTCTGCTGCTGCTTGGTGGACAGTTAATTAGTGGCTCAAGTTCAAATACATCAGGACGTTTTTCACACCTGCATGGTAGTTTAGGCTCAATAGTGTGCTGGCAGCCACTAAACCTATAGGCGTGCGTGAAAAGGATAGTTGGCAGAAGACCTAACTTGAAAGCACCATTGCATCCATTTAGCCATGCAGCAGTCACACTGTCCCAGTGTCTGATGCTACATTTTGCTCTCAAATAATCTGTCCTCTTAGTTTTACACATAAACACATAATTTGGTATAACTTGATAGGTTTTTATAACAGCACATTTGTACTTCTAGTGTATCAGTGCAACATAACGTACATGCTGTGTGCCAAATTTGAATGTCATGCATGTAATATTTCCACGCAATCCATTTGCATATGTGATGTAAAACTTCAACAGCCGTTTTCGTCATTTTTACTTTTTGAACCCTACCATCTTCAATGCTCCTTAATTCGCCAATTTTTGTAGCCGTCATAATTTTTGAAACCGTGTAAAGCACTCTACCCAACCTTTACAAGGAAGAAAGAAAACAATGTTCAAATTTTTCCGACTTATCTCTCATTTGGTCAGGCGGGGTCACATATAAACGTATTAGTCCAAACAACTTCTGGACCTCTTGGTCTATTTTTCTTCATTTTTTGTTACCTCAGTTTTTGTAATAAAAAAACCGTAAATGATCCATTTTTACGTTCTTGGGACCCTATGTATTTGGTGATATTAATGTCATTTTAGATGTCTTCTGTACTGCTCCTATGTGTTGTGGACATAAAAAAATATAAATGTACCCCATCTGGTGTCTATAAACTGGAACACTACCATAGACAATTCATTTACCTATTACCGCAAAATGGCTAGGCCGATTTGCATGAAATTGTGTGTGTATACGTAAACATATATGTGTTACGGATCTATCATGCCAGAAACTGAACAAATAAATTACTCATACGATTTGTTAACCTAATAGCTACTTCTAAAGCCGTGCCAAATGCAAGCCCCAAAAATAATGTTATGTTTACACTTCTGCCTTTAAATACGTAGAGTCAGTAGAATATGTAATGATCGGCAATTACCTATTGCTGTGCACATAATCTGTTTCCAAACGTATCGCCCTAAACCATTGCACAACAATACCTTTAAAAGTGACGCAGCAGTAATACATTTTAGCCGCCATTTGCATTAGCATGTGCTTAGTCCAGATGTTTGATTAGGGAACTAGGCGTAACGTTTAATTAACTAATACATTTACCAAAGAAATATAGTATGTAAAACACATAGAATATACCTCTAATTAATTTGAGGCAAATTTAACAATTACATTTTGATCTGATTAACTAATGACGTTACAGTTCCGCTATGGCTACATATATTTATTTAGGTCTTACTAGTTTCCATTGAAGGCGAATCTGTTCACGTTAACAAATTGGCATGGCCAGTAACCCAGGTTATTAACACTATTATGAGTGTTGGTGCTGAGGAGACATCTAAGCACGTCCTTCGGTGAATTATCAACTCTTTCACAGGTATGATTGAAGTAATGAAAACCTTGAGGCCTTTCGGGCACGGATACTCTTATTTAGCTCTCAAAGAAAGTGACACAGCGCTGTGCACAGATAAACGATCAATCCTTAGTGTTGATGATTAATATGTTCTACGTCCTTCCAATATTCGACACTCCGTCCCAACAGAGCTGACGTTCGATAACATCAATATGCAAGAAGAATCGCTGACTGAGGGAGGAACATCACATCGAGTCAACGGCATCATTCTGTAACGAAATTTATTGAAGTTCAAGCCTCATCAGACAACGTATACTGGTTCTAAAACAGACAAGAAAATTAGTTTAATTCTAGCTATCCGAGAAATTGCTTCCAGTGTACAGCGTTGGGACAAGAGAAGGCCCACCTACCGTCAAACCAGCTGACCTATCTGGATCTCTTGCAGACGAATCATGAACAGCAAAGTAATAACTGTAATGACATTCTGGGTTATTGGCCATGCCGACCTATTAACTCGAGCAGAAACTGCTTTACTTATACGGATGAAGTCACGAAGAAAGGTATGTAGAGATGGCGAAACAGCAACATAATTAGTTTGTTACCCTGAAATAGCACTACCGCTGCCTCAACATAATTCGTGGCATTCACTCTGTATTTTACATACAAAATTCTTGGAATATACTTTAGTTAACTAGAAGTTACGCCTAGTTACCTAGAGTAACAACTGCACGAAAGCACATGCTAAAGTAAAGCGCGATTAAATTTGATTAGCAAATACGAATGTCACGTGACGGGATGCCTTGGTAGTTAGCATTCGTGATACATTGGACAGCTTTATATATCATAATTCTGTTTCACGCAGCATGCCCGGCCCACAGTAAGACGTGCATTTACAGCCGTACCGTTTGCTCAGAATGTGACCCCGGCTACGTAGTGAACGCTAGACACATCAGACATACATTATAGATTAAACTAGAAAGCAGAAAACCACTTGTGGTTCTTGCTCAGACTACCACTGACATCTATCCTACGGAATGTATGGAAGTTTGCTTAATCAGTTGTACAGGTGCTTATTAATTAACTCCGCTGGTCGTGACAGTACTACCTGTTAGGACAGTACAAAGGTCAGTGCCCCGTATCAAAAACAATTACAATTACCACAGGGCAAATTACCCATCCGGCCATTATCACGAGTGGGAGAACGGTATTGCGTATTCAAATAATTACTTCTACATCGTCATCATTAGGACCTAGGGTAAATACAAAAATCCAAGCAGCCGAACTATAGCAGGGACTGGTAATATTGGCTCAGCTTAACTTCGGCGTTTTCCAAGGCGTTCTCTATGGATATATTGATAATGATGTGTACTTCTTGCCCCTGGTGATCTAGGTTGGCTGTATGTGTTTTATCTTGTTAGAAACAATAACGCGCAATCTTCCACCTCATGATTATGTTTCCAGTGTCATGCCCGGCCCACTGTGAGCGGTGCAGCTATAGCCAGACTACACGACGTGCACGTTGTTCAGTATGTGACGTCGGCTACTCACTGACCACTGGATTCACCTGCGAAGGTACATTGCATTGTTTCACCTATACTCGAAAACGGTTAGGAAAACAACATTTTCAAGAACAAAAATCTTCAAATGTACAGCCAACTGTTAATCAATTACATGTAATGTAGTAAAGGTGTTACCCTGATCATGTGTGACAGTTTTCTCGAAAAAATAGACGGTCAGACAGACCTGTAACGTTACTGACCCGGTGGAAAAGTAGGTGTATATCGCAAAAATTAACACATTCCAAATTAAGATACAAAATAACAATGTTGTCGGTCCCCTGTGTAATGCAGTGATACTTTTGAAGTTAATCTAGCCTGTGAGCAACCAATATTTGATTCTCAAATTGAGGCACTAATGCCCATTAGGATTTTTAGTTACACCAATACCTGCCTGAGGTGTCCGGTAATGTGCGATGGATATTTCAGAAGCGAAGCTTATTAACTTTTTGGACGCCATCTTTAAATATCGCTGCCATTTTCAAGCGGAAGCCAAGATATTCAAAACGTGATGTCCTTTAGCCAAATCTATTGATTGGATGTGAAAATTGTGTAAACAAAAGGCCGAAGGTCCAACGGACTGTTGCCATCACTCTGCGTCCGCCGTTAGCTGCCGTATCTCAGAAACCGTTCAGCAACTTGTTCTCTAATTTTGCACAGATATATCTGAGGGCACTGCCACTATGCACGAGAAATGTGTATTTGATTGAATCATTATAAGGGCTCCCTAGGGCTTGTAAAAAAAATACATTTTGCCTATTTTTTTCAAAAAATTTTCAGCAACTTTTTGTCTAATTTTGCATATACATTCCATGTGTTAGTGTCACTGTACACAAGGAATCTCTATTTAATTGATTCAATCTAAGGGCACCTAATGACCTCCCCCCAAAAGACCCCAAAACTGGTAAATGTTTACATTTTGCCTATTTTTTCAAAAAATCTTTTGAAACTATTTCTCAAATTTTGCATAGACATTTCATGTGGTAGTGCCATTATACAGAAGAAATCTGTATTTGATTGAATCATTCTAAGGGCACCAAAGGTCCACTAAAATGCTAAATTTGCTAACTAAATTGTCTACTGCATGAGCAGCTCTATATGGCTAATCCCTTTTCCTACAACAACTGTCACACCTCTCTGTAGAAGCCAGGACTGCCTGCCTGATGGAAAATGTGACTAATGTGTAATTGGTCACTGGCAGAGGCTTCCAAGTTCCTTTTCTAGCACAATACACGACATATATTGCTAGAGGATAGTGTCAAGGGCCCTTCTCAAAACCACATCACTAGATAGTGTACAAATATGGAATTGTTGTCTGCTTTTTTTATTTGTTATTTACCTGAATGATTTTTAACAGAGTGTTAGTCATAATTATAAGGGACTTGACATGGCAGCTGGTGACATTTACAACAACCTTAGTGATGATAATGTAGACATTTTCTTGAAAATGTATGTTCTATTATATGCTGATGATACTAGAATGATTCAATCAAGTACAGATTTCTTGTGTATAGCTGAACTATGTCAACTCTTCTAATGGTTGACATTTGGTTGTTTCAGGATGACCCCTTAAAATGTAAGCCGAACTGTCCAGGGGTCTAGCGGGTGCTGGCTGGGAAGCTATTCCTCTTCCCAAAACATCTGTCACATGCGGAGTCTGTGTATTGCATGGATATCTATTTTGATGCAGTTGTTTTATATAAGCAGGAAGTTTGTGAAATTAGTTATTCATAGGCCACAGAAAAGTAATTCCCAGTTTCTCATCAATGCATGTATTTAAAAACAACATTTTATTTTATATTATAATCATTCCTCTTAATGCAAGACATGGTGCAATAAGTGAACAGTAAACATGTCAACATTTTATTTCCATCATAACCCTTTATGGTCTGTAAATATGATTCACCAAAAACATTTGATCCATAATTACCTAAAGGGTTGTTTGATTTCTTCCTGGCAGAAACAGCAACAATAGGAAATACATGCCATTGATAGGCAGACGTGTTCTTTTTATAGAAAACATCAGTTTCTTTCTGTACCTGTCTATGTATGATAACCGTTTGTCCGCCATGCTCACAATAAACATCACATGAATGATAAAAAGAAGATTACTGCCACCTAACTTGTGGATTATTATTATAAAACTGCTCTGCTACTGCTTGGTGGACAGTTAATCAGTGGCTCAAGTTCAAACACATCAGGACGTTTTTCACACCTGCATGGTAGTTTAGGCTCAATAGTGTGCTGGCAGCCAGTAAACCTATAGGCGTGCATGAAAAGGATAGTTGGCAGAAGAACTAACTTCAAAGCACCATTGCATCCATTTAGCCACGCAGCAGTCACACTGTCCCAGTGTCTGATGCTACATTTTGCTCTCACATAATCTGTCCTCTTAGTTTTACACATAAAGACATAATTTGGCATAACTTGATAGGTTTTTTGTAGCAGCACATTTGTACTTTAGTGTATCTGTGCAACATAACATACATGCTGTGTGCCACATTTGAATGTCATGCATGTAATATTTCCACGCAATCCATTTGCATATATAATGTAAAACTTCAATAGCCGTTTTCTTCATTTTCACTTTTTGAACCATACCATATTCAATGCTCCTTAACTTCGCCAATTTTTGTAGCGTCATAATTTTTGAAACCGTGTAAAGCACTCGGCGTTTTCCAAGGCATTCTCTAGGGATATATTGATAATGATGTGTACTTCTTGCCCCTGGTGATCTAGGATGGATGTATGTGTTTTATTTTGTTAGAAACAATAATGCGCAATCTTCCACCTTATGATTATGTTAGCAGTGTCATGCCCGGCCCACTGTCAGCGGTGCAGCTACAGCCAGACTACACGACTTGCACGTTGTTCAGTATGTGGCGTCGGCTACTCACTGACCAATGGATTCACCTGCGAAGGTACATAGCATTATTTCGCCTTTATTCGAAAACGGCTAGGAAAACAACATTTTCAAGAACAAAAATCTGCAAATGTACAGCCAACTGTTAATAAATTACATGTAATGTAGTAAAGGTGTTACCCTGATCATGTGTGACAGTTTTCGCGGAAAAATAGGCGGTCACACAGACCAGTAACGTTACTGACCCGGTGGAAAAGTAGGAGGACAGTGACCTCCAGGTCACCGTGTATTGCGAATATTAACACATTCCAAATTAAGATACAAAATAACAATGTTGTCGGTCCCCTGTGTAATGCAGTGATACTTCGTTAGTTGATCTAGCCCGTGAGCAGCCAATATTTTATTGTCAAATTGAGGCACTGATTCCCATTAGGATTTTTAGTTAAACCAATACCTACCTGAGGTATCCGATAATGTGCGATTGATATTTCAGAAGCGAAGCGTATTAACTTTTTGGACGCCATCTTTAAATATCGCTGCAATTTTCTAGCGGAAGTCAAGCTATTCAAAACATGATGTCCTTCAGCCAAATCTATTGATTGGATGTGAAAGTTGTGTAAACAAAGTTGTTCACAATACAGTCCCATGTACAGCAATATTAATGTAATCTGTCTAGTGTCATTATTGAGAACATTTGTAAACATTGCCTTTTTAGTGCTTTGGGCCAAAGGTCCAACGGACTATTGCCATCACTCTGCGTCCGCCATTAGCTGCCGTATCTCAGAAACCGTTCAGCAACGTTTTCTCTAATTTTGCCTAGATATATCTTAGGGAACTGCCACTATGCACGAGAAATATGTATTTGATTTAATCATTCTAAGGGCCCCCTAGGGCTTGTAAAAAAATACATTTTGCCTATTTTTTTATAAAATTGTTCAGCAACTTTTTCTCTAATTTTGCATATACATTCCACGTGGTAGTGTCACTGTACCAAATAAATCTGTATTTAATTGATTTATTCTAAGGGCACCTAATGACCTCCCCCAAAAGACCCCAAAACTGGTAAATGTTCACATTTTGTCTGTTTTCAAAAAACGGCAACAATAGGAAATACATGCCATTGATAGGCAAACGTGTTCTTTTTATAGAAAACATCAGTTTCTTTCTGTACCTGTCTACGTATGATAACCATTTGTCCGCCCTGCTCACAATAAACATCACATGAATGATAAAAAGAAGATTACTACCACTAAACTTGTGGATTATTTTTATAAAACTGCTCTGCTGCTGCTTGGTGGACAGTTAATTAGTGGCTCAAGTTCAAATACATCAGGACGTTTTTCACACCTGCATGGTAGTTTAGGCTCAATAGTGTGCTGGCAGCCACTAAACCTATAGGCGTGCGTGAAAAGGATAGTTGGCAGAAGACCTAACTTCAAAGCACCATTGCATCCATTTAGCCATGCAGCAGTCACACTGTCCCAGTGTCTGATGCTACAGTTTGCTCTCAAATAATCTGTCCTCTTAGTTTTACACATAAACACATAATTTGGTATAACTTGATAGGTTTTTATAACAGCACATTTGTACTTCTAGTATATCAGTGCAATATAACATACATGCTGTGTGCCACATTTGAATGTCATGCATGTAATATTTCCACGCAATCCATTTGCATATATGATGTAAAACTTCAACAGACGTTTTCTTCTTTTTCACTTTTTGAACCCTACTATCTTCAATGCTCCTTAACTTCGCCAATTTTTGTGTCAGTCATAATTTTTGAAACCGTGTAAAGCACTCTACCCAATCTTTACAAGGAAGAAAGAAAACAATGTTACAATTTTTCCGACTTATCTCTCATTAGGTCAGGCGAGGTCACATATAAACGTTTTAGTCCAAACGACTTCAGGACCTCTTGGTCTATTTTTCTTCATTTTTTTTTACCTCAGTTTTTGTAATTAAAAAAACGTAAATGATCCATTTTACGTTGTTGGGACTCTACGTATTTGGTGATATTTATGTCATTTCAGATGTCTTCTGTACTGCTCCTATGTGTTGTGGACATAACAAAATATAAACGTACCCCATGCGGTGTCTATAAACGGGAACACTACCATAGACAATTCATTTACCTATTACCGAAAAATGGCTAGGCCGATTTGCATGAAATTGTGTGTGTATACGTAAACATATATGTGTTACGGATCTATCATGCCAGAAACTGAACAAATAAATTACTCATACGATTTGTTAACCTAATAGGTACTTCTAAAGCCGTGCCAAACATAATGTTATGTTTACACTTCTGCCTTCAAATACGTACAGTCAGTAGAATATGAAATGATCGGCAATTACCTATTGCTGTGCACATAATCCGTTTCCAAACGTATCGCCCTAAACCATTGCACAACAATACCTTTAAAAGTGACGCAGCAGTAATACATTTTAGCCGCCATTTCCATTAGCATGTGCTTAGTCCAGATGTTTTATTAGGCAACTAGGCGTAACGTTTAATTAACTAAGAAATTTACCAAAGAAATATAGTATGTAAAACACATAGAATATACCTCTAATTAATTTGAGGCAAATTTAACAATTACATTTTGATCTGATTAACTAATGACGTTACAGTTCCGCTATGGTTACATATATTTATTTAGGTCTTACGAGTTTCCATTGACGGCGAATCTGTTCACGTTACAAGTTGGCATGGTCAGTATCCCATGTTGTTAACACTATTATGAGTGTTGGTGCTGAGGAGACATCTAAGCACGTCCTTCGGTGAATTATCAAATCTTTCACAGGTATGGTTGAAGTAATGAAAACCTTGAGGCCTTTCGGGCACGGATACTCTTATTTAGCTCTCAAAGAAAGTGACACAGCGCTGTGCACGGATAAACGATCAATACCTAGTGTTGATGATTAATATGTTCTACGTCCTTCCAATATTCGACATTCCGTCCCAACAGAGCTGACGTTCGATAACATCAATATGCAAGAAGAATTGCTGACTGAGGGAGGAACATCACATCGAGTCAACGGCATCATTCTGTAACGAAACTTATTGAAGTTCAAGCCTCATCAGACAACGTATACTGGTTCTAAAACATACAAGAAAATTAGTTTAATTCTAGCTATCCGAGAAATTGCTTCCAGTGTACAGCGATGGGACAAGAGAAGGCCCACCTACCGTCAAACCAGCTGACCTATCTGGATCTCTTGCAGACGAATCATGAACAGCAAAGTAATAACTATAATGACATTCTGGGTTATTGGCCATGCCGACCTATTAACACGAGCAGAAACTCCTTCACTTACACGGATGAAGACATAAAGAAATGTATGTAGAGATGGCGGAACAGCAACATAATTAGTTTCTTACCCTGAAATAGCACTACCGCTGCCTCATAATAATTCGTGGCATTCACTCTGTATTTTACATACAAAATTTCGTGGAATATACGTTAGTTAACTAGAAGTTACGCCTAGTTACCTAGAGTAACAGCTGGACGAAAGCACGTACTAAAGTAAAGCGCGATTAAATTTGATTAGCAAATACGAATGTCACATGACGGGATGCCTTGGTAGTTAACAATCGTGATACATTGGACAGCTTTATATCTCATGATTCTGTTTCACGCAGCATGCCTGGCCCACTGTAAGACGTGCACTTACAGCCGTACCGTTTGCTCAGAATGTGACCCCGGCTACGTAGTGAACGCTAGACACATCATATATACATCATAGATTAAACTAGAAAGCAGAAAACCACTTGTGGTTGTTGCTCAGACTACCACTGACATCTATCCTACGGAATGTATGGAAGTTTGCTGAATCAGTTGTACATGTTCTTATTAATTAACTCAGCTGGTCGCGACAGTATTACATGTAAGGACAGTACAAAGGTCAGCGCCTCGTATCAAAAACAATTACAATTACCAAAGGGCAAATTACCCATCCGGTCATTTTCACGAGTGGGAGAACTGTATTGAGTGTTCAAATAATTACTTTTACATCCTCATCATTAGGACCTAGGGTAAATGAAAAAATCCAAGCAGCCGAACTATAGCAGGGACTGGTAATATTGGCTCAGCTTAACTTCGGCGTTTTCCAAGGCGTTCTCTAGGTATATATTAATAATTATGTGTACTTCTTGCCCCTGGTGATCTAGGATGGATATATGTGTTTAATTTTGTTAGAAACAATAACGCGCAATCTTCCACCTTATGATTATGTTTCCAGTGTCATGCCCGGCCCACTGTCAGCGGTGCAGTTACAGCCAGACTATACGACGTGCACGTTGTTCAGTATGTGACGTCGGCTACTCACTGACCAATGCATTCACCTGCGAAGGTACATTGCATTGTTACTCGAAAACGGCTAGGAAAACAACATATTCAAGACCAAAAATCTACAAAAGTACAGCCAACTGTTAATGTGTGACAGTTTTCTCGGAAAAATAGGCGGTCACACAGACCAGTATCGTTACTGACCCGGTGGAAAAGTAGTTGGACAGTGACCTCCGGGACATCGTATATTGCGAATATTAACACATTCCAAATTAAGATACAAAATAACAATGTTGTCGGTCCCCTGTGTAATGCAGTGATACTTCGTAAGTTGATCTAGCCCATGAGCAGCCAATATTTGATTCTCAAATTGAGGCACTAATGCCCATTAGGATTTTTAGTTACACCAATACCTGCCTGAGGTGTCCGGTAATGTGCGATGGATATTTCAGAAACGAAGCTTATTAACTTTTTGGACGCCATCTTTAAATATCGCTGCCATTTTCAAGCGGAAGTCAAGCTATTCAAAAAGTGATGTCGTTCAGCCAAATATATTGATTGGATCTGAAAGGTGTTCACAATACAATTCCGAGTACAGCAATATTAACGTAATCTGTCTAGTGTCATTATTGAGAAAATTTGTAAACACTGCCTTTTTAGTCCTTTGGGCTGAAGGTCCAATGGACTATTGCCGTTACTCTGCGTCCGCCGTCTGCAGTTAGCTGCCATATCTCAGAAACCGTTCAGCAACTTTTTATCTTATTTTGCAATGACATATCTTAGGGCACTGCCATTATGCAGGAGAAATATGTATTTGATTGAATCATTCTAAGGGCTCCCTAGGGCTTGTAAAACAAATATATTTTGACAATTTTTTCAAAAATTGTTCAGCAACTTTTTCTCTAATTTTGCATATACATTCCATGTGGTAGTGTCACTGTACACAAGAAATCTGTATTTAATTGATTCATTCTAAGGGCACCTAATGACGTCCCCCAAAAAGACCCCAAAACTTGTAAATGTTCACATTTTGCCTATTTAAAAAAAAACTCTTCTGTAACTTTTTCTCTAATTTTGCATAGACATTTCATGCCATTATACAGAAGAAATCTGTATTTGATTGAATCATACTAAGGGCACCAAAGGTCCACTAAAATGTTAAATTTGCTAACTAAATTGTCTACTGCATGAGCAGCTCTATCTGGCTAATCCCTTTTCCTGCAACATCTGTCACACCTCACTGTGGAGGACCGGACTGCCTGCCTGATGGAAACTGTGACTAATGTGTAATTGGTCACTGGCAGAGGCTTCCAGGTTCCTTTTCTGGCACAATACACAACATCTACTGCTAGAGGATAGTCTCAAGGGCCCTTCTCAAAACCATATCACTAGTGTACAAATATGATATTGTTGTCTCCTTTGTTATTTACCTGAATGATTTTGAACAGAGTGTTAGTCATAATTATAAGGGACTTGACATGGCAGCTGGTGACATTTACAACAACCGTAGTGATGATAATGTAGACATTTTCTTGAAAATGTGTTCTACTATATGCCGATGATACTAGAATGATTCAATCAAATACAGATTTCTTGTGTATAGTTGAACTATGTCAACTCTTCTAATGGTTGGCATTTGGTTGTTTCAGGATGACCCCTTAAAATGTAAGCCTAACTGTCCAGGGGTCTAGTGTGTGCTGGCTGGGAAGCTATACCCTTTCCCAAAACATCTGTCACATGCGGAGTCTGTAACTTGCATGGATATCTATTTTGACGCAGTTGTTTTATATAAGCAGGAAGTTTGTGAAATTAGTTATTCTTAGGCCACAGAAAAGTAATTTCCAGTTTCTCTTCAATGCATGTATTTTAAAACAACATTTTATTTTCTATTATAATTATTCCTCTAAATGTAAGACATGGTGCAATAAGTGAACAGTAAACATGTAAACATTTTATTTCCATCATATCCCTTTATGGTCTGTAACTATGATTCACCAACAACATTTGATTAATAATTACCTACAGGGTTGTTTGATTTCTTCCCGGCAGAAACGGCAACAATAGGAAATACCTGCCATTGATAGGCAAACGTGTTCTTTTTATAGAAAACATCAGTTTCTTTCTGTACCTGTCTACGTATGATAACCATTTATCCGCCCTGCTCACAATAGACATCACATGAAAGATAAAAAGAAGATTACTGCCACTTAAGTTGTGGATTATTATTATAAAACTGCCTGCTACTGCTTGGTGGACATTTAATTAGTGGCTCAAGTTCAAATACAACAGGCCGTTTTTCACACCTGCATGGTAGTTTAGGCTCAGTTGTGTGCTGGCAGCCACTAAACCTATAGGCGTGCGTGAAAAGGATAGTTGGCAGAAGAACTAATTTCAAAACACCATTGCATCCATTTAGCCACGCAGCAGTCACACTGTCCCAGTGTCTGATGCTACATTTTGCTCTCAAATAATCTGTCCTCTTAGTTTTACACATAAAGACATAATTTGGCATAACTTGATAGGTTTTTGTAGCAGCACATTTGTACTTCTAGTGTATCAATGCAACATAACATACATGCTGTCTGCCACATTTGAATGTCATGCATGTAATATTTCCACCCAATCCATTTGGATAGATAGTGTAAAACTTCTACAGCCGTTTTCTTCATTTTCACTTTTTGTACCCTTCCATGTTCAATGCTCCTTAACTTCATATAGACGTATTTGTCCAACCGACTTCAGGGCCTCTTGGCCCATTTTTCTTCATTTGTTTGTAATTAAAAAACGTAAATAATCCATTTTTACGTTCTTGGGACTCTAATTATTTGGTGATATTTATGTCATTTCAGATGTCTTCTGTACTGCTCCTATGTGTTGTGGACATAACAAAATATAAACATACCCCATCCGGTGTCTATAAACGGGAACACTACCAAAGACAATTCATTTACCTATTACCGCAAAACGGCAATACGTAAACATACATACATACATATAAATATATATATATACACACACACACACACACACACACACACACACACACACACACACACACACACACACACACACACACACACACACACACACACACACACACATTTGTGTTATTTGTAGTAAAATGATGATATACATATATATATAACGACAACCGGTGGAGTTAAATGAATAATGATAAATGAAGTAAATTAATAAAACAAAGCGTTAATACCAGTAGCAATACGGACGAAATAATTATTTATATTTTGAAAATAACCTCTCCCAATGCAGTTAAAGATATCAAGCCAAGCTTTTTGTTTGTTTGTTTGTGTGTGCGTGCGTGCGTGCGTGCGTGCGTGCGTGCGTGCGTGGGTTTTCGGACACGTTAGTCATGGTTCTGTTTCGCTCAGCATGCCCCGCCCACTGTAAGAAGTGCACTTACAACCGGGCCGCCAAACAGACAGTGTGCTCAGAATGTGACCCCGGCTACGAGGTGGATTTCACATACACCTGCGAAGGTACGCATATCAAACTAAATTACAAACTAGCAATAATGCCGGTCCTTGGAATAATTGTGCTTATCTTTGCAAGTTTGGATAACAAATATTGAGACTTGTCGGATTTCCTGCCTACCATGCCTATGTTTGTTTTACCACTGTTGTGATTTTGCTGTTGATCACACTATGGTATTATGTTTTTTTATTACTATTTGTTTCTCTCGTGAATAATATGTATCGTATGTTATCGGAGATCATTATCTCATTATTATACTGTTTAACTAACTTAATTAATGTTTGATAATTTGACACAGGATTAGTCGTGATATTATGTTTTCTTTATTATTATTGTTATATGCACACATTGTAATAGTCCAGTAGAAATCAGCACATTTTTGACCAAACCCGGACATTTTGGTTAAAAAGCCCATTTTTGTTTTAAGATGACTAGTAGTGTTTCCTGAACTTCCAGAAGAAAAAAGAAAAAAAAATCAACCCTCATTTTTTTTCATTAACAATATGCGTACCCTGTCAGTCGCTTTTTGCAGCATTTTCTTTTTATTGGCTGTCCATACATAAATGCAAATGAGTTTTGGCGCACTAACTTCCACTGGCCAGTAAGTTAACGGTTAGGATATTTGTGTTGATTTGTATTTTATGTATCCATTAACTCGCTAATATAAGAAATCAAATGTTTGTACCAAAAGCAAATGTTTTAAAATCCAAACACGAGCGAAAATATCACATATATATTAATTGCACTAAAATTTGTAGTATTTAATAGAACAAACCGTTTTCGTAAACCCCCTCAATACATTTTACACAATAGATCTGTATTCTAAATAAATAACAGCTATTGTATTAATTACTTGCTTACAGATTTTTAGAAAAGTTATAATAAATTTATGTAATTATTGTTACGGATTATTATGCATTTGTGCTTGAGCGATTTGAAAATGTGCGGTATGGTAAGCCAAACATGACATTCTTTATACTTTTGTAGCCAAGGCGTAACGGTAGACCTTGGATAATTTATCAGTGAAAAATTCAGAGTTAGTAAGATAGTGTTTTAGATCCGAAATCTCTGTTTGAGTAATTATGTAAAGTTAGCAACTGTTGTTGAACATATTACCCATAATTATAGTACACATAGGCATATTATGAAGATTGCCTAGATAATAGTCATACATCTTTTTCAGGAACGGGTCACTGACATGGAGCAAATTGTCATTTGTCAAGAAGGTGGGGGTGGCTTAATGGTTAAACTTAGAAAGAAAGGGATAGATTCATTGTTGGCGGTGTCAAAACTACGAGGTAATGGGTTGGCTGAACAATTCAATAATGCAGGTGATCATTATGTCCATGACAAATGTGGAATGACTTACACTGCCTCAAAAAATTTGACTAAGTCATCTCAGGCAACAAACCAGGTTGTTCCATCAGAATGTATGCTAACTCGTACGACCTCGAGAGGTTATGATTATCAAACTCCCTGTCGCATCAAACAGGACAACAATGATCTGGCCCAATTCCTGACTTTTGTGCGAAGTCACAACCAATTTTCCACCGACAATGACGAGCACCTGCAAAATGTTGCTACTGGGGTCATAGCTGATGAGAGAGTCAATGTAGGCCAAGCTGGGGATATTGGAATGACAATCCACCAGTAGAGCACAGATCAGAAGTACGGAGACATAGTTCTCAGGAAGTCGGACCAAGTCAAAACCTTCGCAGATATGAGGAAAACTGTCAAACTGAAAGATGGAAAAGAAGTGCGTTGTCGTCGACGGAGTTGTACCAGAAATTGTTGGCCAGGGCATAAACTTCTGGACCACCAGATCGTAGTGTCTTCTCACATGAGCTAGCAGCCGTAGCCCCAGCTATATTCCACGACAATGGCACAATGCGAAGGCCAGTGAAGTCTAAATTAGTTTCATACATCACCACCCTCGATCCCCATGTTGTCTGCAATGATGACATTGACGTCAAAGCCACAGTTGTGGATGGATGTGCCGTTCTGCGTCAGATACTCTGGCCAAAGACAGGTACCTTTCATGAAGTGTTTTCATCTTATGTGATTATGTTCTACACTTGGCAGCACACGATAGGGCCTGGTTCGTAGTGTTGTACAGCTATGAAGTGCTCACCACCAAGGAACCCGAACAGAAGCGACGTAAATTGGGCAAGATCCTTTCCGCTGATGTGTTGGTTGGACGTAACACTCCAGTGCCATCAGACAAAAGTAATTTTCTTTTAAACAAGTACAACAAACAGCAACTCATTAAGCTCCTCTCTACTTACCTACTGAAAGAAGGTGTCGAGGTGCGTCACGCTGGCGAGGAAGGAGATGCGGATACTGCAATTGCGAAGTGGACCCTAGAAGTTGCAGAATCCCACGAGAACGTATGTGTCCGTTGTGATGATACAGATCTGCTTGTAATCCTGCTTTACCAAGCGCCTAACAAGTCCATTATTTACATGCAAACCAAGCAAAAACTAATCAGTATCAGCGCTGGTCAACATGCTCTTGGAAAGGAGATGTGTAAGTGCTTGCCATTTGCACACGCTATGTCCGGCTGTGGTGCAACGCCAGTTATCTGTGGTTTTGGCAATGTCAAACACATGAAAGTTCTAGGATCTTCAACAGAGCTGAGAACATCCGTTGCCATATTCGGCAGTAACACTGCATCGTGCGCCGACATTGTAACAGCAGGGGTGCGGTACATGGTTTCGCTTGATACCAAAAGCAACTGAAATGTAAGTCTCGACGATCTACGATACATGCACATAATTTCTACAAAATATGTTGCCATTGAAAGAATGCCGCCAGCAAATCGAGCATGCTACTTCCATTCACTCAGAGTGCACCTACAAGTTTCTACTTAGGTTAATCTGAAGACGGTATTGGACAGAACAAAATATGGCTTCCACTGTTACGCACACTCAGTAATGCCCGTCATCACAGACAAAGAACCAGCACCCTAACATCTTGTACAAGCGATCCGTTGCTCTTGCAAGCGCCATATATAAATATAATTTGTGTGTGTCTTGCAAATGCTCAAAGAAGCGTCTTGCCTGTAGCGTCCACTGCAAATGTCAAGGACAGTGCCAAAAAGGTCCACCTCTTGTACAGCTACCCGACAGTGACGACGATGGCAATGCTGATGATAATGTTTAATAAATTATGTATTAGAAGATTACAGGTAGAACATTTATGATTTATCCTAGTTATAGTTATATTAAGTTTGAATGCTATACCATTCAATGTTTGGGATATATGTGACTTTCATGTGATCTTAATGAAGATGTTAATTAAATCCCAGAACAGCGTTGGGACGGAGTGCTATATAAGACATGTACTACTAATTAATTGGTTAATTACTTACTTGATTAATTAAACTCCATCACTAATGTGTGGCTTAACAGACCAGTATACATATCATTACAAATGTATTAACCAATAAATGAAACAGTTAAAAATATGACTAACAAACACAAACAAAAAGTTTTACTTTGAAATTGGAATGAAACACCCCAAAACAAGGATTGGGGTAAAAACAAAGTTCCCCAGGGTTGATTTTGGTTGGGTTTTTCTTAGAACTTCAGGAAACCCTACTGGTCACCTTAAAACAAAAATTGGCTTTTTAACCAAAATGTCCGGGTCATCGTCAATTTCTACTGGACTATAAGCAATACATAATCAACATGTTGTCATTGTTGACATACATATACATCGGTGGTGGCCCACGATTCGGTCATACCTGTTATGTGAGGATCAATATCTTCTACCATAATGTTTAGTTCACTTGCTTGTTTACTATGCTCTTTGCATTGAAGCAAACGCACTTACATCCAGCTTCAGAACAGTTGTCCAGGTTGTTCTTTGCTGATTTATTTGTGCTGTCTTTATCTATGTCTCCAGTTTCAGGCTTCTCTGTGAGTTTCCCCCTGTGCAACTAGTTTAAAGAAATGCTACGTGTCCCACTGTCAACAGATTGCAGCAGCTTCTCTGAGAAAACAGTTGCTTCTTTCCATTTAGATGGAGGCCATCTCTTATGTACATATCTTCCCTCCCAACAAAGTATCCCGATAAATCTATGAATCCAATATTCCCTCTTCTTCGCACATCTGCTCAACTAGTGCGGTGATCGCCATCCTCTAGCAATTTCTATATGTTGGCCCCCTTCCCCCATTACTGGCAAAATTCTTGAGACAATAATAATCTGTTCAAAGCTTGTCTTCTTTAACTCCCTCCCTAACTGTCTGTACTTCTGTACTATCCAAGTTGTTCCCTCCCTGTCAGCATTATTTGTTCCTACGTGTACTAGTATAGACCCTCCCTTGCCATGCCTCAATACTTCTCTACACTTTCAGTCAAATGTTCTATCCTAACCCCCGGTAAACAAACAACGACGTCCTCCCCTCCCTATGTCTTTCTTAGAATAGAGTCGCCCATGTACACCCTTTTTTCTCATTGCCCCCTCAATCACTGCCTCTGAGTAGCTCCTTCTCCAGTTTGAATCTTTCTGGTTGTAGTCTTCCCCGTCGTCTTCTCTCCCATCACATGCTCTTCCGTTCAATTCTATCTATTTCTCTCTTTCTCTCTTCTCACTCTATATCTTTCTATTTCTCTCTTTCTCTCTTCTCACTCTGTATCTATCTATTTATATCTTTCTATCTCTTCTCACTCTATATCTACCTATCTCTCTCATTTGCGACAATCACATTCCAAGTTTGCTTATTCATTAAAACATTACAATGCCCAATCTTGTCATACATTTACTGAATATGAATACTTTTTATAAATCCGTGATGTCCTCTATAAAACAAATGTTATAAAAGTCATATTATTGTGATGGCCGGGAAAGGTGATCGCTGTTTTATACCGAATTTCACATCGCGAGTGTGAGATGACGCGGTGCATTTCCACGGAGCAAATATAACATAAATTGCCTGGTTTAAATTACCCTTCATATAATAGTTAGGTCGCTTAGCAACTTGATGGGGAGAGACCGGATAAAAGCACCAATTTTTTTCCCCAGCTTCCTTGAACAATAAGATTTCACCTTTTGATTGGAGTCAGCAATTTTTTGGGTGGGTCCTTTTTCCACCCCTCATATAATCACTATGTGGTATTTTATTAAATGTTCCCATGGGATATGACACAAAGCGGATAAAAGTACCAATATTTTCCACAGCTTCCTTGAACAATAAGACATAACTTTTTGTTTTGTTATCGGAGTAAGCAAACATTTTGGGTGGTTCTACTTTTCACCCCAGAGAAACAATATGTGGTATTTTACTAAATATTTCCATGGGATATGAAACAACAGTTATTGAACAATAATATTTAACTTTTTGATCGTAGTCAGCAAATTGTGTGAGTGGGTTCATTCGTTCCCTCATAGAACCAATATATGATATTTTACCATATGTTCCCATTATATATGGAACGTACCGGATAAAAACACGATTTTTTTGCTGCTTCATGATTTTATATTTTGATTGGATTGACACATTTTTGGGTGGGCCCATTATGTTTCTGTCCACTGTACCGTTAAATGCCATATTACTTATTTTTCCGAAAACAAAAACTGAATAAAACCATCACATTTATTTGTCTTTTTCTTTGGACAATAATATTTTACTTTTGATAGAAGTCATGCAGCAACCATTTTGGTGGGTCCATAATTGTCCATACATTACCCTACATTGAATGGTTAGCGTATGCCGTTTTACTAAATTTTCTGATGTGACAGACCAGATAAAAATCACTCTTATTTTGACCAACACCACCACATTTGATGAGTATGCTGACGCTGTCTTTGCTCTTCACATCATCAAGGACTTTGCAGTGAATTCCAAAAAGGTTGATATCGCCTGGGATACGTTCCTCACTAGCAGCATCAAACAGTCCATGAGAGAGAAGCGTGGACTGGTAAATGGAATCGTAGGAAAGTAGCCGAAGAAACTGGAAATACTTCCTTCGCGATAATACAAACAAGCAGGCGCTCTTTGCCTTCTTGACAGGCAAATTTGCTAATCTCTGTTGCACAGCCGGGGAGGAAGTGTTTGCCACATTTGGCACATTCGTGGTCGTCAGTAGATGCAACTCTGACATGCCGCAATGTGAGCACGGATGTTCTTGTGCTTTTGATAAGCACGTATTATGAGTATGTATTTTTGTTATCCAGCTGTTAGCATATGACTCATCTTCATTGCCATATGTCA
The DNA here is from genome assembly GCA_963995525.1 of Escarpia spicata. Taxonomy (NCBI): domain Eukaryota; kingdom Metazoa; phylum Annelida; class Polychaeta; order Sabellida; family Siboglinidae; genus Escarpia; species Escarpia spicata. The sequence goes on along the minus strand of OZ023216.1, from coordinate 52,597,919 downwards.
TGCTCTGCGAACAAGACAAATCCATATCCTAGCCAATATGCCACTGACTGCTTACAGGATGCGACGCGACATCTGCATTATTCGGCAAGGGAAAGACACTGGCATGGGAAACATGGAATCCATACCCAGTAGTAATCAAAACATGATACTGCATTGCACTGAATCCATACAGCAACACATACTTCTATATCTGGATTGGCGACACTTCCAACTACTGGCACCCGTCACCGGTGTCCTGTATGACAAGAGTAGCAGCCTGGACTCGTTGATAAGACAACAGTTATTCTGCCAGCGGAATTAAACCATAAGAAATATTCAACCAACCCAGGATACTATGTTGCAGCTCTCAAAGTGTGTAGCATACCAAGCTGGTATATGGACGACCAGTTTGCTGGTCCAGCATCAGACGCCTACTCCAGATGGCTGGGGATGGACACGGGATCAGCAAATTCAGCATTGGCACTCCAACTGGACCACCTTGACCTCCAAACATGTTGTGACATAACAAAGTAGGGCAGTCAAAGCAAGAGTGTGTGCAGTGCCAGGTGCGCGCTAGAAAGCTCGTTTCAGATGCACCGAACGTTGCTGCGGATATAATTGTGACAAGTATTGGCTTGGAAGTGACCTAATGAAAAATTGGATTTATGTGCAGTGGAAAACGCAGTCTGTGTACAAGCAGCTTTTCAACAGTTGCTGTACACTACAAATGTGCGTTGTAGCTCATTGTGGGACATAATAAGTTGATATTGATCAACGGTACTAATTGGTGTGGAACTTCGGGTTTGATACCGATGTAACTGCTGTAAAGTCATTACTTTGCAAGCATGCGTAATAAGCAGTATCAGATTATAAAAGTCTAGCGGCTCAAAGATGCGAATACTTGACTCACCCAAAAAATTGCAGACACCTACCGAAAACTAAAAGTTTATAAACTAAGGAAGCAGAGAAAATATAAGGCGATGTTAACTGGTTTGTATCCACATCCAATAGAGAAATGTGGTAAAACGTTAGCTATTGATTGATTGGGGGTGAACAATAATGGACCCACCCTACAATAATCGCTGGTTCCAACCACAAAATAAAATGTTAAATGGACTATTATATATAGTGGAATATGAAGTAAAACGATACATTTCGATTGATTGGGGGTCTAAAATAATGGACTCACCCAAAATTATTTTTTTGACTCCGATCGGAAAGTAAAGGCTACTAGTGTATGGAAGCAGAACAAAACGTTTAATGAAGTTAACCAGTCAAAATCCGTAACCAATGGAGAAATGTAGTAAAACGACATATTTCGGTTGATTGGGGGTAAAAAAGGACCCACTCAAACAGATTGCTGACTCCGATCAAAAAGTAAAAGCAACTAACCAAAGGAAGCTCTGGAAAAAATGTATGGTTTTATCCGTTCTGTCCTCATCCCCCAAAAATGTATCGCTAAGCAACCTGACTAACTTTAAAGTGCAAGCGTACACTTCGTTACCTTCGGCAAATATAATAATCGATTCGGACAAGGTTTCATTAGCATAGGCGTTGTAGGGGGTATATTTTAATTATGTAATCATGGTATGGAGACACAAATGTGGAGGCATGTAAAACTTCAAAAGAAAGCAATACGGTAAGCTTAGCAAAGTGCAGTGCGTGTATAGGACCTATTTTGAAGAGCTTAACATTAAATACGGTATCATACATTGTATAAATTCAGGAACTAAATTGTATTTTTAAAATAAATTCATACATAATAAACTACCTGTGTTATTTCACCGACTAGCATTACATCAAAATCATAATATTCACAATCACAGGTACACAAAATGAAATACATATAACCAAAACAAATCACGAATTTGCAACATAATTGTATCCGACACAACATATTACGTACAGTAAGAAATACCGCAACAATACTGACAAATAAGATTAAATGCAAACATATAACACGTATTCTCGGATAGCAAATTGTCACATTTGTCAAAACAATGTATACACACAACTGATATATAATTGTTTATATGCATATTAATATTGAGGGACACAATTATACTGGATGAGAGCGGACATCTGGCGAGTGGAAAGATTGGCTAGCGAACATGCTGCATATAGACAAACCGTCAAGGATATAACGTCCAGAAACTAATTTTCAATAAAGGAAGTGATTATAATAAAGTAGGTAAAATATTATGTTAGATTTAGGGTGGCTCCTACGCGAGCAACCAATTTTGGTTTTAGTAGTTATCTCCCGTTCACTTGTTTTAATTGTTGCACGGATATATACTAATGCATTGTTTCTGTACAGTTCGTTTCATTCGTGATTGGTTTATTTTACTGCAAAAATAATGTTATCAATTACAATATGCATATTGTTTATGTATTATCAGCAAATCTTGTATTATTATTACAAATAAACATCTCCCTCCTTCATTCCTTAATAATAACTTAGGTGGGGGGCTGTAGATAGGATTAGAATCCAATATATAAGGAAGGTGCAGGGATTTTGGGGTGCAATTTTGGTTAACCACGGGGGGGTGCAAATCGAGTTTTTTTTTAGCCTGGAGGTACATGGTATTATTTGGCAAACCGCTGGGAATCGAGGTTTTTAAAGAGCCTGGAAGTGGGTATGTTTGGCTAGCCTAAGGGTGGGGGGTACAAATCGATGTTTTTTGAGAGCCTCAGCCCCCCCCCCAATATTCACGACGTTCCGACGCCAGTGATTAGTCACACACATAAATGTATTATATACATCTTCCCGTTGATGTTGGTGTGTAATGTAATGCCGCGGTGTCGTTCCCTTCAGCTTCCGCTGGCCACCTCTCCGGGAACGTGATGATGGTGTGTAGTCTCCTGATGTCAGTGCTACTCGTCCTGCTGAACTAGCCACGAACTCCAGAGTCAACCGAACCAAGCAGAGGGACATGGATTATGGATGTCTGCTGTGCGTCCTGAGATGCTTTATTCATATCAGTTTACAATGATCAGTAGTAATTCAAGAATGATTTTGTCGAAACTCGCAATGAAGTAAAAGTCAGGAAATTCCAGATTGATTCAAGTAATGAGGGAAAACGTTGACAGTGGGACGGTTGTCAATATCAAACATTTTAATATTAAGTTTAACTTAAGGAGGCGTATATGTGCAGGTTATCCTAGTGTTTCACAGTTTGTGATACAATTATTAGGATGAAATATTAATATGTAGTTATTGTGTGTCGTGGTTGTGTTCCTGCAAGTTTATTTCAACAAAGCAAATGCGATTTAACACGTTTGACTAGCAACTGTTTAAGTTTGAACAACTGCACTTGTAGAAATGTACATACGGGTATATTTTAATTCGTGTGTACTCTGTGTGGAACACTGCTTCCTAAAACATCGGTTGAATATTTTAATCCTATTTACTCTTTGCATAACATTATTTTTACCGCACCTGTTGGATTTATCAAGGGTTATTTTAGAGGCTTTTGTACATTATGTCATTAGCTTTTGCCAAAGAGCGCATGTTATATATAAATGTATTACATTTAAGATTCATGTTGACCCCCAATAATATATACTGGGTTGAAGGAATATATATAGCATACAGTGTAATAGGCAACAGGTAAGTTTGAAGTAAATTAACGTTTGAATTTAGACTGCATTGTTTTGGGATAATCATATTTGCTTGATGTAACCAAACGTCAGGTACGAGATATTTGAAGAAAATAAAACACCAATAAAGATCCACAATTTATGAAGTAACCTAATTTGATATGTGAGCATACGATACGAAAACAGTTATGTTTGTGTTTGGATTACTTGTCAATACAATGTGAGTGTGATTGCTGCAACAAACTGACGCACATGCTCCCGTGGTTTTGCATATTGAAATAATAAGCATGCTTGATTAAATTCAGTTATATGATAAAGTATATTATCCTAGAAAGACAATGATATTGATGTATTGGTGTATAAGCACGATATAGCACGCTGTTGTATTATTTAACCATGCCTCGACTCAGTTGTAGATGCATTTCACAGGTGTTAATGCAACTACCTAATATAGACCATCATATATGATCATTTATATTATGACATGTCGCTAATTGTTATCGCGTGAACATGGTCATAACAATTGATTTACCGAGTTACGAGTTTAAATAAAATAGCGTTAGCACTACAAATGACGGTGATTATACACCAGTCTACATGGTCAGGTCATGTGTCAACAAGTGTGTTTAGTGTTGCTTGGATAGCGTTACTGTGTTGTGTTACTGCGATGTGGAAATATAACGGTGTGTCTCTCTGTCTGTCTGTCTGTCTCTCTCTCTCTCTCTCTCTCTCGCTCCCTCTCTCTCTCTGTATATATATATATATATATATATATATATATATAATATTCTCTCTCTCTGCTTCTCTCTGTCTCGGTCTCTCGCTCGCTCTCTCTCGCTCTCTCGCTCGCTCTCTCTCTCTCTCTCTCTCTCTCTCTCTCTCTCTCTCTCTCTCTCTCTCTCTCTCTCTCTCTCTCTCTCTCTCTCTCTCTCTCTCTCTCTCTCTCTCTCTCTCTCTCTCTCTCTCTCTCGCTCGCTCGCTCTCTCTCTCTCTCGCTCGCTCGCTCTCTCTCTCTCTCGCTCTCTCTCTCTCTCTCTCTCTCTCTCTCTCTCTCTCTCTCTCTCTCTCTCTCTCTCTCTCTCTCTCTCTCTCTCTCTCTCTCTCTCTCTCTCTCTCTCTCTCTCTCTCTCTCTCTCTCTCTCTCTCTCTCTCTCTCTCTCTCTCTCTCTCTCTCTCTCTCCCGCTCGCTCTCTCGCTCTCTCTCTCTCTCTCGCTCGCTCGCTCTCTCGCTCTCTCTCTCTCTCGCTCGCTCGCTCTCTCGCTCTCTCGCTCTCTCGCTCTCTCGCTCTCTCGCTCTCTCGCTCTCTCGCTCTCTCGCTCTCTCACTCTCTCTCTCTCTCTCTCTCTCTCTCTCTCTCTCTCTCTCTATATATATATATATATATATATATCCACTCCCTGTCCCTCTCTTGTTTCTCTGTACACACAGACATATGTATGTGTCTATGTGCATATACATATCGTATTTATTCAAGAAGAGTTTGCGATTAAAAAAGGGTGGTCAAATTACTAGTGCTTCGTTTGTTTTGTGTGAGTCGCATATTTTATTAGAGAGTTAAATACCATCGCAATTGATCGATAACACTTGCTTTTGAATTACTTTTTGATACCAATGGCGTGACATTGCGACACGTGTTTAAGATCTGCGTAAGTGAGAGAGATTGAGGAGACCATCACCAGAAGTCCCACCAAAATTACCCAGAATCTTGAAAACTTCCTACAGCAACGAAGGCCAACCGCCAAGATAACCGTGATATGTCACACCACATAATTGACATACCAGCAGCCACTTTTCTTCGCCCATCAGCCTGGGGCAAGAAGAGGTCACTTTTCTTCACCCATCAGGCTGTGACAAGAAGAGGTCACTTTTCTTCACCCATCAGCCTGTGACAAGAAGTGGTCACTTTTCTTCACCCATCAGGCTGTGACAAGAAGAGGTCACTTTTCTTCACCCATCACCCTGTGACAAGAAGTGGTCACTTTTCTTCACCCATCAGGCTGTGACAAGAAGAGGACACAGTCTGCGCTATCACACCCCCTACTGCAGGACTGACGTATTTAAGCACTCCTTCTCCCCAGCTGGTATCTGCCTACGGAACAAGCTGTCTGAGTGCATAACCACATCCCCAAGCCTAGACTCATTCAAGGGAAGGTTGACAACTCTGGACGTTTAGACACCACGCACTCATACCTTTTTAGCCAGCATAACAGTGTATCACTGTTTTTTAGCCAGAATATAACGAGTTTTTAATTATTTTAACCTGCACTACATTCATGTTTACATAATCGTCAACTTCAACCACATTGTATATAATCACAACAGTACGACAATACTCCAGAGTGGGAATAAGCACTTGTATGGAAGAAGAAAAGGAAAATTTTATGTTGAACTCGGTCTAGGATATAAATAGAAAGTGGTACATAAAACCCATAGCCTGGGTAGATTCTTTAATATATAAAATAACTAAACCTCCCTTTCTTCCTATTCTAACTTTCCTAAACATTACATATCCTGTCAGTCCCAATTCGGCATCTGATATATCGGTGGTGGTCCAGGATTCGGTTATGATATGTGAGGGTCAATATCTTCTATCATAATGTTTAGTTCATTTCTTTTGTTTACTATACTCCTTGCATTTAAACAAACACATTTATATCCAGCTTCAGAAGAGTTTTCCAGACTGTTCTTTGCTGATTTATGTGTGCTGTCTTTATCTATGCCTCCAGTTTCAGGCTTCTCTGTGAGTCCCCCTGCGATTCTAGTTTAAATAGATGCAACCTGTCCCACTGTCAACAGATCGCAGCAGGTTCTCTGAGAAAACTGCTGCCCTCTTTCCACTAAGATGGAGGCCATCTCTCATGTACATATATTCCCTCCCAACAAAGTATCCCCATAAATCTGTGAATCCCACCCCCTTTTCTTCACACATCTGCTCAACTAGTGCGTTGATCGCCATCTTTTTGCAGTTTCTATACGTTGCCCCCCTTCCCCCCATTACTGGCACAATTTCGGAGAGAATAATCTGTTCAACTCTTGTCTTCTTTAGCTTCCTCACTAACTGTCTGTACTTCTGTACTATCCCAGTTGTTCCCTCCCTGTCTGCATTTTTTGTTCCTACGTGTACTAGTATATACCCCCCTTCCATGCCCCAATACCTTCTCTACCCTTTCAGTCACATGTTCTATCCTTGCCTCCAGTAGACAAACAAGGACGTCATTCCCCTCGTTTAGTGTCTTGTCCGTCTTTGTCACAATGGAGTCGCCCATAAACACCATCTCTCTCCTCATTGCCCCCACAATCACTGCCTCAGAATAACTCCTCCGGTTTGCATGTGTCTGGTTGTTGTCTTTCCCCCCTGCCGTCTTCTCTCCTGTCACATTCTCTTCCGATCCGTTCTTTCCTGTCGCTTTTTCTCTTATCACCTTTCCTCCTGTCATCGTCCCTTTTATCGACTTCTCTTCTATCACATTTGCTCTCACTTCCTTTCTTCCCTTCATCTTTCCTCCCATCTCATTTTCTTCTCTCCTCTCCCGTCCCATCTTCCCTCCCTCCTTCTCTACGGCCACTTTCTCCCCTGTCACCTTCACGCTTGTCACGTTTTCTGTCGTCGATTTTCCAATTTCTTCCCGTCCAATCACCTTCCCTCCTCTCAGTCTTTTGCAGTATTCCCACCTCTCTCCCTGTCGTCTCTCGCCATCCCACCTGACTCCTTCCTAATTCCCATCTCCACCCCCTTCACAGTATCTGTCAACCTAACTATCTCCTTCTGCAGACACTCCACCTTCCAACACCCCATGCACTGAAAGCTGAATATCTCCTCCATGGTTGCTGTCCATGACTTCCCACAGCCGGACAATGCAAAATCTACCCAGCTGTGGCAGTGCAGTATAATATGCGTAAGTAACTATCATTCACATACATTCTTAAAGTAACAGACATGCTGCAATTACTGGAATTAAAATATTATTACAGATATGTACATATGACAATAGCAGTATATTTGCAAAACTTAGCATTTACATTAATTTGAAATGTTCGCAACATTAATACACGAATACATGACAATATGCATACAAACAGAGCTAAACATGACTTTGCCGAACGATGCATTAGGTATGACTTGCCATTACAAATTAAGAATACTGCGTATCATGCAAGGAACAACATTTTAAAACATAGCTTACAAGGGTTTATTAGTTATGCCAAACAATGTATTCTAAAAAAAGTTACACAGGACAATGTTCTTTGCTAAATTGTTATATATATGTGGAAGTTCTTAATTATCAATAAATAATATGTTGTCTTTTTATTTCTTTACTTCTGTAATTAGTTATGTAATTAGTATGTCAGATGAAATTGTAACTATTTGTTAGATTCTAATTTAAGTAAACTAACTTATGCTTTGAGATTTTGTTATCAATTATTGGTAACATAATTGAAATTCTTATCAAATCCTTAATGCATTGGAACTGATGCACTTGTTTTGTTTGAAAGTGTTTAAGTGAGCCAAAGGTAACTTCTTGAAAATTACAATTGTGGGGTGGCTGCTACGAGAACGGCCAACAATGGTCTTAGTGGCAGTCTCCTGGACCCTTTTGTTAGCTTATCTACAGCAACATGACACCCCATGGTTAGGATATTGTCAGTTCGTATTCCGTACTTTAATTAATTATGCTTGTAGGTATTGCCTGCTATTTTTTAACACATATTATTTCATAATTGAAATGTAGATATTTCTTTTTTGAAAATTGTACTGTTTTGTTTGATATGTTGGTAAATAACCACTTCAGATTTAGTTTCCGACTCATTTTAGGTTACCGGAAACGGATTGTACAACCGTAAGGTTTGCCAAAGTAGTGCTTCTTTTAAATGTGTTTCTCAGTTCGATATTTTCAATCTCACGTTTAAAATTTAATTTTCACACAAAAAGCAGAAACAAGTTAATATCCACTGCAACTCTTTTGGTTGTAGTTTTGTGGAGGTCACCATACAGACTATCTGAAAACAACAATTAATTTAATTTGCGTGAGGCACTAATTCAATTCCTTCCGACGTTCGCTGTATGTTCAATCGGTGCAGTCTCGTAAATTTGTGATGGTTGTTAATGGTTATTGAACCATGAAACCGTTATTCGAAATAGGTCAGTACATGCGACAACGTTTAACAAAAAACACCATTAAACATTATGATTATTGGGCTTATTCAAAACAGAAATTATACCAGTTGATCCGGCACGATGTTTGTCATGAGATTTTCGTGATGAATGAAACAGCGTGTGGTTTGAACACCTGTGCTTGCATTTTGCATAATTGACAAAAACGGTTTGGCATGTTCTGGTGATTAAGCTGAGTAAACGCACACGTCAGCAATGGTGTGTGCAATGTCAGCAATGGTGTGTGTAATGTCAGCAATGGTGTGTGTAATGTCAGCAATGGTGTGTGTAATGTCAGCAATGGTGTGTGCAATGTCTTGCTTTCGCTATGGTGTGTATAAGTTCCGTCGGAAAAAAACGATACAGAAATATATTAACAAGACAATAGATAACGTTTCTTTTGTAGGTAATGTCATGATGTCAATAATTTATAATTAACTATGCTATGCTTTCATGGGTGACGATCCGACTACAGTTGAATGTTGGAGACTGTACGTTGACAAAAGGACATACAGACACACAGACATACACACAGACACACAGACACACAGACACACAGACACACAGACACACAGACACACAGACACACAGACACACAGACACACAGACACACAGACACACAGACACACAGACACACAGACACACAGACACACAGACACACAGACACACAGACACACGCACAGACGCACAGACGCACAGACGCACAGACGCACAGACGCACAGACGCACAGACGCACAGACGCACAGACGCACAGACGCACAGACGCACAGACGCACAGACGCACAGACGCACAGACGCACAGACGCACAGACGCACAGACGCACAGACGCACAGACGCACAGACGCACGCACGCACGCACACACGCTCACACGCACACACGCACACACACACACACACACACACTTGAGATGGACATTATTGTTGATTAAAAGAATCTATGTTATTATTACGTAAATGTGGTGGCTCTTATGATAGCGACATTTTGTCTTAATAGGAGTCACCGACCCCGTCTGATATATATATTATGTTATCAAATATATTAATTATTTTGTTTCCACAAATTACCGAATTACATACTTACGTATAATGCGTTCTATATATATTTGTGTTTGTATATGTTTTATTGTATTTTTATAATCAAGTATGAAAAACAAATTGTACTTTTCATATACATGGGGTAAATAAACTTCTTCGTTCGTTCGTTCGTTCGTTCTACATCGTGTTGCTAAACAATGAAATGACAAAGGGCCTGGATTCCCGAAGCATTGACCGAGGATTTACCCTATATAAAGGATACATTTTAGCATATATCGGGTTACATTAAACTCGTGTAATCGTCAATTAATCTTTGAAAGCTTGGCGCCCCAGGTGCAAGCAGACTATGTAAAACACTAACGTACCCGCATACATACATACATACATACATACATACATACATACACACACACACACACACACACACACACACACACACACACACACATACACACACACACACATATACACACATATACATACATACATACATACATACATATATATATATAAATATATATATATATATACACACTAAATCGATTATTGTCAATGTGCCAGCGTGTTGTTGCATTCGGCGCTTGCAGGTTCGAGGGATGCCTGTCAGCCACTGGCTGCACTGTCCGCAGGGTAACTACAGCATGGACATCTATAAGTTGAAGAAAAATGACTTTGGCGTAACTGATCCATTCTCTGAACGGACAGTGAGATTTATCGAGAAAGGTGATGTGTGTTTTGCTACGAGGTTATTATCTAAAATGTATCGATGTATACATATGCACGCATGTGCTTGCTTGCATAATTATCTTAGGATAAAAAGGCTAATTCGCTGATAGTAAGCTGACTGCATACGGGGTTAGGTAGAGAGTAACTCGCGCGTCTCTATAGCCATGGTATTTTTTATTGAATTCTCACTTTGGGAACAACATAACCAAACTTTCACTTCAAATGGTATATAAGGGCAGAGTGTTGAATAAAAGAGATACATGCACGCAGAAGATAACACGCAAACTCTTACACCCATAGACACATATACGCAATCACGCAAACACACAGACTCTCGCACGAACACAGTCAAACACGCGCGCGACCACACACACAAACACACTCACACACACACATACACACAAACACACACTCTCTCTCTCTTTCTCTCTATCTATCTAACTCTCTGTCGGTCTGTCCCACACACGCACACACACACACACACACACACACACACACACACACACACACACACACACACACACACACACACACACACAAACAAACACAAACACACATACACACACACGCACTCACGCACATACACGCACCGACCCAAGAAAGCACGAACCCACGAACGCATGAACGCACGCACACACACACACATACACACACGCACACACACACACACACACACACACACACACATACACACACAAACACAATGACCACAGGAGGTATATGAAGTACGGAACACATACAAATTATGATTTGAGGGAGCTGCAGACGAGCTATCTTATAGGACGTCGTGACTGTCAAGTAGAAAACTAAAAACGTGAGGCATGGAAAGAAATAAAGAAGACCAAGAAGAGAGGAAAGCAATCGGATGCAAGTATGATGACACGCACAGGCAGAAGAAGTACACAGCAAAGAGAGCTGTTTATAAGACGAGGACAAATACGGAGGCAGACGTGAATAGTATAGTGACCGTCAGGTGCTGGCACCTATGCATTCATTGTCTAATTGTTGTGCAACTACTTCAGGTGACACAGATTATGGCGAGAGTAGGCTGTTCAACGGAGCTCGTGTCCGGTCAATCTTAAGACGCTTAATGTAACTAATTCTGAATAATATACATTCACGACGAGGTACTAATGAACCAAGGCGATAGCGCTTCAGGTCGGTGATGTGCAAATGTTTGGCGCATGTTGACGCAGACAGTCTGTGTCAGTGGTGATAGCGTGGGCTCGTATCGTGGATGTTCAGGACCGATGATAAACAGGAGCGGCAACAGTTGTGACACTGTGCTGGCAAGACATCTTTTATACCATGCACAATACCTGGCAGACCTATACAAATGATAAACTAACGGCCTACTTATCCCAACAAAAGACACATTTAATATAACGGTCATATTTCCCGCAAAAGAATTCAAACAGAAGCGGAAAGCGTGGTGCAGTTCATTTCAAGTCATTGACAGCTTGCGGCTCACTGTCACAAGATGCTGTGCAAGTGAATACGGTGAGTGGGAGAGATTGGTGAGAAAGGCAAAATCAACTCAAGGGGAAGGTGAACGACAGTCGTGCAAGTGCCAATCCACACAGTTGTGCAACAAGTGACCGACGGTTCCACACAGCATATGCATGCCGCTGCCCACAGTCCGCCAAGTGTTACATGCGTGGGAAGATAGGATATTTTAGTACGATGTGCGGCCGTCACAATAAACATGGATATAGTCGAGACACAACCAGAAGCACACCGTGAAATACGTTAGAGATGAAATCGGTAAAATTGGAACTGACAGTGATTGTCAGAATGAATACATATTCACAACGTTACGAGGTACATACTGACTGACAGTCTTCACGAAGTTCGACCTTCTTTACGGGTACCACCATCTGGTCTACATCCGTCGAGTCGTCACATAACTACGTTATCTACACACGTGGGCTGGTACAGATTTAACAAGATTTAACAAGATTGCCACCCAGAGAATTAACTCTAGGTAGCAGGTGGACAAGGAAGCCCTTTGGCTTATCGAGAGTCCGACCCTTTTATCTATGTGTATCCCGCCCGTCTGAGGTATGTGTCGATTTTATTTTAAAACATATTCACGCTACTAGCACCCACACAATCAGCAGGTAATCTGTTCTATTCATTTACAGTCCTTTGTAAAAATGAAAACTTTCTTATATCCAAACTACTCTGCTCCTTTGCTAATGCAAGTTCATGTCCTCTAGTCCTTCTATCTTTCTTAACTGAGAAAAACATATTTCTATCAATATTTTCATAACCCTTCAATATTTTAAACACTTCTATCTGATCTCCTCTCAATCTCCTGGTCTCTAGTGTTGTTAAACCGCCTTTTTTTAGGAGTATTTCGTAACTAAGATCCCTCAGATTTTGTATCATTTTAGTTGCTCTCCTCTGAACTCTTTCTAGCATATCTATGTCCTTCCTGCGATATGGCCTCCACGCTTGAATACAATATTCTAAATGAGGCCTAACTATTGTTTTGTACAGCGGTATTATTAGCTCTTTTTCCTTATACGTTATGAATCGCCTAATTAATCCAAGGATTTGATTTCCCTTTGAAGCTGCAATTCCGCACTGCTCTGAAATCTTCACATCAGCACTAACGGTTAACCCTAAGTCCTTTTCTTTTACAGTACTACTTAGTACAGTACCCCCCATTGTATATTCTACTTCTTCGTTCCCATGTCCTATGTGGAGGCATTTACATTTCCCAAAATTGAACATAATTTGCCACTTTTCAGACCATTTGATCAACCTGTCAAGATCATCTTGTAAATGCTGTCTATCTCCATCACTTTTAATCCTTCTAAACACTTTTGTATCATCCGCAAATTTCAACACCTTGCTTGTTATTTCATCATCCAAATCGTTGATGTATATTAAGAATAATATAGGACCTAATACTGATCCCTGTGGTACCCCACTCAATACCGATTTCCAGTTTGAAGCCTCCCCATCAACTACTACACATTGTCTTCTGTCAATCAGCCATTGTTCTATCCAGTTTATTATACCATTTCCTATGCCATGGGCCTTTAGTTTATCAGGAATCTTTGATGTGGTACTTTGTCAAAAGCTTTTTGAAAATCTAAGTAGACGATAACTACTGGCGATTCCTCATCTACCCACTTAGTGATGTCTTCCAAAAAACATAACATATTTGTTAAGCATGACCACGCTTTAAAAAAACCATGTTGAGATGGGTTTATCAAGTTTTGTTTAACAAGAAAATCCACCATGTGATCTTTAATTAGCCTTTCTAATAATTTACAAATCACTGATGTTAAACTCACTGGTCTATAGTTCTCTGTCTTGTTTCTCGAACCTTTTTTGAATAACGGTATAATGTTTGCTTCTTTCCATTCTAAAGGAACCACTTCCTCTTCTAATGACAAGTTGAAAACTAGTGCAAGTGGTATGCTAATTTGTTCTACAATTTCCAATAGTAGTTTGAGTGGAATACCCTCCACTCCAGGTGATTTATTATCCTAAATAGCCCTTATTTTCTTAGCTACCATTTCCGGGGTTACAATTAATTGTCCTAAATAGTCTGAATCTGCCCCCTTGAACTTAGCCTCTGGTATTGGCAGTGAACTAATATCTTCCCTGGTAAACACTGAACTAAAGTATTCATTCAGGTCTTCTGCCATTATGAATCCCTCTGATATTATATTTCCAGCACTATCTTCTAGAGGACCGACCTTATCTTGAACTTTCTGTTTGCTTCGAACATACGCATAACAACTCTTGCTGCCATGTTTTATATTACTAGCTAATTGTTGTTCATAGCTTCTCTTTAAATTTCTAATTACAGCTGTAGCTTGGTTAAGTGCTTCTTTATAACTGTTGTAGTCTTCATCATTTCCTGTACATCTATATGACTTCCACATCATTTGTTTATACTTAATTTTTCTAATGGCTTCTTTCGATAAGTGTTTCTTTTTGGATCGTTTTCCTTGTTTTTTGAAGAGTACAAATTTATCGACTATGCACTTTATTTCACTCTTTAATATATTCCAGCATTCTGTTGCCTTCTTATTTTTCAGTGTGTTATTCCAGTCTATCTTTGCTAAATATTTCCTCATGTCCTTATACCTTCCTTTGTGGAAATTTCTCCTATACTGCTTTTTGCTATTCCTTTCTGATTTTACTTTGATGGTAAAATGTATCTGGTTGTGATCGCTACTCCCCAGTGGCTCACATATCTTGACATTGTCAACTAATTCATTATGTGAGGACAAAACTATGTCTAACACATTCTCATCCCTGGTTGGTTCTAGCACATGTTGAGAAAGGAATATATCTTGAACTAAAACTAAAAACTTGTGGTCCTCTCTCCCCATACTCTGTAGAGATTTCCATTGTATATGCCCATGGTTAAAATCCCCCATAATAATACAGTCCCGTTTGCTTACTTCCCTTATAGCGTTTTGTATTTTTTCATTCTCTTCTATGCTTATGTTTGGACTTCGATAAACTATCTCAACTGTTAACGTTGAGTTTCCTGTAACTATGTTACACCAAACAGCTTCTTCGCAATCTGCTTCCCTTTCTAATTTTATTTCATAAGCCTGAATAGATTCTTTAATATATAAAATAACTCCACCTCCCTTTCTTCCTATTCTATCTTTTCTAAACCTTACATATCCTGTCAGTCCCAATTCAGCATCTGATATATCGGTGGTGGTCCAGGATTCGGTTATACCTATTATATGAGGGTCAATATCTTCTACCATAATGTTTAGTTCATTTCTTTTGTTTACTATACTCCTTGCATTTAAACAAACACATTTATATCCAGCTTCAGAAGAGTTTTCCAGACTGTTATTTGTTGATTTATTTGTGCTGTCTTTATCTATGCCTCCATTTTCAGGCTTTTCTGTGAGTCCCCCCTGCGAATCTAGTTTAAATAGATGCAACCTGTCCCACTGTCAACAGATTGCAGCAGATTCTCTGAGAAAACTGCTGCCCCCCTTTCCACTAAGATGGAGGCCATCTCTCATGTACATATCTTCCCTCCCAACAAAGTATCCCCATCAATCTGTGAATACCACCCCCTCTTCTTCACACATCTGCTCAGCTAGTGCATTGATCGCCATCCTCTTGCAGTTTCTATACGTTGCCCCCCTTCCTCCCATTACTGGCAAAATTCCTGACAAAATAACCTGTTCGACTCTCGTCTTCTTTAGCTTCCTCACTAACTGTCTATACTTCTGTACTATCGCTGTTGTTCCCTCCCTCTCTGCATTATTTGTTCCTACATGTACCTGTATAGACCCCCCTTGCCATGTCCCAATACCTTCTCTACCCTGTCAGTTACATGTTCAATCCTAGCCCCCGGTAAACAAACAACGACGTCCTTCCCCTCGCTCAGTGTCTTGTCCGTCTTTCTCATAATGGAGTCACCCATAAACACCCTCTCTTTCCTCATTGCCCCCTCAATCACTGCCTTAGAATAGCTCCTTCTTCGGTTTGCATCTGTCTGCTTGTTGTCTTTCCCCCCTGTCGTCTTCTCTCCTGTCACATTCTCTTCCGATCCATTCTTTCCTGTCGCTTTTTCTCTTGTCACCTTTCCTCCTGTCAGCGTCCCTTTTATCGACTTCTCTTCTATCACATTTGCTCTCACTTCCTTTCGTCCCTTCTTCTTTCGTCCCTTCTCATTTTCCTCTCTCCTCTCCCGTTCCATCTTCCCTCCCTTCTTCTCTACAGTCACTTTCTTCCCTGTTACCTTCACGCTTGTCACGTTTTCTGTTGTCGATTTTCCAATTTCTTCCCCTCCAATCACCTTCCCTCCTCTCAATCTTCTTTCCTCAGTTTCCTTGCCACTGCTATTCTCCTTCAGTCTTGCAGTATCCTCGCCTCTCTCCCTGTCGTCTCTCTCCATTCGAGCTGCCTCCTTGCTAATTCCCATCTCCATTCCTTTCACAATATCTGTCAACCTAACTATCTCCTTCTGCAGACACTCCACCTTCCAACATCCAATGCACTGAAAGGTGAATCCTTCCTCCATGGTTTCTGCCCATGACTTTCCACACCCGGACAATGCAAAATCTACCCAGCTGTGGCAGTGATCGCACACCAAGTGTCGCTTTGCCTTGACTTGCCGCTTGCAAGGCGCCATATCCCGATCAGAATTTATTTAATACCTTAACTAACTTAGTCTTTATAAAGACTGTTTCCTGTGTACTACAGCACACTTTAGGTTACAAATTTCAATTACACAGCCGACTATTTATCCTAACACGAACGCTAACATCACCGGTAGTGACCTAATTTAAATACAATCAATTACGTTATATTAGGCTGCTTTATTTATTTAGGTTACGCCGCCCGACTATCGCCCTTGCTTAATTTTAACAACAATGCTACCTAATCAAAATATCTAGCAAGTACTGGCTTACACAGATATTATCTTATGTAAGTAGTTTGATGGTTGTTACTTTATCTCTTATATATTCTACCACATAATCAGGTTTGTTAAATCTTGTTTACAACTTATCGAAGGCTAAGCCGCCTAAGTGAGTTACCCTATTATCACTCACTATACTAAGGTGTTCTAAAATACTTTAACTAACTAACTTTAAGCACAACTGCTACTCAATATATGTTTATTGCAACTTTATGAATGATATTAAGGCAAGAATAATACTTATCAATCAGTAATTCCACTTGTTTATCAACTTTTTTACACCACCAATTTCTACGATCTATCTCCGCCAAATATAGCCGAAAAGATTTCAGATACAAGTGACTGTCGTTCGGAATCAATATGGCTGCAGAGGTGTCCCAGCATTAAATTGAAACTGTCATACAAGGTGTGTCGGGAGCCATCAACATCAGTGACGACATCGCAGTCTTTGGTTTTGACCAGCGTCGTCACGAAAAAGCATTGAATGATATACCGCACAAGCTCCAGGAGGGTGAGCTGCCGGCCAACTTGGAGAAATGTCAATACCGGAATGAAACTTGTCTTTGGACTGATCTGCTCGGATGAGGACGTTTAACCTGATCCAAGGAAGATGGCCGACCTTCACAATGCAGCAGAACCAAAGAACGCATCTGAACATCCGTTCTTTCTAGGGCATGGCGCAATACACATCAATGACTTTGCGACCATTACCGAACCTTTGGGGGAAAGAAGGAAATCAAGGCCTTCAACCTAGTCAAGGCAGGCCTTGCAGAGACGGCTTCCTTGTCTTACTTCTTCGACGTGAAGAAGAAGATCGAGATTGTGGGTGAAGCCAGTCCGGGTTAGAAGCACTCCTAGTTTAATGGAAGTGGATCATAGCGTACGGGAGACACGCTACAGTCTGGCGGATCTTGAAGTTCTCGTAGTGGTGCGGGCATGTGAATACTTCGACAAATTCATCCACGCAGCGCCTCAGTTCATAATATTCACAGACCACAAGCCGCCGGAGACCATTTAGCAGAAGCCTAGAACACCACTTCGGATTGCTTTTCGTCTCCAACCGTACAAGAAGGTCATACGTGTCAGCACGGTGCAAACAACCCAGCTGAACATATGCCATGGAATCCAGCAGGACAGGGCTTCCTGCGCGATCCTGCACAAAACAGGGCAGAACACTAACTGAGCTTGGTAGCGTTTGCAGTTATACCGATTGCATTAACAATCTAGGGAGTAAAGCGTTAAACAGCAAGTGACACCACACTCCAGGCTGTCGTCAGACTGGTTCGGTCCAACAAGTACCATGGTACTGTTGTCAACATCGCAGCTCCCTCCAGCTACAGTAGCATGTGAGACACACTAGCAGTGATCGAGATTGGGGACATGCTGATGCGAAACTACAGGATAGTCGTCCCTAGCAACCATCGTCATGGCGTACTTGAGCTGGCCCATCAATGCCACCAGGGCATACGTGTAAGAACAAATCCTTGCTTCGTACTAATGGGTGGTTTCCAGATGTAGGAGGAACAACTGAACATTCCTACTCTTTGCCAGTCAAATTCCACATGTCTACAGACAGAACCGATGTTAATAATTGCCAGAGGGGTGTGGAATCCACAGACGAAAGATAATCTCTCACTGGCCACAGGCCAACGCGAAGGCAGAGTGTTTCAACAAGCCACTTATGAAAGCTCTGAAGGCCGTTACAATCAATGGGATATGAGATGCCAAATATGCAGCGTGTCTAGTTCAGTACGCCACACGTAATGTGCAATAAATTTAATAATCAATAAATTGAAATACTCATTCCAGGAAGGTCATTAAAATTAAATATCGTGCGATATATTACAACAGAAACAATGAATAAAAAATAAATAAATTGCATTAGTTCATTCCAATATAACAATGACACGTTAATTTAAAATTAAAACGTTAAAGTAAAATACTGCCTACATTATTAATGAATTACAATTCTGAAAATATTCAATAAAACTTACTAATACTACTAATGTAAATAAGGTCATTGGAAAAAATCACACTGGATAATGGTGCAAGTTTTCATTCGCATTCGTGTATTAAAATGATGTTCATTTCCTTAATTATGTTTGTGATCACGGTTATCGTTTCTAAATATAATAGTTGTCGTCATGTTGTGGTTTGTAGATCGTATCGCAGCCTTGTATGATTCTCCATTAAATATTCTTTGGTCGCAGGTGTATCGCAGCCGACGAGAGTTTACGACATCGTTAAAAACGCAGATTATCTTGATCCAGAAGATTATCTTCCACAGGTACGCTTCAGATAAAAAGCAAACTAGTCTACATTTCCGTATACAAATCAGTAAGCCCAGAGTGTGTGATAATATGAATGTATGTATGTATATGTCTGTCTGTCTGTCTGTATGTCTGTCTGTCTGTCTGTCTGTCTGTCTGTCTGTCTGTCTGTCTGTCTGTCTGTCTGTCTGTCTGTCTGTCTGTCTGTCTGTCTGTCTGTATGTATATATGTATGTACGTATGAACGTATGTATGTATGAATGTATGAATGTATGTATGTATGTATGTATGTATGTATGTATGTATGTATGTATGTATGTATGTATGTATGTACGTATGTACGTATGTACGTATGTATGTATGTATGTATGTATGTATGTATGTATGTATGTACGTACGCATGTATGTATGTATGTATGTATGTATGTATGTATGTATGTATGTATGAATTAATGCATGCATGTATATGTGTATGTATGTGTTTGCATGCGTATGTATGTATGTATGTACCTTATGTACAGCTGTACATATATATACACAGCTTTACATAAGATACATACACGCATACATATATATATATATATATATATATATATATATATATTATATAGATAGATAGAAATATGAGTACGTATGTGTGTGTGTGTGTGTGTGTGTGTGTGTGTGTGTGTGTGTGTGTGTGTGTGTGTGTGTGTGTGTGTGTGTGTGTGTGTGTGTGTGTGTGTGTGTGTGTGTGTGTGTGTGTGTGTGTGTGTGTGTGTGTGTGTGTGTGTGTGTGTGTGTGTGTGTGTGTGTGTGTGTGTGTGTGTGTGTGTGTGTGTGTGTTTGTTATGCATGTATATATGTATGTATTGGCTATTGTAATTGTCGTCCGACTTCTTAAGTGAATGTCATGAATGGTGGAATGCATTGTCGTGTGCACCAGGCGGCTCAAGTGACGTGCGTGGGGATGGCAGGTGTCAATCACCGCGATGAGCCGCGACTGTTGGGCTCCTATAGTGCCACTGTCGTCATGGAGTTCACATACCGGAAGTACGCTACAACTCGACAGGTACACCGGCTACTTCATCTTGAAAGTGGGATTCTACCGGAAGGAAATAAATTAGCTGCACACAAGGATATATATTAACATGTGCAAATAAATGGGTAGGATTAGGGTTAGTAGTACTTGTTCACATAAAAGGCGTGAAATACGCAGATATTTAAATTAAATTATCATGTTTTCAGCAGGTAGGTAACCATTTCATTCGCAGATGTACTACTCAAGATAATAAGGAACAGTATCTGTCCTATGCACATAAACAGGTTTGACAGTGATAGCGTTGCATGTTTACGTAAATAACCGTGAATGAATAAAGACATTATAAAAGTTACCAGGCATCAGTGTATACTATTAGCCGTGTCGGATTGTTTCGTGTACTAACTCGGTGTATCAGTCGGTAACTTGTCTGTCATCGCTCATTAGTTTCCGTTATTACTAGTCTTTGTTCTGACATTTCTAACTGCAAAGTTAGCAAAGTTACATTACCTGATTTCTCCACTTTTTAGTCCTGAGGCTGATTTCCAAATGAGTCTTAAAATCACAGTTGGAGGCGCACTATACACTGGTTGCTAGACATTTTCTTATTAATTATCCATACATAAGAAGGTTCTAATTTCAAAAAATAATCAATATCTTAAGCGTCCTTTCTGTTAAAAACGACATGTGTCAAAAATGATCATCCCCGATATTCATTGGAGATGTTCTGTTACAAATTACTACACTGGCTAATTCCGGGTAGAGGAACAGCTACGTTTCCTTAAAGGGTGTCTGTTCCTCTAGCCGGAATTAGCCAGCATAGTAATTTGTAACAGGAAATATGTTGTCTTGATCGGGAGAAATATGGCCCGCCTTGGTAATATTGGTAATCAAGCGTGTTTTAAAAATGGAAGTTTTGTCTACCAACTGAACGTGTTTCCCGGTGGACACTTTCAAATTGCAACATTATTACAAGATTAATAAAGCAACTAAACACAATCTGGCGGCATACTCGACATATTTATTATAATCTTAAGAACATTATATTAAATAACAAATTAAAACCTTAGAGCAAACACCGTCCCTTTAAATAAATTGAAAGCTTGTATCGGTGATTTCGCCAAAAATTGCATAAACCATATAGGGTATTGTAGTACTGATAGTAAACGACCGAAACAAATCGAATTGAGAGACATTTTAAAACATATTGTATAATGTTCCAATAGGAACGTAACATTGCTTTATTCGTGCCAAAGATAGTGCACTGCTTTGTTGTACTTTTACAAGTGTTAATATGTGGAAAGGAAATCTCCTTACACATTAGGATCAACATTTATAACTTTACAATTTATGCTGCATTTATGTCATTCATTTCCGTTCCCCCCACTGTGGTGCACATCGTAAAAATATAATGCGATTCGGAACAATATACACAAGGCAGCCATAATCCAAAACAACTGTGATAGGCCTACATGTGATTTATCAATGGCTGTTTAATTCCATTGGAGAAAATTTCATTGGAGAACAGAATACCGTGCTCAGTTTGTACCAAAATATATTATTTGCTTTTTGTCGCAATTGCTTCATAACTATATTTGTTTAGGGATTAACATACATTATACTAGATTATTAATAAAACATTATATATTAATACAGATATATATTTGATTACAATTATTATTTATTAAATACAATGTTTTTAATACTAGATTACTTGTGTATATAATTAAGAAACACCTTTATACATTATGGGAGACAAGACACGACACACACATATGTATATATACATAATTGCGCACACATAACCGAACACGCAACTTGAAACTGATCAACCACTTTGAATATTTAAGATGTTGAAGTGCGAATACTAGTCGCAGTGAAGGACTTGTCAACGTACTTGACTTTTGAAAAGGACATTTTGTTAGTTAACGTGAGAGTTGGGAAGTGGCGTCGTATAACTGACGATTGACGGCGCGCTACTAAACTCGGCCAAGATGGATCGGAGTCAAGGTAAGTGTATACTAGTACATTCCCGATATATTAACTCAACCAAGATGGTTCATACATACTGTAGATATACTCATTTATGATACATTGACTCAACCAAGATGGATCATACACACGGTAGATGTATACATTGATGATACATTGACTCAACCAAGATGAATCACACATATACGACAAATGTACACAGTTAAGACACATTGACTCAACCATTTGTGATACGTTGACTCACCCAAGATGGATCACACATACGGTAAATGTACACATTTATGATACATTGACTCAACCAAGATGCATAATACACACTGACGTTGCGCGCATTTATGATATATTAAAACCGAAAAGATGGATACTACATAAGGTATATATGCACAGTTATATTACCTAGACACAGGGATCGTACACACTGAATTGCCACTGGGAGCATTGTTCCAAACAAGTACTTTCAGCAGTAACAATAGTGAAGACCACAAATAGAGGAACGTGGGGACCCATGAACCGCTGTTCACGTTTTCAATCATTTAACGAAACGTAATGCCAAGTTTAACATTACAATTGAACTATATTGTAAACAATACATAATATCCACCACGAATTATTTCTCAATGTTGAAAAAATATTCCTCAACGAACATTTGTATAACTATTGTCACTTAAATATGCCTTCACGATGTTGGTGTGTGATATGTTTACATAGACCACCTAATTATTGTTCATGACAACCGGCTGTTTACGCATTACGTCTCTTCTTGGTGATAATATAGCTGAACGAACGAACAATTAATAATTAATATGTAAAACAAAGTGTTATATTATTTACAAACAGAACAATAATTGGTTAACATTTCTCCAGGCTTAACAGATCATAACATACATATATTCGAACACTGCCAACGTGTACTATTGAACGCACTTGTCACTTGTGTCACCAACGAATCGGCTCATTGGGTCCCACATTGCCCGGTATATGGTTGTGTGATCGCAAATGTACGTGTATGCAAAACGAGTGTAACTGAAAATTAGAATAGCATCTACCAAATAATGTTTCATACATTTTTGATAAACATATATTCCTTATTGTCAATATACCAGTATCGGCAAACATTACATTATGTACGGTAGACAGAAAATGGTTGCTAAGTAATATTGTACCTGTTAAACAGCATGCAACTGTGGTTTTATATGCCGTAATCGTCCGTAATTAGCCAATTAGCCGTGTAAGTAACATGGTTTGTCTCTACACAACTCGAAACATTAAGCGTCTCACAAATATTACTACAATTACAGTGAGTGGCTCAAAGCTCTTTTATTACAATGCGTGCCAACATGCACACCCGCACACCCGCACACCCGCACACACACACACACACACACACACACACACACACACACACACACACACACACACACACACACACACACACACACACACACACACACACACACACACACACACACACACACACCCACACACACACACACACTCACACACACACACACACACACACACATACACTCACACACTCCCACACAATGAAATACGCACGAACAAATACAACACACCCGCGGAGACATGAACGAACGCACATACGGAGACACGCACGCACGCACGCACGCACGCACGCACGCACACACACATACACACACACACACACACCTACGATGGCCTAAACATATAAATATATATAAGAAATACATGCACACACGAACACAAGCAAGCAATCAAGTACAACCAAAAACACAAACTGCAAAGTCACGCACCATGCTAGAAAACTTCGCGCGATCTCAGCGGCATTTGTTGTCATGTTGTTACCAATATGTGACGAACTGTTTGTTTTGTGACAGGCAAATGACCATGTTTGATTAGGCTTAGTGGAATGAGTTCGCAATCAATATACTTCATATTTGGCACATTACGTGACGTCGCATATACGTGTAAGAAGTTTCAAAGGCAATAAAACAAAATATTTCATTTTTGGCTAAGCTGTAGACGTAATTGTCATAGTCAATTAACACGATTGAATCAGCTTTTCCAGTTATCTATTTTGTTAAACGTGCAGATTTGCGAGAAGACTAAATTCCTCTTTGCGACGTTGTCAGTACCAGGCAGAGTATTTAAAAAAAATCAAATGCGGCGCCGTTTGCATATTGTGGGTGACTGATAAAATAATTATTTCACGAGTGATAAATCATACTTAATATAACGAACGGTATAAATAAAAGATGTACTTACAAAACATGCCATAAAGAAGGCATTTGCAACTAGATTTACCTACTCGTTGACCTGTCACTAGTGAGCAGTGAAGCGTAATTAAAAAAAATGGCCTAATTAAAAAAACAAGAACAGTCGCATCGCTCTAAAACGTGCGTAAACGCACAATGAAAAGGTTTGCAGAATGGGGAAAACCTTTGTAATGGCGTCACTGCTTAGCACTTCCTATCCGGTGTCTATATGAGCTTGAGACAAAAGGTAGTGGAGCGAACCACCGATTGGTTTGCATCCAAAATTAAAAAAAATTGTTAAACAATATATGTTTATTTCTTGTGTCATGTTCTTAGAATACAATAAAGACATACATACGAAAAACTAATGTTATTCAGTTACCACAAACTGCGTTAAAATCTCTGTGAAAGTTGAAAACTGCGCAATTTTGAGAGGCTGGAAAAGGGGACAACTGACGATGACTCACTTTCGACGTCCCGCGAACAAAACTCACAGCACTAACATTAACCATCGGTTATGGATTCGATAAAATATGGAACAGAACATTTACTCACTTAGAAATAACGTAAAAAGAACTAATTTTTATCAAGTGAACTTGATCGATAAAATTGACCGTCGTCTGAGACGCTTAATGTCCGCCGACCATGTTACACAAAAGCCGATGTTTGTTTACAAATGCTCGCGCGGTGATCCCGAGTTTTGTATCAACACACGTCTAAAACTAGTTCTTTTTCGTAAATTAACATGTCGGGCGTTCTAGTGTAATATAAAATACAATAAGACGATCATTTTGTTGAAACGTGAAATTAATGTCCGATGGTCACGAACAACTAATCGCCGATATCAGATATGCAAAAGCCCTTACGGCGCCATGGATTAAGCAGTGATTGGCCTGAAGCAGTCACATGATTTACCACATTGGTTGGGCTTCGTACAATGGCGCCACCGAGAAGGCCGGATAAGTTTTGCTGTCATGTCCGGGAATTGTTAGTTGTCACAATCGATCAAAACGTCACAACCGACCAGAATTAATAGTAATAGCGACGTCATAGAGAGACATATGCTGCATACTATAATCATAAAGAAAAGATGCCAAGACAGCGTGTTGAGACCCCGCCACCATCTAGTGTAGAGATGCAGCCACCACCTAGTGTAGATACGCTGCCACCACCTACTGTAGAGACTTCGCCGCCACCTAGTGTAGAGACGCCGCCAACACCTCGTGTAGATATGCCGCCAACACCTGGTGTAGAGACGCCGCCACCACCACTGAGTGTTGAGACGCTGCAGCAGACTGTTTTTATGCCACTGCCACCTGCATCAGAGGCAGAACAACTTCATCCAGCAGACAGATATAGTGCGTCGCAGTATGCTAATGTGACCCTTCCATCTTCTGGGAAGGAAGCACGGAAGAAGGCTATCTACAAAATAAAAAACGCTTTCTCACTCAGAAGAGTAACAAATGTTCCGTATACAGTGCATTAGTGTCTAGTCTACTCAGGAAGGCAAAGACAACCCCAAACAAAAAGAACATAGGAGTTTCCCCTTCCCCACGAAAATTAAAAACATCCTTCTGTAAGGAACTTGGTAAAGTCAAAAGACAACGAAACAAAAAAGCTTTAGGAACTAGAAAACTGATGCTTGACATTATCTCTCCAACTAAGAAACGGCCTGAAAAGGAATTGTACAAAAGAAAACAAACACCTTTGAGTAGAGCAGCCATCTTGTTTTTGCAAGAAGTGTCTGGGAACATGCCTGGAAAAAGATCTGTGTCCAAAAAGACTTCGATGCAAAACAAAAAGAATGAAAATAATCCACAAAGACTTTCAATAAAATCATCCTCAACATAGGTTGTCCCTTCGGAGTCTATACCGCCACTTGCCTACCAGTGTACTCACGTCCAGGAAGCAGACCTACAGGCAGTGCCTTTGTGAGATCTGCACGAATGTAGACCTCAAACTGGACACGCTCAATAGCCACTTGAGGGAACCAATTGATGGAAGAGATGCACTTTCAGAAAAAAGCCTCTGCCAGGAGCCAATGTAGTCTTGTTTGGACCGAAAGTGCCCAATCTGCGGTCCAAGCAAGCTCAAAGTCAAGCTGCAAGAGGAGATCCAATCCTTTCACAATAGAGTGGTGAGATGGAAGATTTTGGAAATAGTGAAATCTGCTCGTGGCAAGAGGAGAGAACTAGTATCAAAGGATGGAACCTTGCAGCTGATGAGCTGATGAAGGAACTGCAACTATTCTCAAAACATCTCTTCGTCTTCGGGTGGCAGTTTGGCCAGTTCAGGACGCTCTTGTCGGCAATCCCCAATATGTGGGCGGTGGCTGTCTGTGATTTTGCAGAGAACTTTCTTTGGAAATATCAGGATGAAGTGCAGTCAGCCCATTGGGGTTACAGTCAAGGGACCGTGCATCCCACAGTGCTGTATTATAATTGCCCTCATTGCTCTGCAACTTTAACGGACTATCTGATATTTTTATCACATGACTTGTGCCATGATGCCAGTATGGTAAAGACGATCTTTGACAAGACGACAGACCACCTTCTGTCTGTGATGGATAAGGTTGAGAAGATGGTTGTCTTTTCAGATGGGTGTGCAGCCCAGTACAAATCAAAACTCCCATTCTTTCACCTCTCAAATGCGTGTGGCAACATTCCCATTGAGATATGTTATTTTGGTTCAAGACATGGAAAAAGTGCTTGCGATGCTTGTGAAAGCGTCATCAAGAGGGCAGTTGATGATGACACTCGTGCGGGTGAATGCATTATACAAAGTGCTGCAGCAATGTACCAGCACTGCTGTGATAACTACAATTTGCCATTGCCCGATTCCCCTTCAGACCAATGCTGCTACACCATGCGCTCCTTCACGATGATCGCAACAGAGCAGATTGACAGATCAATTCCGTCATCAGCTGTGATGACCGTTCCAGGAACACTTTAGCTTCCCAGCATCAAGCGGGTGGGAAATAACACGTTGGCTACAAGGAATCTTACGTGTTTCTGCCCTCCATGCTTGCAAGACAATCCACAAGAATGTCTCAGCAAGACGTTTGTCAACTGTTGGACCAACAAACAACTCAAAGTTGCAAAACGAAGAACACGAGAAATAGACTGAGAGCAGAAACGAAGTGAGGACAAATGCTGCAGCTGCAGCATTTGTGGTTAAAGACTAGGATTTGTTTGACGACGAGTCTATTGCTGATGCACTCGAATCTGGGGGTGTGAATGTCAATGTTGCTGAAGCACTTGACTCAGAGCCATGTTATGATGGTGGACATGAAATCAAGACTGAAAAGAAATAAAACATTAGGAAAATTGTACAAAAGAGTCCATTATTTTAAACAGAAATCAGCAAAATAACATTGCAATGGATGGGGAGCTTCTTGAATAGTGCCAAAATGTCAAATTCAAAGAACTTTATGTCCACCATCACAAACAACATTTTTCAGTTAATGACATAAATTGATGCACCAGCCTAGAACTGTTACAACAGTTATCGTGCCATGCATCATTTTACACACCTAATATATAATACATTCAGGAAAACATCAAGTTCAAAGTAAAAAAACATTATGAAATTTTGACTAGATGTCCCCGATTTGGGCACCTCCTTTTGTCAAAGCTCATATATATATATGTGTGTGTGTGTGTGTGTGTGTGTGTGTGTGTGTATGTGTGTATGTGTGTATGTGTGTGTGTGTGTGTGTGTGTGTGTGTGTGTGTGTGTGTGTGTGCGTGTGTGTGAGTGTGTGTGTGCGCGCGCGTGTACTTAGTGGCATGAGTTAGCAATCAACTTACATCATAGTTGATACAAAATAGGAACATTAAGCTAGATGTATATATATACATGTACAGTTATATATACCTATATATATATATATATATATATATATATATATAACCGATAGCTATTTCATGTACAGTTACAAACACAAACTCGCACAGTTGAGCTTTATGTTAAAAGATTACGCGTACACAGCGGCATATACTACCGTGATGTCGCCATCATCTGACGAATTGGTTGTTTTGTGACAAGCAAATCACCATTTTTGATCAGGCTTAGTTACATGAATTAGCAATCAACTTACTTCACCGCCGATACAGACTTAATAGGAACAGTAAGCTACATATATATATATATATATGTGTGTGTGAGAGTGTATGTGTGTGTGTGTGTGTGTGTGTGTGTGCGTGTGCGTGTGCGTGTGCGTGTGCGTGTGCATGTGTGTGTGGTGTGTGTGGTGTGTGTGTGTGTGTGTGTATGTGTGTGTGTGTGTGTGTGTGTGTGTGTGTGTGTGTGTGTGTGTGTGTGTGTGTGTGTGTGTGTGTGTGTGTGTGTGTGTGTGTGTGTGTGTGTGTGTGTGTGTGTTTGTGTGTTTGGCGTGTTCGACTGCAAGTGCTAGTTTGGGACATTATCTCAAGAGAAATTCAGTAACAAACATCCCGATACGTAGTGAGAACATGGCTTTAGTTAGTTGAAAGGCGGCCCACAGATACACGAGCCCTCGTTGCTCTGTTGCAGCGCGCTGGTACGTTGGGAACGTGTGCCGAGTTCTTAGTCTGCTATGTCTCGTCCCCGGCTTCACGTTAACTGAGGCCAATGTATCGCACGACGTGTGTCAACCAAACACTGACGAGAAAATATATTGGGTGTCTTTCACGCCTTATATGCATGTGGAGATGAAAGTGGACAAAGTACGTACACAAATGATGCCAACATCACCACAATTATTTCATTCAGATGCTCACTACGGGCGCTCATTATTTAAACAAAAATATATTAGTGGATACAATTGGCGTATCGTACACCAAGCACCACCGCACCTAAACACAACCCCTCTCATCGAAACACATACATCCCCACACACAGCGACACACGCAGCCCCACACGCACACGCACAAACACACGCACGTATGCTCGCACGCACACACACGAATATGTACCTAGTCACAATGTGTCCTGTCATAATGTTACGTCACGATACACTTGATAACCAGCCGGACCAGTCAAATGAGAGCCGGTTGGCATCAGCCTACGCGACTGCAATACGCACATGGGTCTGTGTATATACCGTCTTTTTCTTTTTTGTTCCAAAATATAAGAACGAAACGACAAAAAAGCAAATAGTATTCGTTTTTTGTTTTCAAATTTGAAGTAGCAGAAACGAAATTTTCATTTTTTTCATTTTTGTGTTTTTGCATTTGCTTACGAAAAAGAAAAGACGGTATATACACAGGTTGACGTGTTCCTTGTGTTCGCTCATGTAGACCAACTACTTCATCGACTACGACAACGAGAAAGATGACAACGACGGACAGCGGACGCGTGTGTTCATCAACGGCACGATGCACACTGTGTTTAGTTATAACGACGGCTACGGTGAAGCCGGTGAGTACGGAAGGCCGGTGTAGTGCGACAAAAACACTACCCCGCTGAAAACACTGAGGTGGTGTTTGCGCGTAGTTTCAAAACATTACTGTAATGGTTTGAGAGTACTCTCACAACAATACTGTTAAGTTAAAAATACTACCCCTGCGTACGCTCAAGACACAACCCATTTTTAGAAATACTACCATCAGTACTGTTTACAAATATATTACAATTGTTATATTTGGGACCCATTCTACACACAAGGGTCGACTCCGCATTCATTGGAACCAATCTTCGTCTTCTCGCCAGTGTCTACAGCCTAGACTTGCAGTGTGTTGTCGAGCAGCCACTCCCGGGTCGCCAGGAAAGTCTGGCGGGTTGGAGCACCATAAAGACCGCAGTGGCTGATAATGTGGTCTGCTGATTGTTGGTCCGCACCATATTCGCATGCAGCGCTTTCCATAGTCCCCAACTATAAATAGATGCTCGAATCTTCCAACTCCCGTTCGCAGGCGGTACAGCTTCGGCCATGCCTTTCGCGGGATGTCGAAATCATCACAGTGCATATGGATCTGGAATGAACATATGAACGGAAGTTGGTTTTGCCACCCACTCCGCTTTCCATTGTGTTGACACCCGGTGTGCTGTTGTTTCACTTGGGCCCGGACTTTTAATAACTTCGTGTGCCTGGCTGTAGAAAGTGTGTCGTGACATCACACGCTGTACCATAGCTCTTTCCGAGCAGAAGCTCTGTAGCAGATGGTCAGAGTTTCATGCACGCCTCGTCAGGGCCAGCAAAGCTGCCAGTCTTTGTAGTGTCGGAGGCGCAATACCTGCGATCACAAATAGTTGTTCCACTCTGGCTGGTCTCCTCATTCAGTGCCGACTCGTAGGAAGCTGTTAATGCTGGTGTTCAGTGTTGATGTATGTGCACTCCTGCACCTCACTGGTACACTCTACTACTACTCTTCCGGCGCATACACCAATATAGGTAGTGTCTTTATACAAGTTTGCTCCCCAAGAGGTGTCGGCAAGTCGTCCTGTAATTGCTCCACGTGATGCTATCTTTGCACTTAATTTGTGTAGGATTTCCTGTCAGTGACATGTCTAGTTTGATGCCCAGATATGTATGCTGGACAGACGAGACGTGCATTGTTCACAAACACACCCACTTATCGTTTATCTTCTTTGTTGTTGTTGGAGATTGGAACCATTCTGATGACAGGAATAAATGGTTAATAGGGTTAGTTGTAGCGACATCATTGGAACCAATCAGATGATGGGAATAACTAATTAGAAATGTCATGAACATTTTGTGTCAATGTTATTACTATAATTAGCTAAAAATGTCCGTCACCTGACGGGATGTCTTGGTTGTTGACAGTCGTGGTAATAATGTACAAGGACAGAATGTAAGAAAAACACTGCAGCGTTACATAAACACGATAACTCGCTCGCAGATACTCGTTGTTTGTTTACAGTGGCTGAGGTCGGTGAGAATGTGAAGTTCTCGTCCGTCGATAGTTGTGGTTGTGAGAATTGTCAAATAATATTCGCATTGCTATGCAATTGGCATCAGGGTAGACACAAGCATTATTGAGTCAGCGTGTACATCATGTTGCCAAGTCCACGAGGCAGGGGCCGTTTATCCGAAGTATTTTTCATATGCGCATGTTTCGTGTTATTGTTAAAATACGTCGTAAGTACTGCGTGCACAATACATGCTGTGAAATATATATATATATATAATCGTCTGATATCGGACATCTACGTTTTGTTATATGATCTCTAACTTACGATCTTCTTGTAAATCACATGATCAACAGTTATTTATGTTCGTTATTAACAATACCTCTAACATATGTTATTAAACCTCACATTTCAGCGTATTGTGCCGATGATCCGTCATTTTTGCCGCGGTACAACGACCTACGTCTATTTCACGATTTGCACCTCGATCGATTCCATTACAACCACTGGTACACTGCGACTTTTATAGGTGGAAAAGAAACGGTAACTATGTTTATATTTCTGCTATTCACACCGGTAAATTTATTTACCAAATATACAAACTAATTACTATTACTTGTATGTTAGGAAGATAGTTGTAACGTAGATCTGCTACATTGAACTTTTCTTGCTACTGTTTTAACGTTCAATCAACAAACACAACCAATGATATATAGCTGTAGTTCATTACCAGTAAAAATATATTGACGAGATAAGTTGGTAGATCGTACGTGACAGGATTAATAGTAATATTTAACTAATGTTAGAAAACGCACATCATCATTACATAAAACCATAACGTGTTCGCGTACGTATGCGATGGTTCCAGTGGACTTCAAACGAAGACAATTGCGTTTCGCGTGTGCTGTAATACTTCTTGTATGTTCAGATTCACGAAGGTCTGAGATAAAGTGAAGTTCATGTCCATTCATAGGCCCTATTCGTGATACTGTAACATAGTGATTGCTATGGTATAGGCATGAGTGTAGACGTACGTCGTGTTGCTAAAAAATGACAATGACAAAGGGCCCGGATTCCCGAAGTAATGACCGAGGATTTACCCTATAAAGAGGATACATTTTAAGTATATCGGGTTACGTTATACTCGTGGAATCGTAAATTAATCTCTGAAAGCTTGGCGCCCCAGGTGTAAGCGGACTATGTAAAACGATAACATACCCGCATACGTATATACATACATACATACACACACATACACACATACACACACAGACACACACACATATATATATACATACATACATACACACACACATACACACACACACACACACACACACACATACACACACATACACACACATATATATATATATATACATATATATATATATATGTATATATATATATATATATATATATATATATATATGTATGTATATATATAAATGTATA
Organism: Escarpia spicata; assembly: GCA_963995525.1. Lineage (NCBI taxonomy): Eukaryota > Metazoa > Annelida > Polychaeta > Sabellida > Siboglinidae > Escarpia > Escarpia spicata. Next base: position 52,565,179 of record OZ023216.1, on the reverse strand, counting down.
TGTATATATATATATATATACATATATATATATATATACACTAGATGGATTATTGTCAATGTGCCAGCGTATTGTTGCATTCGGGGGTTGCAGGTTCGAGGGATGCCTGTTAACCACTGGCAGCACTGTCCGCAGGGTAACTACAGCATGGACATCTATAAGTTGAAGGAAAATTACTTTGGCGTAAATCATCCAAACTTTCAACGGATAGTGAGATTTATCGAGAAAGGTAATGTGTGTCTTGATACGAGGTTATCGTATAAAATTTACCGATGTATACATATGCACGCATGTGCATGCATGCATGATTACCTTCGGATAACAAAGCTAATTCGCTGACAGTAAGCTGAATGCACACACGGTTAGGGAGAAAGTAACTCGCGCGTCTCTCTAAAAATGGTATTTTTATTGAATTCCCACGGGGGAGCAACATACCAAAATGACACTTTCCACGGTATGTATGGGCAGAGAATTGAATAAAACATATACATGCACGCAGGAGAAAACACGCAAACTCTTACAGCCATAGACATATATACGCAAACACGCAAACACGCAAACACACACATCACAGTCACACACAATCACATACACGCACGCACGAACGCACACACACGCACGAACGCATGCACACACACACACACACACACACACACACACACACACACACACACACACACACACACACACACACATATACAGTGACCACAGGAGGTACAGGAAGTACGGAACAAATATAAATTATGATTTGTGGGAAATGCAGACGAGCTATCTAAAAGAACATCGAGAATGTCAAGGAGAAAAGGAAAGGAATGAGGCATGGGAAGCAGTAAAGAAGACCAAGAAAAGAGGAAAGCAATCGGATGCAAGAATGAAAACACGCACAGGCAGAAGAAGTAAGCAGCAAAGCTGTTGATAAGGCGAGGACATATATGGAAGCAGAAGTGAGTATGGTGACCGTCAGGTGCTGGCACCTGTGCATTCGTTGTTTAATGGTGTGCACCTACTTCAGGTGACACAGACTACGGCGAGAGTAGGCTGTTCAACGGAGCTCGTGTCCGGTCAATCTTAAAGCGTTTAATGTAAGTCATTCTGAATAATCTACATTCACGACGAGGTACTAATGAACCAAGGCGACAGCGCTTCAGGTCGGTGATGTGCAAATGTTTGGCGCATGTTGACGCAGACAGTCTGTGTCAGTGGTGATAGCGTGGGCTCGTATCGTGGATGTTCAGGACCGATAATAAACAGGAGCGGCAACAGTTGTGACATTGTGCTGGCAAGACATCTTTTATACCATGCACAATACCTGGCAGACCTATACAAAAGACATTAACGGCCTACTTCACCCGACGAAACAACATTTAATATAACGGTCAAGACAGGGCTGAACACTATCTGAACTTGGTAGCGTTTGCAGTTATACCAATTGCATTGACAACGGAGGGAGTAAAGCTTTAAACATCCAGTGACATCACATTCCAGGCTGTCGTCAGTCTGGTTCGGTCGAACAAGTGTTACAGAACTACTCAGTACCATGGTACTGTTGTCAACATTGCAGCTCCCTCCAGCTGCAGTAGCGTGTGAGACACACTAACAGTGAACGAGATTGAGGACTTGCTGATGCGAGACTACAGGATAGTCGCCCTTAGCAACCTTCGTTATGGCGTACTTGAGCTGGCCCATCAAGGACACCAGGGTATATATGTAAGACCAAATCCTTGCTTTGTACCAACGAGTGGTTCCCAGATGTGGACGCTGCAGCGGAGGAAGAACTGAAACGCTGCATTCCTTGCCAGACAAATTCCACTTGTCTACAGACAGAAACAATATTAATCATTGACGGAGGACCATGGATAAAAGTCAGCGTCATGTATGTGGGCCGCTACCCACAGGAAAATATCTGCTCGTCGTAGATGATGAATTCGCACAATACCCAATTGTACAGATGGTGCTTCCGCAGAGACAGTGATCCCAGTAAAGGACAAGGTATTCAGTCTGTTTATTTTCCCGGAAACGGTGAAGACAGTCAATGGGCTTACATTAATCGCGCACGAAATTTCGTTCTGCAGGAGTGTGGAATCCACAGAAGAAAAGATAACCCCTCACTGGTCAAAGGCCAACGCGTAGGCAGAGTGTTTCAACTAGCCACTCATGAAAGCTCTGAAGGCCGTTACAATCAATGGGATACCATGACGCACTAAGAAGCCAAAGATGTTGCGTGCCTATTCATGTACGGCACACGTAATTTGCAGTAAATTTAATAAAAATAAATAAAAATAATAGTTCCAGGGTGGTCATTAAAATTAAATGTCGTGCGAAATATTACTACAGAAACAATAAATAAAAAATAACGAAATTGCATCAGTTCATTGCAATATAATTATGACACGTTAATTTAAAACTAAAACGTTAAAGTAGAATAGTGCCAACATTATTAATTAATTAGAATGCCTAAAAATATTCAATAAAACGTATTAATATTAGTAATGTAAATTAGGTCATTGGAAGAAATGACACTGGATAATGGTGCAAGTTTTCATTCGCATTCGTGTATTAAAATGATGTTCATTTCCTTAATTATGTTTCGAAATATACTGGTTGTTGACATTTCAGCCTTGGAGTATGATTCTCCATTAAATATTCTTTGGTCGCAGGTGTATCGCAGCCGACGAGAATTTACGACATCGTTAAAACCGCAGACTATCTTCTTCCAGAAGATTATCTTCCAGAGGTACACTTCAGATAAAAAGGCAAACCAGTCTACATTTCCGTATACAAATCAGTAAGACCAGAGTTTGTGATAATATGAATGTATGTATGTATGTTTGTATGTGTGTGTATGTGTATGTATGTGTATGTATGTATATTTGTGTGTGCGTGTGTGCGTGTGTGCGTGTGTGCGTGTGTGCGTGTGTGCGTGTGTGCGTGTGTGCGTGTGTGCGTGTGTGCGTGTGTGCGTGTGTGCGTGTGTGCGTGTGTGCGTGTGTGCGTGTGTGCGTGTGTGCGTGTGTGCGTGTGTGCGTGTGTGCGTGTGTGCGTGTGTGCGTGTGTGCGTGTGTGCGTGTGTGTATGTGTGTATATGTATATATGTGTGTATGTATGTATCTATTATTGCATGTATGCATGCATCTATGCATATATGTATGTATGTACGTATCTAAGTAAGTAAGTATGTACGTATGTACGTATGTACGTATGTACGTATGTACGTATGTACGTATGTACGTATGTACGTATGTACGTATGTGTGTATGTGTGTCTGTGTGTATGTGTGTATGTGTGTATGTGTATGTATGCATGTAGATAGATGTATAGATAGATGGATAGATAGATAGATAGATAGATATATAGATAGATAGATAGATAGATAGATAGATAGATGATAGATAGATAGATATATAGATAGATAGATAGATAGATAGATGATAGATAGATAGATAGATATATAGATAGATAGATAGATAGATAGATAGATAGATAGATATATAGATATATAGATAGATAGATAGATAGATAGATAGATAGATAGATAGATAGATAGATAGATAGATAGATAGATAGATAGATAGATAGATAGATAGATAGATAGATAGATAGATAGATAGATAGATAGATAGATAGATAGATAGATAGATAGATAGATAGATAGATAGATAAATAGATAGACAGATAGATATATAAAAAATATGTATATATGTGTGTGTGTGTGTGTGTGTGTGTGTGTGTGTGTGTGTGTGTGTGTGTGTGTGTGTGTGTGTGTGTGTGTGTGTGTGTGTGTGTGTTTGTGTGTTTGTGCATGTGTGTTTGTTATGCATGTATGTATGTATGTATTGACTATTGTATTTGTCGTCCGACGCCTTAAATGAATGTCATGAATGGTGGAATGCATTGTCGTGTGCACCAGGCGGCTCACGTGACGTGCGTGGGGACGGCAGGAGTCAGTCACCGGGATGAGCCGCGGCTGTTAGGCTCCTACAGTGCCATTGTAGTGATGGCGTTCACACACCGGAAGTACGCTACATCTCGACAGGTATACCGACTACTTCATCTTAAAAGTGGGATTCTACTGAAATGAACTATACTAGCTGCACAGAAGGAACTATATTAACGAGTGCATTTAAACAGGTAGGATTAGGGTTAGAGGTACATAGTTACATAAAAAACGTGAAATGCGCAGATATTTAAATTAAATTATCATGTTTTCAGCCGGTAGGTAACCAATTCATTCGCAGATGTACAACTCAAAATTATAAGGAACAGTATATATCCTACGCAAATAAACAAGCACGACTAGTGCTAGCTTTGCACGTTCACATAAGTAACCGTGAATGAGTAATGAAATAAAAAAGTTATCATTGTTTTCAGCCGGCAGTTAATGCATTCATACGCAGATGTGTGTCAGTTGTCAAGATCCAGTGCTTCGTGTTTAAGCCGCGGTCGCCTGTATATTTAGCGCAGGCATCAGCGTATAATAGTTGTATCGGATTGTTTCGTGTAATAACTGGGTGTGTAAGTCGGTGTGTGATCGCTCATTAGTTTCCGTTAATACTATTCGTTGTTCTGACATTTCTAACTGATCGTAAACAAAGTTTCATTACCTGATTTGTCCATTTTTTACCTGATTTGTCCATTTTCCAAACGAGTCTTAAAAACCACAGTTGGAAGCGCACCATACACTGGTTTCTAAAAAATTTCTTATTAATTATACATACATAAGTAGCACCTATTTTTAAAAATGACCAATATCTTAAGTGTCCTTTTTATTAAAAACGACATGTTTCATGGATTTTTGAGAGAAATTCTCAAAAATGGCTATAATAAATGTTTGCTCTAAATAAATTAATTTGCAAATTTTAAACTGTCCTAAAATTCCTTAGATACATAAGAATAATAAGATAACTTTTTTCACGCCTAAATCCTCGGAAATCAAATTCAAAAGGCGTCTCAAACATAGGGTTAGTCAATCTCAAAATCGGTAAACAAGATTCAACCCATAGGTGGATAGATACGCCAGGGAAATAAGGTGGATAAGCAAGGTTATAAAAGTAAGGTTTTTATTAATTAAATACATATGTATTATAAGTTCAACTGATCTAACACTAAGAGTGATCAAATTACAAAAACGGCGCTCCAACGGAGAAAGCCCTAGTTTTAATATAGAAACGAAGGTTAAATCAGAACTACGTGATCGAAGGCTTATCTGCAGGAGTAAGCAGATAATATAAAAATGCCGGTTGCTTACATAAAAGTTGCTGATAAGTTATAGTATCAATCTTAAACAAGATACGATATCAGACAGAAAGCCAAGTAGAAATCTATGAAGCGTGCCCATATGAATACACACGAGGACTATATTACTGGATATTTTAACGTCGGTATGATACATTCGGGTTTTTTTTGTAACAGCGGCTCCATTTCTTCCGTGAAATATTTATCCGTACTCATTTGATTTGTTCCAAAATCCATGTATAGTGGATAACTACATATCAATATGTTCCCAAATTCATGTGTCATCAGTTCTCTGACGTTGCAGCTCTTCTATGATGACGAGTTGAAGTTGGGCAGCTCCAGTATGCTCATTCTACCTGGACACGACTTCATGACGCGGTTCGGTCACGGATACGCTACTATTGTGCACGACTACGGTGACGGTACGGATCACTGAGAGCACGGCGTTCCTCATAGTCATCATCGTCATCATCTCCACCATCTTCATCATCATCAGCAGCAACAACATCGCATCAGCAGCAGGAGAAACATCATCAGCAGCAGCATCAACAGCATCATCAGCAGTAGCAGAAACATCATCAGCAGCATCATCGCCGTCATCGTCATCGTCATCTTCATCATCATTGCTATCACCACCACCATCATCATCGTTATCACCATAATCATCATCAGCAGCGCAATCATCTTCCTCATGATCATGATCATCAGCACCGTCGTCATCATCACTGTCATCATTATAATCATCATCAGCAGCAGCAGCACCACCACCACCATCATCATCGCCATCATAATCATCATCATCATTACCAATATCATCATCAACATCAACGGTGTCATCACTATCGTCATCATCATCAACAACCATCCCTTTGACGGACATTGTGTCGCGTGCCAGGAGTAGACGCTAACATTTTGTAGTTTCTTTGTTTTGTTATTCTTATTATTTTCCTGCAGATATTTGCACTTGTATTATTTAAAGTTATGTTTTGCTAGGTGTTACAGCAATCAAAATGTTAACCTCAAAGGCAATGCTAACACACATCACCTTGGAAGCAACGTGTACTTCTGTCCCAGGAGGAATCTACTTCTGGTCTGGGAATTATATCGGCAATAAATAATGTGCGCAATACTACAATTTAAAATAAGATTAATCAGTGACAAACGGAAAATTTACGACAATTTGTGACATATTACATCCATGTTTGAAACTGTCTGTCATCAATGGACTTCGGAAACGAACCGAATATTTACGACAGTTTGTGATATAGTACACCCATGTTTGAAATATATAGTACACCCATGTTTGAAATTGTCTGTCATAAATGGGCTTTGGATACGAGTCATCTTGTCACCCTACTGGAAGCGCATTACACCAACCAATTGGCTGCCATCAGATGGAACGGACGTCGCAGTGGTGTATTCAAGATTGAGAGAGGAGTGAGGCAATGATGCATTCGTTCGCATCATCTTCTTGTACACTAATTTGGTAATGCGAGGAGCGGAAATTGAGGTACTTGGAGTCACGGTTCGTCGAATGTCAGTCTCTAATGTGAGGTATGCAAATGACATCGCGCTATGTGTAGAGTAGAAAAAGAAGCTTCAAGTAACTAGTATCGCTGAAATCGGCATATGTAAAATGTCACAAAGATATCAAAAAAGAACGCTCAAGCTTGTATTGACCTGGAAATACATAGGAATAAGGACATTACTGAAAACGAAACTGGTGCGCTCTCTGGTGTGGAGAGTTCTCTCTTATAGTGGAGAAGACTGGATAATGTTTATAGCTGATGAGAAAAGGATCCAATCGGTGGAAATGTGTATCTACCTTACGATGCTGGGTATCAGTTGGACTGAACGTCGCACCGAACAAAGCGTACTGTCGGAATCGAACACCACTAGACAGCTACTAGGATTCGTCGTGAGCTGCAAGTTGTCTTTCTTTGGCCACGCACACAGAGAAGGCGGCAACGCGCCGCTGAAGAATGTTATGCACGGGAAACGAC
>OZ023216.1:52550444-52552944 GCA_963995525.1 Escarpia spicata | reverse complement strand
AAATAAGCTGCTAAAACGCAACGAATACAGTGTCAATAACACACTTCGCTTCACTCGCATGAAAGCACCCACGCACGCACGCACACGCACACGAACACGCACCCGCATACACACACTCACACACACACACACACACACATACTCACATACACACACACACACACACACACACAGACACACACACACAGACACTCTGCGAAAACCAACGAAGAATAAGCCGTATATATAATCAACCTACCCATGCTCGCACACACACACACACACACACACACACACACACACACACACACACACACACACACACACACACACACACACACACACACACACACACACACACACACACACACACACACACACACACACACACACACACACACACACACACACACACACACACACACATGCACCTGACACACACACACGCACGCACACGCACACATTCACACACAACGAACCTCTGCGGAAACCAACTTAGAATTAGCCGTATATTCAGCCTGTCTTTTGGTTGTCGCAGGAGACGTCTTACGGCAAGGAGATCCCGGCATTCACCCACGTCCAAGAGTACCGGCCTGGCGCCCCGCACTTCTCCGTGTTCGATGTATCCGCCTGCTACAACACACGACAGATTAAACGCCTCATCTTCTCCGTCAGAGGTGAGTTCTTTTCACGCTTGTATCATACTAATACTGATTGTTTATTTCAGAACAATATATGGTATACATCAAGATGTACACATCATAGACTAAAATACAAGAAAACAAAACACCCCATATATATCAATATTCTCACCTTTTCCCATCGATTTTGAGACGTCATTAATATGTTACCGCACATGGTGTGTGACGTTGGTGGAAAGCATAAATATTGTAAGTAAATATTGGCTTTACAATATGTATTTAGCCGACGCAACGTCATAAGCACCTCTGCTCATTTACAAAGCGGCTGCCGTAGTGAATCACCAATATCGATTAGTTTCTTCTACGGTCCATATATCATATCTATATTGCCGGTAATACACTAAGCTTGAGGTATTGTAAATTATTATCCTCCGTGGCGACAAAGTTCACTCGCCTTATTCTCTAACTTAACACAAACGTAGTTTTAGTTATCACAATTGAGTGGTCAGCCATTCTCCAGGCGGCGCCACTCTGGTGTTGTGTTCATCTCAGCATGTTTTATTTGTAGCAGGCAACGTCGTAACTGTCAACAACATATATTAAGTGATCATGGGAAAGTGTTTTGGGTCGAAATACAGCAAGATTTATAACAATTGCCTTTATGATAAATGATCAGTCAAAATATGTATGTATAAAACTTAGCGTCACGTGACTGTACGGATGTGATCTATTGGTTGACTTTGCATCCGTCTCCACCATTTTGTTCACTAGCGTGCTTTCGGGTGCTGCTCCGTCACGACCCGGGTCTATTCGAGGCAGCTGTACGGAAGTTCGTCGTCGACACTTGTGGTATAACCCCAATCAGAGTGAACAACATCGAGGTGGGTCTTTGTCTCGCTAATTCTTAGCGCTTTTTGGTATATGGTTTGTTTTGTAAAAACTTTCTTTCCAGTAGTTGCTATTCAGTGTGTTTTAACTAAATATATTCAAAAGAGATTAAGATTTTCAGATTCAGATTCAGACTGTTTATTACCAAGTAGCATTTAAATGTACGAGGAATTCTTGGCGTTGTGGCGTCAACATACATACACGCTTGTCTCCCCTGCCCCCCATCATGCACACGCAAAATATGTAATCTGAAACATTACGAGACTGTGCTAAAACTAGTATAAATTTAAACCAAGCCCAACTGCCAACATATTTTAAGACAATCGTACATCTATTGACATAAAGTGAACTTGGTAACATAACATTAATACCGTCTGAACATTACCTAAAAAGTTAAAAAGTATGCATGTAGTAAAATAAATAATAAATAAATGAATAAATAAATTACCCGACGATATAAAAACTAAGCTGACAGTTAACAAGTATGTACATACATGTAGTCAAGTTAGTAAATACAACATAAAATTAAAACATTAATTACAAATTTAAATAAATAAATAACTAAACCAATAATAAATAAATAATTTAGCCTGGCGACACCAAATCTAAACCGACTGAAAACAGTGTCATGGCATCTCGCGGTTCAAGTGACTCACGGCCAGGGGGTAATAACTATTTTTAAGTCTAGTGGTCCTTGTCTTAATACTTCTATAGCGATTGCCAGAAGGAAGAAGTTCAAAGAGACGGTTGGCTGGGTGGGTAGTATCCCGTACAATGTTCTTGGTTTTTTTTTCGCACAGCGAGCATGGTAAATAGATTCAATGGATGGCAACTCGCGCCCAGTGATTCTAAATGCGCCCTTCACGATAACTTCTAGTCGTTGTTTCTCCTCCTGTCTGGCGCGGCCAAACCACACTACAATTGAGAAAGTGGGGATACTTTCAATGATTACGCGGTAGAATCGTATCATAATCTCCTGAGCAATGGCGAAT
>OZ023216.1:52392944-52545444 GCA_963995525.1 Escarpia spicata | reverse complement strand
ATATATTGTTCAATGTGTGAAACTAATTTATATTAAAACGTGTCAAATTAACAAACTGTAGTATATTTGATAGTTGATACTTTCCTAAGAAATGTGTCACCATTATTTATGTGGCTTCAACAAAGAACAAGAAGGTCTTGAGAAACTCGGATGATTTATTGCGAAATTTCGTTTCTGCTAGATCTTGGAGGAAAAAAGGAGTGGGCGACGTTCGTTGAATTATTTCTCATTTTACTTTACATCGAATACATAGTTATGTATTGTATGTGCGTGTGTGTGTGCGTGTGTGTGTGTGTGTGTGTGTGTGTGTGTGTGGGTGGTGTGTGTGTGTGTCTGAGTCTGTGTGTGCGTGTGTGTGTGTGTATTTGTGTGTGTTTGTGCGTGCGTGCATGTGCGAGTGTGTATGTTAGAAATCATATATATTTTACTGTGCACTTGACAATCCATTCTGAAAATGCAAACATCATCTCAAATACATTAATTCAATTTATTATTAACTCATGGATTCGATATATTAATTCAGTGATTGGCTAAACGGTTTTAGACAGTCGCGGTGATACCTGGTTCCCTGAGGTCCGCCGACAAGTTGATGGGTTCCTTTGAGACAGGACATAGCGGGGGTAAGCGATATTGTCTTTGGGTGTGGTATCATGGTTATTTGGTAGATGATGTTGGATGTGTGCTGTAAGTAGAGAATATGTCATTGTAGTTGTTTTGTAGCAATAGTGTGTGTTGCATTGATTGTTATGTCATTGTGCACTGGGTAGGCCCCTACATGAAATAATGTTCTTTGATAATCTTTGTTCATCACTACTTTAGCCCTTTACATAGACACACCATCTAACATAGTCCATATTCAGGGGCGGATCCAGAGTGGGTAGTCTATGGGGGCACAACTTTGAACACTTGTAGAGGGAGTGCACGTATAAATGTAAACAAGTTTTATCCTATGATACTTTGTGCTTAAATACGCATTTAACAATACATTACAAGTTACAACAAACTGCAAATCCTGATCTGGGACTGGAAGACATTTGCCTCCTTGGTGATGTCCCTTGCTTCCGGTTACGTCTTACGAAGTTACAACTTTGAGTTTGACTAGAAACTAGAGTACACTGACATTGTGAGAGACTAGCATCATGGTCATGGAATGATGGCTAGCCGAGCGACAGAATCATAGACTAGAAACACCGAGTGATTAAATTAAGTATCACCTTCGGCGTGTCATCTGAATAGTAATTTATATCACACACATACACATGTGGTGTCTTCTAACTGTACTGTGTAACAGTGTAGTCAGGATACGTGAACGAAGCGTCAAATTCATAATTCTGTAATCATGTAAACATTGACTGGCTTGGCAGCTGGCATCATTCCCCTTGCTTGCGGTTTGTCGTTTCCGTTCAAATGTTTCGCTGGCGTTAAGCCCATTATTATCTATGCGTCAACATATCTCAATGGCAGTGCTACATTATGTTTTGCATTGTAGCTATATTGATTAGTCACCAGGTTCCCTTGATTATTTGTCTACGTTATTCTTTTTAATTTACCACCAGGAAAACGTGAGCAGGATTAAAGCGGTAAAGCATAGCAAAATATCAGTGACCGTATCAGTTGCAATGCAGCAAACCTTCGTACGCAAGTTGCGAAAATTCGTAAGCGTTTCGAGAATACCAACTTGCGAAATTTCGCAGCAAAGAAATAATATGCTATATTTGCGCAGCTTGTTACGTACGAAATCTGTTTCTTCGAGAATACGGGCCCAGCTGAATAAATGAGTACGTTGGTATAGACAGTGGAGGATATTTGTACAAGAATAGTCTTCGCACATTAAATGCAGAGTGGCAGAATTCGTCTCAGACAAGTCGAGTTGGTTTTTGATTAAACAGGGTTGCCAGCCAGTAATGTGTAGAGCAATGTATACGAACTTACCTTTTAAAATGTGTATGTGTAGTTTCTAAAAAAATGTACATGTATTGTATCCGTCAAACCGTACACGTATTGCTTGCATGGTTCCAGGAACGTTGGCGGCAACTGGCGTCGCAATGATGTTCCTCGGAGTGGTTTTGGCCCCAGCTGCTGCTTACGTCCTTTGGAAGAAGAATGTCCCCTTCCCCTATTTCATCCAGTGACACAATTCTACTTATTGTTGTTATGGAGGACAAGCATAAAATGCGGTATACGCGACATATTGACTATTATTTAATAGTAGCAGTTGCTAGTAACTACTTTTGTCATTGCATATAATAATAATATAATTATACATTATTGTATAACAATGACAGCAGCGATCGTTTTCGTACAGGGAACATAGCATGTTTAATAATAATTTTATAACGTTTAGTTCATGTAACAATATGAAAACAGGTAATGATTCAGCAGTAGTCAATAGATATGAGTATTTTAGGATATACTTAGGTTAGGTTTAATATATTAGGATAGTCGCAAATAACTACGATTGTTCCTTACCATTTTATGGTGCGTAGATTGTACAGTTGTAAATGTGTAAGAACATTTAATGTCCACATGTTGACAGTTGTAAAATTACAACAAAGCAGTGCAGTATCTTAGGCACGAATAAAGCAATAATGTTATGTTCCTATTGGAAAATTATACAATATGTTTAAAAATGTCTCTCAATTCGATTTGTCAAGTATGCCTCCAGATTGTGTTTAGTTGTTTTATTAATCTCGTAACAATGTCGCAATTTGAAAGTTTCCACCGGGAAACACGTTCAATTGGTAAACAAAACTTGCAGTTTCAAAACAAGCTTGATTGGCAATACTACCAAGGCGGGCCGAGTTAACGGCAAAACCATTTGATGTTCAACGATGTCCTATTTCACACTAGAAGACAACATAATTCTTGTTACAAATTAGGAGGAGAGGAACGGACACCCTTTAAGAACACGCAGCTGTTCCTCTACCCGGAATTAGCCAGCGTAGTAATTTGTAATAGAACATCTGCTGTCTTGAATATAGGGGAATGTGCTCTTGTTGGTGACTATATTCACGTATTTACTTGCTTGTTGATTGCTTTGCCTACACTTGTCGCACTTAATTGGATCATATCTGTGAAGTTTTGTTCAAGGTGTCGATGTCGCCTAATTCTTGTAATGTCTCGAATCAATTTCGCAGTTAGATTTGGAAGTTGATCTTTTTATACCTATTTGTCTGTTATCAACACTTGGTGGTCTCTTATTTGTTACCTTTTTCCTTTCAGCCTCTATCTCCAGTTTGATGTTGCTCATTTCCATTATGTGGTCACTTCCGATCTTTACTTGGTTGATGACTATTAAGTAAGTGACCATGTTTGTCAGGGTGTAGTCACTTTCGTTCTTCGTTACTCCATTTGGGCTTCTCCACGTCCAATTGCTTCCTGGTTTCTTCTGAAACATGGTATTCGTGATTTTGTTCTTTCTTGATGTTGCCCATTCTGCCAAGATGTCCCTTCTTTCGTTTATCACTTCTAGGCCAAATCTGCCTGTTGTCGTTTCCATTGTGTTTGCTCGTTTCCCTAATTGCGCATTAATGTCACCCATCTCTATCGTGAAGTAGTTTGGTTTTACTAAGGTCCCTTCCACGTCGTTGTAGAAGCTGTTGAGTCTTCTTCTGATTATAATGTTGATAGTACTTATGCTTGAACTAGCGACAGTTTGTAGCGCCTTGTTACGCATAGAACAAGTTCTGCTACTCTGGGGCTGGAGCTATTAACCCTCATTATATTAACTTTCGCTTCTTATTGATGAGCAAACCTACCCCCACTTGGCCGTTGTTCGTCCTGGAATGGCATAGTAGTTGGCCGATTTGTAAGGTAGTGAAGCATTCCTCTCTTCTTCCGATAACGATCACATCCCATACTGGTTTCCAACTGATTTCTCTAAATTCTTCCTCCAGTTCTTGTATCTATTCATCTTGTAGTAGTGTTCTTACGTCATATATTACTATCTTTAGTTTACTTTCGTTCTCTCGGCGGCTCTTCTTGACCCAGGTATTCTTAGCACCCCCTGCACGCAGCCCTACTTGACCAGAGCCGCCTCCGTGGTCATAGAATCTTTCGATACGTCTGTGGACTGTGGGACTCGGCTTTCTTGTAATTTACATGCGGTAGTTGTAGGCCTATCCTTCCACGCTGGCCCGTGCAGGTTGTAAGGGGCAGGCAACGTAGGGTGAACGAAATTGCCTAAGTTTCGCCATGCCCACACGACACATTATAGTAATCATTACTAAATAAAGAACTAGGAACAGAGAGCTTCCCTAATGAATTGCCAACACTTTATTTCAAGTGATTTTCAAAATTGTATTATTTACGTTCGTGTGTGCATGTACGTGAAGTGATTATGCATGATGTGTTTACGTTTTAATGTTGTCGACATTCATTGCTCTCTCAAATCCACTTTGCTGAACATTTCAGTGGCTTGAGGGCTAATTGTCAACCGGGCAGCAAATGTCGCGAGTTAACAACTTAACAGATGCAACGGCAAAACTAACGAGTGTCACACTTTTGTTGTTTTCTTTTTCCTCTTTGTAACAACAATTCCCAAAGTATTTTTTGCAACGAAAAACTGTAATCTATAGTGCATGTGTGGATATTGATAATGTTAACATGTCCTTGTTCAAACTGTGCAATTTGGGTAATTAAAAAAGTGTCTCTCTCGCGTAAGAACCTGCCCCACGTCCGCTTTCGTTGTCACTCATACTGTGTGATTGGTTGTCACAAAATATGGGGGCATCAGTTATGGAAACTAATGTAACGCGTTTACCAAAAAATTACTGCACAAAGAAAAAAACGTACGTGATATATATTAATTTGTAAAGACACTGCAATTGGCGAAAAAAATACGACATGAAAAGTTCCACGATTAGAATAATTAATGTTTTTAATCACATGCTACATGGAACGTATTTGTTGGAATCACACCCCATATCAATATAATGATATGTTCAAGTGATCTAATTGACATGTATATGATAGGTATCCAAAAATATATAATTGAACGAAAGCATTTTCCAAAATTTTAAATTCTACAATATGTTCTCACATGTGAACGATATGACAACCAATTCCAACTGCTTTGTGAAAACCTGACTCTCCAAAAAGATATAGCACAACACATAATTCTTCAAGTGACACTTTCATTCCGATGGGTTTGCTGTTATACGTGTGAGTGCTCACATTATATTCGAATCGATATGACGATCTCTTCAAGTACAACTCAGTTTTACGAGAAATGATTATGGCATCAAAGAGCCCGAAGAAAGCCAGAACAACACAGGCACTAGGCCGAGACGGACTGATTACACCTCTAGACAAGCAGGTGAGAACAAAACAAGACCAAGATATGACCATGGAACGAATAGAGGAATTCTACACCAAGCTATATGACAGTGAACAGAGTAACATAATTCACACCGACTCGAAAGAGATACCAGAGAAAATACCATAGGAGATGGAAGCAGCGCGAACAGATATGAAGAATGGGAAGACATCAGGCAACGACCGTGTAAACATTGTTACATTAAAAAGAGGAGAAGATGCCATATCGAAGACACTGGCTAAGCTGTATACTAAATGTTTACCAGAAATACGAAGCATCGCTTTCGTCGACTACAAGAAGGCTTTCCACTCGGTGCAAATCCAAGCAATACTGACCTCCCTTGGAGAAGAGGTGATAGAAGACGTGTAGATCGAAGTCTTGAAAGACATCTACACCAATAGCTAGGTGACAGTCCACCTTCATGAAAAGAGCAACAAGATCAACATCAAGAGAGGAGTACGACAGGGTGACACCATATCACCCAATCTGTTTACTGAAACACTTGAATGCATATTCCGAAGACTGACCTGGGCCGAGACAGACTGACAACCAACCCCAACTGCTTTGTGACAAGAGGTACCAGAGATAACACCATTGGAAGTGAAAGCAGCGATAACAGATACGAAGAATGTGAACACACCAGGCAACGAGCATGTAAACATTGAAACATTCAATGCAGGAGAAGATATCATCTCGAAGACACTGGCTAAGCTGCATACTAAATGCTTTTCAGAAAGACGAATATCCACCGCATGGAAGAACGGAAAGATGGTGATAATATTCAAGAAGGGAAATAAGAACGACTTACTGAACTACATACCGATCGGCAACGGCAACACTTGAAAGAAATTCCGAGATTGACCTGGAAAACCAGAGGCTTCAGGGTAGACGGAGAATATATCTGGCATCTTCGTTTCGCCGTCGACATACTCATATGCGCTTCTACACCGCAGGAACTACAAACATGCTACAGGAGCTCGCTGATAAAAGTGAAAATCAATGTCTGAAGATTAACATTTCGAAGACAACACTTATGGTAGTACATGACACACCAATATATATCAACACCACGCAGGTAGATAACGTTGAAAGCTACGTCTATCTGGGACCGCGATACAGAATTAGAGATAAAACCAAGACAAAGATATTCAAAGAAGAATCACGGCCGGCTGGCCAGGATTAGCCAAACACCGCGACATCTTCGAGGGTATCTTTGGAACCTGCTTGAAAAGATAAGTCTACAACTGGTGCGTACTTCCAACTATGGCATACGACGCGGAAACATGGGCACTCACCATACAGGTAAAAAACAAGCTAGCAGCCGCATAAACACAGATGGAAAGAAGTATGTTAAACATCACATATCGGGAGAGAAAACAATCTGGGTAAGAGAGAAGACAAATGTCATAAATGTGATAGAACAAATCAGAAGAGAGATTTGAACCTAGGCCGGGCACATCAGCAGACTACGAGATAACCGATGGACATCGCGTATCACAAACTGGATATCTTACGAAGGGAAACGATCTAGAAAAGACGGCGAGACGGCAACGAAATAGACGAGTACTAGACGGGCACCATCAGGCAGAGCATACTGCAAGACAGGCAGATTTGGAAACGACATGCTGAGCCTTCGCCCATCCACGGGACACTACGGCTGCACAATGATGGTAATGATGGAATAGGTTTTAATTTCAAAATAATAACCACAATCTAAGGTGTCCTTTTTATTATAAACGACATGTGTCGAAAATTCTCAAAAATGGCTATAATATATATATGCTCTAAATAAAATTATTCTCAAATGTTCAACTGTCCTAACATTTCGCAGATATATAGCAATGATAAAGTAAATTATCTCACGTCTATATCCTCGGAAATTAAACTCAAAATCGCATCACAAACAAAGGGCTAGTCAATCTCAAAATCGGTAAACAAGTTTCAACCCATAGGTGTATAAATACGTCAGGGAGCTAATGTGGACAATCAAGGTTATAAAGGTAAGTTTTATATGACAATACAATTGCATTATATGTTCATGTGATCTAATACCAAGAGGGAGCAAATTGCAAAGACGGCGCTACAACAGAAAAAGCCCTATTTCCAATATAGAGACACAAGGTATTGCAGAACTACGTAAAGCTGGATAGGCTAACTAGCACGAGTAAGCAGATAATATAGAAATGCCGGTTGCTTACATAAAAGTGTCACAGAGGCAGTTCGTAAGACTGTGAAACAAAAGATTGAGAAGAAGACAGATGGAAGAAGACAGAGTGTTCAGCAAAAGAAAGGTAAACATGTTGGTGTTGAGGAGCTGCAACAGAAGGAAGGCAAGAATTATGCAGATGCAGTAGTTATGGGGAAAGAGAGAAAAACTGCGAGTGATCATTGAGGATTCTATTATCAGGACGTTAGACAAGGCAATAAACAAGGGGGAGTATATGACTGTATGTCTACCAGGGGCAAAGATAGAGGATGTCACAGAAACAGTAGGCCATGTCATGGGTAATGGCAACAGGGGATCTATTATTGTGCACGTGGGCACCAATAATGCTGAGAAGGAAGGTACGACGGCCATCATTAATAAGTATAGGTGACTGGTCTGCATAGTGAAAAATACACGCATTGGACAGACCGTTTTATCGGGTATACTGCCGATAATGGCAGGCACAAGACAATACTACTAGACTTGCAGAAGAATGGCCATCAACACACTTGGTCAGAAGTTATAGAGGGAGGAGTCGGCTTCGTAGACATGTGGGTAAGCTTTGTAAGGAGAGAAGATGTGTTTATGAGTGGTGGGCTACATTGACAGGAAACGGAGCAGCAGTTCTAGGGAGCGAGTTCGTTAGGTGCACAGGTTAAGGTACAGGCACAATTGAGTATTTAAACTAGATGTACAGAGGGGATACGTAGAGTCACCTAAAATAAATAGTACAAACAAATCAACAAGGAAATGAAGGCATATGAAGTACAAATGAAAAGGGAAGCACATTGTGAGGAAACTATTTGGTGCGACATAGTTACTAGAAACTCAACATTACAATAGGACTATTTTATCGTAGTCCTAACACACTACAAGAGGATGATGACAAACTGCACAGTGCTATAAAGGAGATAAGTAAAGGGTATGTGTTATAACGAGTGATTTTTATGACGCACATATTCAGTGGTAATCACTAGAGAGTGCTGCAGGTGATGACCAACAGTTTCTACTTCTAATACAGGATTGTTTCCTTACCCAACATCTTTTGTAACCAACCAGAAGTGTAAATGTGTTGGATTTAGTGTTCTTTTCTCAAAACGAATTAGTTGATAATGTTAAAATACATGAACCTTTGGGATTTAGTAATCATAGCCAGATCCATTTTAATATTAAAGTACAATCAGGGAATATTGGTAAAAAACGATGGAGAAGAACTTTTGAGCAAAAATTGGCGGATTATGTACAAAATTATAGCAAGAGTTTATATGCTTATGTAAGGAGTAAACAAAAGGTTCGTGATCAGGTGGGACAACTAGAAAACAATGCAGGAAACGTAACATCTGATTGGTTTCAAATGGCAGAGGCCGTGAACGAGTATTTCAACTTAGTGATTACCACAGAAGATATCAGTTCACTGCCATTACCAGTTAATACATCTGAGAAGCATGAATCAAATCAATTAGTGCAGTTTATCGCTACTCCTGAAATTATAAAACAAACTCAGATGATGAAAGAAAACAAACCACCAAAACTGCTTAATGAAATTGTAGACCAAATCAGTACACCACTTGCTATATTCGTTACCTTGTCACTTAAAGAGGGAATCGTTCCACTAGAAAGGAAAGAAGCAAACATTACACCATTATTTAAAAAGGATCAATGAGACAAACAGCTTAATATCCACTGCAACCCTTTTGCCTGTAGTCTTTGTGAGCTCACCATACAGACTATCAGAAAACCACTATTCATTTAATTCGCATGAGGAATTAATTCAATTTATTCCGAAGTTAGCTGCAAGTTCAATCGGTGCAGTCTCGTAAGTTTGTGACGGTTGTTAATGGTCAATGAACCATGGAACCGTTATTCGAAATAGGTCAGTACATACGACAACGTTTAAGAACAATTACACATTATGGTTAATAGGCTTATTCAAAACATAAATTATGCCAGTTGATCCGACACATGTTTGTCATGAGATTTTCACGATAAACAAAACAGCGTGGTTTGAACACCTGTGCTTGCAGTTTGCATAATTGACAAAAAAAACCTTTGGTATTGTAGCAGATATTATAGTTAAACACTAAAGAGCTGCGCACTGTGGCAGGTATTTAGTAAAAAGGAATACTTGACACATTAGCCTTCAAGGGATTGAGGTGTCAACCTGGGCAGAGTCATGGCACTGACTGGTAAAGGCACATGTGTCAGATATTTAAAAATCCTTTTTAGATACGGTGGGGTTTATGTAATGTTTTGTTTTGCGGCGGAACTTTTTGAATATTGAAGAGCTGATGTTGATGACAACGTCCGTCCAAGCTGGTTTGATTTTTCCCTCCCATATCTAAGACCGTGAACAAAATTCTTTACATCTATCATTTGACGCATACCGTTACCGACAGTCATCTCTTTGAATCAACCGTCCCACGGATAAGACAATAATTAAACCTATCTCAAAACACCTTTGTAGCATCCTTATCATTGCTGTTAAATAACTCCATACAATATTACACCTGTACCAAAGTGCATGCTTATATGTACGTCTCCACCCTTTTATGAACCTCTGGCCCAAACACTGCCCTGTGTGACACTATGTCGTAGTCGGTTGACGAAAGAAAGATGACCGTTATCACTAACGCACTGTGTTCGGTCGGTATGGTAAGAGGCGAGCCAGCAAAGTGCCTCGCCTTTTATGTCATTCATTTCCGTCCCCCCCCCCCGCCACTGTGGTGCACATCGTAAAAATATAATGCGATTCGGAACAATATACACAAGGCAGTCATAATCCCAAACAACTGTGATAGGCCTACATGTGATTTATCAATGGCTGTTTAATTCCATTGGAGACAATTTCATTGGAGAACAGAATACTGTGCTCAGTTTGTACCAAAATATATTATTTGCTTTTTGTCGCAATTGCTTCATAACTATATTTGTTTAGGGATTAACATACATTATACTAGATTATTAATAAAACATTATATATTAATACAGATATATATTTGATTACAATTATTATTTATTAAATACAATCTTTTTAATACTACATTACTTGTGTATATAATTAAGAAACACCTTTATACATTATGGGAGACAAGACACGACACACACATATGTATATATACATAATTGCGCACACATAACCGAAGACGCAACTTGAAACTGCTCAGCCACTTTGAATATTTAAGATGTTGAAGTGCGAATACTAGCCGCAGTGAAGGACTTGTCAACATACTTGACTTTTGAAAAGGACATTTTGTTAGTTAACGTGACAGTTGGGAAGTGGCGTCGTATAACTGACAATTGACGGCGCGCTACTAAACTCGGCCAAGATGGATCGGAGACAAGGTAAGTGTATACTAGTACATTCCCGATATATTAACTCAACCAAGATGGTTCATACATACTGTAGATATACTCATTTATGATACATTGACTCAACCAAGATGGATCATACACACGGTAGATGTATACATTGATGATACATTGACTCAACCAAGATGAATCACACATATACGACAAATGTACACAGTTAAGACACATTGACTCAACCATTTGTGATACGTTGACTCACCCAAGATGGATCACACATACGGTAAATGTACACATTTATGATACATTGACTCAACCAAGATGCATAATACACACTGACGTTGCGCGCATTTATGATATATTAAAACCGAAAAGATGGATACTACATAAGGTATATATGCACAGTTATATTACCTAGACACAGGGATCGTACACACTGAATTGCCACTGGGAGCATTGTTCCAAACAAGTACTTTCAGCAGTAACAATAGTGAAGACCACAAATAGAGGAACGTGGGGACCCATGAACCGCTGTTCACGTTTTCAATCATTTAACGAAACGTAATGCCAAGTTTAACATTACAATTGAACTATATTGTAAACAATACATAATATCCACCACGAATTATTTCTCAATGTTGAAAAAATATTCCTCAACGAACATTTGTATAACTATTGTCACTTAAATATGCCTTCACGATGTTGGTGTGTGATATGTTTACATAGACCACCTAATTATTGTTCATGACAACCGGCTGTTTACGCATTACGTCTCTTCTTGGTGATAATATAGCTGAACGAACGAACAATTAATAATTAATATGTAAAACAAAGTGTTATATTATTTACAAACAGAACAATAATTGGTTAACATTTCTCCAGGCTTAACAGATCATAACATACATATATTCGAACACTGCCAACGTGTACTATTGAACGCACTTGTCACTTGTGTCACCAACGAATCGGCTCATTGGGTCCCACATTGCCCGGTATATGGTTGTGTGATCGCAAATGTACGTGTATGCAAAACGAGTGTAACTGAAAATTAGAATAGCATCTACCAAATAATGTTTCATACATTTTTGATAAACATATATTCCTTATTGTCAATATACCAGTATCGGCAAACATTACATTATGTACGGTAGACAGAAAATGGTTGCTAAGTAATATTGTACCTGTTAAACAGCATGCAACTGTGGTTTTATATGCCGTAATCGTCCGTAATTAGCCAATTAGCCGTGTAAGTAACATGGTTTGTCTCTACACAACTCGAAACATTAAGCGTCTCACAAATATTACAAAAATTACAGTGAGTGGCTCAAAGCTCTTTTATTACAATGCGTGCCAACATGCACACCCGCACACCCGCACACACACACACACACACACACACACACACACACACACACACACACACACACACACACACACACACACACACACACACACACACACACACACACACACACACACACACACACACACACACACACACACACACACACACACACACACACACACACACACACACACACACACACACACACACACACAAACACACACACTCACACACACACACACACACACACACACACACACACACACACACACACACACACACACACACACATACCCTCACACACTCCCACACAATGAAATACGCACGAACAAATACAACACACCCGCGGAGACATGAACGAACGCACATACGGAGACACGCACGCACGCACGCACGCACGCACGCACGCACGCACACACACATACACACACACACACACCTACGATGGCCTAAACATATAAATATATATAAGAAATACATGCACACACGAACACAAGCAAGCAATCAAGTACAACCAAAAACACAAACTGCAAAGTCACGCACCATGCTAGAAAACTTCGCGCGATCTCAGCGGCATTTGTTGTCATGTTGTTACCAATATGTGACGAACTGTTTGTTTTGTGACAGGCAAATGACCATGTTTGATTAGGCTTAGTGGAATGAGTTCGCAATCAATATACTTCATATTTGGCACATTACGTGACGTCGCATATACGTGTAAGAAGTTTCAAAGGCAATAAAACAAAATATTTCATTTTTGGCTAAGCTGTAGACGTAATTGTCATAGTCAATTAACACGATTGAATCAGCTTTTCCAGTTATCTATTTTGTTAAACGTGCAGATTTGCGAGAAGACTAAATTCCTCTTTGCGACGTTGTCAGTACCAGGCAGAGTATTTAAAAAAAATCAAATGCGGCGCCGTTTGCATATTGTGGGTGACTGATAAAATAATTATTTCACGAGTGATAAATCATACTTAATATAACGAACGGTATAAATAAAAGATGTACTTACAAAACATGCCATAAAGAAGGCATTTGCAACTAGATGTACCTACTCGTTGACCTGTCACTAGTGAGCAGTGAAGCGTAATTAAAAAAAATGGCCTAATTAAAAAAACAAGAACAGTCGCATCGCTCTAAAACGTGCGTAAACGCACAATGAAAAGGTTTGCAGAATGGGGAAAACCTTTGTAATGGCGTCACTGCTTAGCACTTCCTATCCGGTGTCTATATGAGCTTGAGACAAAAGGTAGTGGAGCGAACCACCGATTGGTTTGCATCCAAAATTAAAAAAAATTGTTAAACAATATATGTTTATTTCTTGTGTCATGTTCTTAGAATACAATAAAGACATACATACGAAAAACTAATGTTATTCAGTTACCACAAACTGCGTTAAAATCTCTGTGAAAGTTGAAAACTGCGCAATTTTGAGAGGCTGGAAAAGGGGACAACTGACGATGACTCACTTTCGACGTCCCGCGAACAAAACTCACAGCACTAACATTAACCATCGGTTATGGATTCGATAAAATATGGAACAGAACATTTACTCACTTAGAAATAACGTAAAAAGAACTAATTTTTATCAAGTGAACTTGATCGATAAAATTGACCGTCGTCTGAGACGCTTAATGTCCGCCGACCATGTTACACAAAAGCCGATGTTTGTTTACAAATGCTCGCGCGGTGATCCCGAGTTTTGTATCAACACACGTCTAAAACTAGTTCTTTTTCGTAAATTAACATGTCGGGCGTTCTAGTGTAATATAAAATACAATAAGACGATCATTTTGTTGAAACGTGAAATTAATGTCCGATGGTCACGAACAACTAATCGCCGATATCAGATATGCAAAAGCCCTTACGGCGCCATGGATTAAGCAGTGATTGGCCTGAAGCAGTCACATGATTTACCACATTGGTTGGGCTTCGTACAATGGCGCCACCGAGAAGGCCGGATAAGTTTTGCTGTCATGTCCGGGAATTGTTAGTTGTCACAATCGATCAAAACGTCACAACCGACCAGAATTAATAGTAATAGCGACGTCATAGAGAGACATATGCTGCATACTATAATCATAAAGAAAAGATGCCAAGACAGCGTGTTGAGACCCCGCCACCATCTAGTGTAGAGATGCAGCCACCACCTAGTGTAGATACGCTGCCACCACCTACTGTAGAGACTTCGCCGCCACCTAGTGTAGAGACGCCGCCAACACCTCGTGTAGATATGCCGCCAACACCTGGTGTAGAGACGCCGCCACCACCACTGAGTGTTGAGACGCTGCAGCAGACTGTTTTTATGCCACTGCCACCTGCATCAGAGGCAGAACAACTTCATCCAGCAGACAGATATAGTGCGTCGCAGTATGCTAATGTGACCCTTCCATCTTCTGGGAAGGAAGCACGGAAGAAGGCTATCTACAAAATAAAAAACGCTTTCTCACTCAGAAGAGTAACAAATGTTCCGTATACAGTGCATTAGTGTCTAGTCTACTCAGGAAGGCAAAGACAACCCCAAACAAAAAGAACATAGGAGTTTCCCCTTCCCCACGAAAATTAAAAACATCCTTCTGTAAGGAACTTGGTAAAGTCAAAAGACAACGAAACAAAAAAGCTTTAGGAACTAGAAAACTGATGCTTGACATTATCTCTCCAACTAAGAAACGGCCTGAAAAGGAATTGTACAAAAGAAAACAAACACCTTTGAGTAGAGCAGCCATCTTGTTTTTGCAAGAAGTGTCTGGGAACATGCCTGGAAAAAGATCTGTGTCCAAAAAGACTTCGATGCAAAACAAAAAGAATGAAAATAATCCACAAAGACTTTCAATAAAATCATCCTCAACATAGGTTGTCCCTTCGGAGTCTATACCGCCACTTGCCTACCAGTGTACTCACGTCCAGGAAGCAGACCTACAGGCAGTGCCTTTGTGAGATCTGCACGAATGTAGACCTCAAACTGGACACGCTCAATAGCCACTTGAGGGAACCAATTGATGGAAGAGATGCACTTTCAGAAAAAAGCCTCTGCCAGGAGCCAATGTAGTCTTGTTTGGACCGAAAGTGCCCAATCTGCGGTCCAAGCAAGCTCAAAGTCAAGCTGCAAGAGGAGATCCAATCCTTTCACAATAGAGTGGTGAGATGGAAGATTTTGGAAATAGTGAAATCTGCTCGTGGCAAGAGGAGAGAACTAGTATCAAAGGATGGAACCTTGCAGCTGATGAGCTGATGAAGGAACTGCAACTATTCTCAAAACATCTCTTCGTCTTCGGGTGGCAGTTTGGCCAGTTCAGGACGCTCTTGTCGGCAATCCCCAATATGTGGGCGGTGGCTGTCTGTGATTTTGCAGAGAACTTTCTTTGGAAATATCAGGATGAAGTGCAGTCAGCCCATTGGGGTTACAGTCAAGGGACCGTGCATCCCACAGTGCTGTATTATAATTGCCCTCATTGCTCTGCAACTTTAACGGACTATCTGATATTTTTATCACATGACTTGTGCCATGATGCCAGTATGGTAAAGACGATCTTTGACAAGACGACAGACCACCTTCTGTCTGTGATGGATAAGGTTGAGAAGATGGTTGTCTTTTCAGATGGGTGTGCAGCCCAGTACAAATCAAAACTCCCATTCTTTCACCTCTCAAATGCGTGTGGCAACATTCCCATTGAGATATGTTATTTTGGTTCAAGACATGGAAAAAGTGCTTGCGATGCTTGTGAAAGCGTCATCAAGAGGGCAGTTGATGATGACACTCGTGCGGGTGAATGCATTATACAAAGTGCTGCAGCAATGTACCAGCACTGCTGTGATAACTACAATTTGCCATTGCCCGATTCCCCTTCAGACCAATGCTGCTACACCATGCGCTCCTTCACGATGATCGCAACAGAGCAGATTGACAGATCAATTCCGTCATCAGCTGTGATGACCGTTCCAGGAACACTTTAGCTTCCCAGCATCAAGCGGGTGGGAAATAACACGTTGGCTACAAGGAATCTTACGTGTTTCTGCCCTCCATGCTTGCAAGACAATCCACAAGAATGTCTCAGCAAGACGTTTGTCAACTGTTGGACCAACAAACAACTCAAAGTTGCAAAACGAAGAACACGAGAAATAGACTGAGAGCAGAAACGAAGTGAGGACAAATGCTGCAGCTGCAGCATTTGTGGTTAAAGACTAGGATTTGTTTGACGACGAGTCTATTGCTGATGCACTCGAATCTGGGGGTGTGAATGTCAATGTTGCTGAAGCACTTGACTCAGAGCCATGTTATGATGGTGGACATGAAATCAAGACTGAAAAGAAATAAAACATTAGGAAAATTGTACAAAAGAGTCCATTATTTTAAACAGAAATCAGCAAAATAACATTGCAATGGATGGGGAGCTTCTTGAATAGTGCCAAAATGTCAAATTCAAAGAACTTTATGTCCACCATCACAAACAACATTTTTCAGTTAATGACATAAATTGATGCACCAGCCTAGAACTGTTACAACAGTTATCGTGCCATGCATCATTTTACACACCTAATATATAATACATTCAGGAAAACATCAAGTTCAAAGTAAAAAAACATTATGAAATTTTGACTAGATGTCCCCGATTTGGGCACCTCCTTTTGTCAAAGGCTCATATATATATGTGTGTGTGTGTGTGTGTATGTGTGTATGTGTGTGTGTGTGTGTGCGTGCGTGTGTGTGAGTGTGTGTGTGCGCGCGCGTGTACTTAGTGGCATGAGTTAGCAATCAACTTACATCATAGTTGATACAAAATAGGAACATTAAGCTAGATGTATATATATACATGTACAGTTATATATACCTATATATATATATATAATATATATAAATGATTTGGACGGTGATATAGCTAGCAACGTGTTGCAATTTGGAGATGATACAAGTGCTTAGAAGGATTAAAAGTGATGGAGATAGACAACATTTACAAGATGATCTTGACAGGTTGATCAAATGGTCTAAAAAGTGGCGAATGTTGTTCAATTTTGGGAAATGTAAATGCCTCCACACAGGACATGGGAACGAATATGTAGAATATACAATGGGGGGAACTGTACTAAGTACTAATGTAAAAGAAAAGGACTTAGGGTTAACCATTAGTGCTGATACAAAAGTTTCAGAGCAGGGCGGAATTGCAGCTTCAAAGGGAAATCAAATCCTTGGATTAATTAGGCGGAATGTAGCGTATAAGGAAAAATAACTAATAATACCACTGTGCAAAACAATAGTTAGGCCTCATTTAGAATATTGTATACAAGCGTGGAGGCCATACCACAAAAAGGACATAGATATGCTAGAAAGAGTACAGAGGAGAGCAACTAAATTTATACAAAAATTGAGGGATCTTAGTCATGAAAAACGCCTAAAAGAATGTGGTTTAACAACACTAGAGACCAGGAGATTGAGTGGAGATCGGATAGAAGTGTTTAAAATACTGAATGGTTATGATAGAAATATTTTTTTCTCAGTTAAGAAAGATAGAAAGACTAGAGGACATGAAGTTACATTAGTAAAGGAGCAGTGTAGATTAGATATAAGAAAGTTCTAATTTTCACAAAGGATTGTAAATGAATGGTCCAGATCAGCTGCTGATTGTGCTAGTAGTGTGAACATGTTTAAACAAAATCGACACATACCTCAGAAGGGCGGGATACATGTATATAAAAGGGTTCGACTCTCGATAAGCCAAAGGGCTTCCTTGTCCACCTGCCATCTAGAGTTAATTCTCTGGGTGGCAATCTTGTTAAATATTGTTAAACTTCAAACAAGTAATATTACAACCTACACGGATAACTGAACACTCCAGTACGATCATTGATCTTACATTCACCAATATCGAATCCAAGATCACCCATGGAGTGGCTGTGGTTACAGTTGCAGACCATCTCATCAACTTTCTGGTATTACATCTCAAAAAGGAACCTATACACAGACATAAATATGTGACCACTCGGAACTATAAACACATAGACAATCACAAACTTCTCAGTGACATTTCCAAGATCCCATGGTCAGTGATCAAGGTGTTTGATGACATGGTCCATCTGGCAGTCATTGTTTCTCAAAACAATTGACTCCCATCAGAAAATTCCCAGCAAAATCCAAGCAATGCTTTTGGTACTCTGAGGACATTGAACATCTTAAAACCACCAGAGACGAGTACCACACTCAGGCTATAGACTCTCAAGCTCCTCGTGCCTGGGATGTGTATAAGAAACTCAGGAATCATATTACTAACTTGTGTCGTGAGGCCAAGAAGAATTACATCCAGAGTAAGATCTCAACCTCTAGTGGTAACTCCGAGGACACGTACTTAAATGTTATTTAATAACAATTAAAGGACATAGAAAATAATATGGAAAAATGGAACACCTGAGGCAAAAATGTGGTAGTTGATCAAATGATTCTCATATAAAACTATTTGTTCAAGTAAGACACAATTAGAGAAACAACAAAATAAACATATGAAGCACTTAGGAAATATCAGTTCACTATTTTAAGCTGCGTCTTAGAATGTATATTTTAAAATGTAGTTTACTGTAGACATTTGCTGAAGAAAGTGCCATATGTTAACCACATTAAAAAAAACGTTAACAAGGAACAACAGTAATGTTTATTCATTTTACAGGTATGGATACAATGTGTTCCACACAAAACAGACAAGAAAACACTCAGTTAAAGAAAACATATACAACTTATATTTTGGTTACTTTAAATAATCACGGACGTTCTGATCTGGTTTACGCCTAAACATTCCTAATTTTTGGACGTCCTAACATCT
Source organism: Escarpia spicata (assembly GCA_963995525.1). Taxonomy (NCBI): domain Eukaryota; kingdom Metazoa; phylum Annelida; class Polychaeta; order Sabellida; family Siboglinidae; genus Escarpia; species Escarpia spicata. The sequence goes on along the minus strand of OZ023216.1, from coordinate 52,526,461 downwards.
ACACTTGAAGGAAGAACACAGAAAAGGAGGGCAGAGGAAGGTTTAATTATTTTAAGGGTTCATTTTACCCAATTGCTGCCATTTTAACATAATAACCTCCTGTATGGCTGTGGAACGGCCACTGCTATAAGGAAAGAGAAATGAACTTATCTTCTGATGACCTCATCTCCATCTGGTTGTCAGCTAGTAGATATCAAGAATTTAAGGAAATATCAATGAAGGTTTGACCATTTTTTGTGTATCTATAACATTATATCACCTGAAATTACCAAACTCAGAAAGCTCTTTAGTCATGTATAGAATCATACAACAAATTGAAATTACTTCGTAATGAAAATGTGGCACAATGAAATGTTTGACTAGATATAATCTCAGCTGTGCAGTTTCAAATAAGAAGATGGTAAACTTCCATGTTAAATAATTTATTATTACGACAAAAATTACAATCTTCACTGTGTATACCGGTATATGTAAATACAACTCTAAAACTGTTTACTGACATGTCAAGTAACAACATTATCTAAAAATACACCAATAAACAACTTTTGGCTACACAACACTCTATAACATGTAAAATCTGAATCTAGATGATATCACACTGGCAGACTAGCCATTCAAATATCATAAACACACACCAAATATATGCATACCACAGAACAGTGTACTTCACTTAGATGAATGTTGATTTGCAAACACTACAATTTCTGAAAATGTATGAATTACCATTGTGCAACCTCATAGCATATATAGTCAAAGTTTAAAGCAACACTCAGGATGACATGATACGCCAAAATGAAGAATATAATGTATATTACTGCTTACAAAAAGTGGTTCTATATCAGTGACAATTTTTTCATACACCTTTGCTTGAAAAAAAAACCTACTTTGTTTTACCAACACACCTCAACAGATTGGCATTATCTCTCATCAAATTTGTGCAAGCATTTCTGGATCAAAGTATATGTACTTATTAATTAATACATGAATTCTACCAGTATGAGAACACTTCTTCCTGGCACCAAATCTCCTACAGTCGTGACAGAGATCAGAAACAGAAGACACAGAGCAATATCAAAATTAATGTCAATAAATATCTCCCCCCCCTTCATTTCCACATCACGTCTTTGAACATATTCTACAGAGTTTCAACATCAATGTTCGAGACGGGAAATGGTAACAACATATATTATTGTTAAATACATGTTAAATAGTTTTAGTGATAGTATTTACTTACTTTATACTTTATTTACTTATTACATTTACATGCATTCAATGTTTTTCCTGCAGGAATGATACACCACATTATTATATCCATAATTCCTATGATCCACAATTTATGCTAAATAAATTTACCTTCTCTGTGACTCCTGAACAGTCCTTATGTTTTCAAAAAAATGACAATTCTTTGTGATAAACACATTGTTGCATCAGAAAACATTGCTTTGTGTCAGGAATTTTTGTTCTTGCCCAAATAACAGTAAAACTATCTCTGATCAAAGAATCTACTATGAACAGGCGTCAAATAACTGGGCCTTTATCTAAACAAAGATTTGACACATACACACAGGTAACTCCTACAATTCATACACTACCAAGTCTTCCTTTCGATGAGATCTCCCACCTAAACATGTTAACTGTTCGTGAACATTTCAACATAAAAGACCTTTTTCTCACCAATTCACGTGATTTGCAACCATGCTAAAATCACTACAGCACTCCTCTTAACTTGTGAATATTCCAATAAGTGCACACAATAAATACACATTCTTACAATACAATTGATAAATAACAGTTTGAATCATAGACAATGCACAGAGAAGGCAGAGTACGGAATAAAAGAAGGTGATTGGATGGAATACGTAATTAAAAGCTGAACAGATTTATATGTAGACTGAAGAAGGCAGAAGTTAATAGCAGAGGTTAATAATAATAATAATAATAAGATAACTTCTATTGCGCCTAAATCCTTGGAAACCAAGCTCAGAGGCGCATCAAAACAAAAGGGTTGGTCAATCTCAAAGTCCATAAGTAGTTTTCCAGTTGTCAACAGATGGGTCAAGGCGCTAAGAGGTTGAGGTATAATATCAAACATCCATAACAAATATACTAGTTACTCTAATCAACTGTAACAGTTTTAACCGCATGCACAAATAAATAAAAAATACTACCAGCAACACTGCATGTAGTCTCAATTAAAAGTATGACTAGAAACTAGCTGTGCTGAAATGCTTGCCTTTTGTAAAGAAGGGCAGCATTTCTATTGTAGGTTTGTTAAATTAAATAAATAATATTTTATAAGTTAATGTTAACAACTCTTTAATCAAATAGTTCCTGCTCCATATGTTAGCACACAAAAAGTCGATTGTGATGTAGCAATCTGCTTTCTACTGGAGACATCAATTAACAATCACAAATATCTATAATAAATATTTCTTGACTTGTCAATTAATTTTTGTTTTCAATAATGAGACTTTTAAATAATTAACAATTAAACTAACAAATTGTAAATACTAACTTGTGAATTCTAAAAAAAGACTTTCAACATTTGGCAAATTTTGATTAACATTTTTTATAAATATATTAGTGCTTAATTTGTTGAGATCTGCTTAACAAGTGCGTGACATCTTAAGAATCTACATTAAATATGGACAACAGTTTGAGTGATTTGGCACATCATAGTCATCACTACAACACTTACAGAAGTTGTGTGTCATTAAGTTGGACAATGATACATCAATACATGACAGGGACATATAAGGCAGGAATTAACCAACCAAGATGTGACAACAGGTTAGTACAAAATGTTACACTGCAAGTGACAACAGCGTCAGTGATGGGTGACTAGACCCACTACAACAGTGTCAGTGACGGGTGACTAGACCCACTACAACAGTGTCAGTGATGGGTGACTAGACCCACTACAACAGCGTTAGTGACGGGTGACTAGACCCACTACAACAGTGTCAGTGATGGGTGACTAGACCCACTACAACAGTGTCAGTGATGGGTGACTAGACCCACTACAACAGTGTCAGTGACGGGTGACTAGACCCACTACAACAGTGTCAGTGATGGGTGACTAGACCCACTACAACAGTGTCAGTGATGGGTGACTAGACCCACTACAACAGTGTCAGTGACGGGTGACTAGACCCACTACAACAGTGTCAGTGATGGGTGACTAGACCCACTACAACAGTGTCAGTGACGGGTGACTAGACCCACTACAACAGTGTCAGTGACGGGTGACTAGACCCACTACAACAGCGTCAGTGATGGGTGACTAGACCCACTACAACAGCGTCAGTGACGGGTGACTAGACCCACTACAACAGCGTCAGTGACGGGTGACTAGACCCACTACAACAGCATCAGTGACGGGTGACTAGACCCACTACAACAGTGTCAGTGACGGGTGACTAGACCCACTACAACAGTGTCAGTGATGGGTGACTAGACCCACTACAACAGTGTCAGTGATGGGTGACTAGACCCACTACAACAGTGTCAGTGACGGGTGACTAGACCCACTACAACAGTGTCAGTGATGGGTGACTAGACCCACTACAACAGCGTTAGTGACGGGTGACTAGACCCACTACAACAGTGTCAGTGATGGGTGACTAGACCCACTACAACAGTGTCAGTGATGGGTGACTAGACCCACTACAAGTGTCAGTGACGGGTGACTAGACCCACTACAACAGTGTCAGTGACGGGTGACTAGACCCACTACAACAGTGTCAGTGACGGGTGACTAGACCCACTACAACAGTGTCAGTGACGGGTGACTAGACCCACTACAACAGTGTCAGTGACGGGTGACTAGACCCACTACAACAGTGTCAGTGATGGGTGACTAGACCCACTACAACAGTGTCAGTGATGGGTGACTAGACCCACTACAACAGTGTCAGTGATGGGTGACTAGACCCACTACAACAGTGTCAGTGATGGGTGACTAGACCCACTATAACAGTGTCAGTGATGGGTGACTAGACCCACTACAACAGTGTCAGTGACGGGTGACTAGACCCACTACAACAGTGTCAGTGATGGGTGACTAGACCCACTACAACAGTGTCAGTGACGGGTGACTAGACCCACTACAACAGTGTCAGTGACGGGTGACTAGACCCACTACAACAGCGTCAGTGATGGGTGACTAGACCCACTACAACAGCGTCAGTGACGGGTGACTAGACCCACTACAACAGCGTCAGTGACGGGTGACTAGACCCACTACAACAGCATCAGTGACGGGTGACTAGACCCACTACAACAGTGTCAGTGACGGGTGACTAGACCCACTACAACAGTGTCAGTGATGGGTGACTAGACCCACTACAACAGCGTCAGTGACGGGTGACTAGACCCACTACAACAGCGTCAGTGACGGGTGACTAGACCCACTACAACAGTGTCAGTGATGGGTGACTAGACCCACTACAACAGCGTCAGTGACGGGTGACTAGACCCACTACAACAGCGTCAGTGACGGGTGACTAGACCCACTACAACAGCGTCAGTGACGGGTGACTAGACCCACCACAGAAGTGATGCCTCAGATGATGTAGCACTGTGTTATTAGTGACACTGACATGTCACTACAGACAATGATAGTAGTGACAATGTAGAAGTGCGTAGCAGCAGATGACAGTAGTGACGTATCAGATGATGTAGTGACACGTCAGATGATGTAGAACTGTATGACGGCAGATGACACTAGTGACACATCATATGACGTAGTGACATGTCAGACGATGTAGAACTGTGTTGTGGCAGAGGACACTAGTTAAACGTCAGACGATGTAATGATGCGTCAGACAATGTAGAACTGCATGGCTGCAGATGACACTAGTGACACGTCAGACGATGTAGTGACATGTCAGACGATGTAGAACTTTGTGGTGGCGGTTGACACTAGTGACACATCAGATGATGTAGAACTGTGTAACATTGAATGACACTGACACTAGTGACGTGTCAGGTGATGTAATGACGCATCAGACAATGTAGAACTGTGTAGCGGCGGAGGACTGGACTTCAATCTGACTGAGCTTGAACTGGAGCTTGCGGAGCCAATGGAGCAGGACGGCAGTGTCTGAGAGGTCGTGGGGGGTCTCACGTGGCTCCCAGTTCTGGCAGATCTGGAGCCGCACCTGCACGTGACCCGGCAACTGCAACAACATAACACCAACATGACACTGGCATGACACCAATGTGATACTGATGTGACACCAACATGACACCGATGTGACACCAACATGACAGTGTTATGACATCAACATGAACATCTGCAGAAAATACAATTTTATTTAGTGAATGTTTGAGTTTGTACATCCTGGAGAATTAAGAAACACCAACTTTGCAAATGCCCTTACTTGTGTACCTCAGAGGTAAATGTTTATAATGCTTTAGCTAACATTTGCTTCTGAAATTCAATGTTGGGCTCATCTTTTACTAGAAGTTTTGCTAATCTGGAATCCACTATGCCATGCCAGCTCAGTTGTTAAGTTTTGATGAAACCGTGGGATAACTACAGCTGTACCCAGTTATTTGTTACTGTGTCAAGATGAAACTCATGACTTCAAATGTGCCTATAACTGCAAATGCAGTGGGTTAACTGGCATTGTCTCACTGACTTTATTGTGGATTGAACTGTTAACGCATTTCTGCCCACTAGCGCCATCTGTCTCACCTGGCCGTGGTAGGAATACAGAATCGGAGTCCACAGGGGAAATAACTGAAAATCAGAAACATTGGACATCAATCCCAGTTTGAAATGATGAACTTAGTGGAAGAGAAGATACTCATTTAAATAACAGAAAACACACTATACATAGGTGCTTAGGGAAATGATGATAACCACTAATCCAGGTTTAATTCCTGAACGGGGGAAATTTCAGGATTAAGTTCTACAATATATATTTCAGCCTTTGTGACCGACTGCTTTTATTTGTGATATTCTGACATCAATGTGTAAAGTTTTCATTTACATCCCGGGAATGAAGCAAAGAAACAAGTTTTTCTTATAAAAAATCTAATTTCATCCAGAAATCCTTCATTTATAAGCTGTATCCGATGCTTGGTATAAAATGTAGATATGAAAAAATACATCCTGTTACAGACATGGGCTTCTTTGGTCTGACAGTATTGTTGAAGTTATGTCATGTGATAAGTGCGTATCCTGTTCGAGATTGCTCACAGAACCTACCTTTGCGAGCAGTACAGAGTTGCTCTCTTGAAGTGACTCCATGAGACTGAGAAAATGGAGGTTGACCATTTCTGCCAACTGAAGACAAACAAGAGTCAAATGAGTCATTGTAATATTATAAATAATAATACATTTCTTATATTGTGCCCCATCCAGATAATTGTTCCCATAAGCTGCACAATAGCATATATAGCATCATAAAATCATATGCAAAAAGCAAACTAAATGTTAATAAATGATAATGATATAAAATATAATGGCCTCTAAATAGTAATAAATTTATGCAGGCAACCAATCATATTTTATGAGGTTTTGGGTGATCAATGGAACAACGGTAGTTGATAGTTCTACCTTGCTCCCCTTGTGGTATATCCCCTACCCCCTAATCACCAACTTGGAGCAAGAGAGCAGCTGTAGTATGGCCCCTACTCACCACCTTGGAGCAAGAGAGCAGCTGTAGTATGCCGGGGGTGACGCGCCCCCAGAAGTCCATGATGGTCGTGTGGGCGAGGGTGAATGCCTCGCTGTCCGGGGGGTTCATCGAGGCATAACACTCGCAGTACATCGTCCACAACTGCGCAACACACGCAGCACATTATGCAACATCTAAGACCGGCAACGTTTATTTGGTTGAAATGAGTTTTCTGGTTCTCATTTTCACCAATATAAAAGTATGTGGATTCAGCACCCACGTTAAACACATTCAAATCAAGACTAGATCATCTCTAGTGCATTTATAGTTTTTAAACCAAAATGACAACTATCTACCCATGAGCACAAACAATAATCACGGCCCGCAAATAAAAAGTAATACAGTAGTCTTATATGTATGTATTGGACAAGTTACTGACCTATAACATTCCAATTCCATCTATCAGTTTACAATATAAATCTATGCCAAGTACAATCATGCCAAAAACAGGCACTTTATCAAATTTTTTCCACTTTGAATAAATAAGTATTACATTTATTTTAGAGTAGTGTGTAACTGCTGAGAGACGTGAGTCGTTACCTGACAGAGGATGAAGGCGTGGAAGAGGGACGACATGTGGAGTACAGATGCCTGAAACACACCACGTCGTCATGGCAATACACCACGTTGTCATGCACACAGCATTGTCATGGCAACACACCATATTGTCATGGCAATACACCACAATGTCATGGCAATAACCATATCATTATGGCAACACACCACACCATCATGGCAACACAACACATCGTCATGGCAACACACATCACACTGTCAAGGCAACACATCATATTGTCATGGCAACACATAACATTGTCATGGCAACACACACATAATCATCATGGCAACACACAACATCATCATGGGAACACACCATATTGTCATGGCAACATACAACACATCATCATGGCAACACACCACATCGTCATGGCAACACACCACATCGTCATGGCTGATAACTGCAATTTCTCAAGATGACGTTAGTGTGATCAAACCTGAAGCTGTGCTATAACAACAACAAGGCTAACAACAGTGATGTGTAGACTTGTGTGAGGGAGTCACGTATCCTGGATCTCAGGAGCCAAGCTAAGTCACCATTAGTTTTCCCTGCTAAAAAGTAGGCACACAGAAGGTTATGTACAGGAACAATAACTTAAACAAAACAGTACCATGGCTCAGTGGCACCCCTAAATATGTCCTATACCCCTCCCAAGGAGGAGGGAATGGCCTGTCTCTGGCTCTCCCTATGGGAAGCTGTGGACGTCATGTCCCTTATCCCTCTCTCTCCCTATGGTTGGCTGGGGTCATCAACTGACCTTGGACTGTTCAGCAAACCCCGTCATAATGACCATGATGTGGTCAGCGATGTGGCTACTTGACTCCAGGGGAAGCGGCTGGCACACGATCGGTCCAGCCGTCTTTGTAATCGCTGTGTGGGTCAACGATCCAAGCAGTAACCACGACAACAGGCGGATGTGATCGACACAATCGATGAACTCTCGAGGTCTGAACAGAGAGGAACAAATCTACCATCATACCATCTCAGTGATCTACAGTGGCGGGAAAGTGGATCACACTCGTATCTGCTGCCACATTAAAGTTCCATTCTGAGATCACCCATCTTTGAAATACAAATGTTGAATGAATCAACGTACCCCGCACATTATATAACACTTTCCTCAACGGTATATAAACTTTGTTTCACGTAATAAGCAATTCTAAGATAAATTGGTGCAAAATACAAAATATGATATCTGCATGTGAAGGATCTCGGGTCAAAAAGTGATATATCCATTTTCTTTGTTTTGAGAAAAAGTCACTTTTGTGCTTCATCCTCAAAGTTTAAATAACAACTCGTAAATTAAGTTGATGTATATTTAGAATCCAGTCATAGAGAATGGTGGCAAACTCTGAAATATTTGTTGCACATTTGTTATGCAAAATGTGATTTTGAATGATTTTCTTATCAAAACGCTGTATATTCATACATCGCGCGCCATCACTTCACGTAGCTACACATGCGGCTTGGCGGTGCTGATTGGCTGAATATGGATATATCGTGTTTTGATAAAAAAGACGGATGGTGCTTATTGTGTTTTGAAAACAAACGCTCGCTCTTTTGTGCATGTCGTTTCATGGGTTTTATTGCACTTTTGTATAAATTATATAGTATTCCAGCTCAACATGTGTTTAAACAAACGTTTAGTCTGGGTTTGGGTGAAATTTCAAAAAAGGCGTTTACCGCATTTTGCCCTGAAAGCTTTCATGTCATATGTTTATTATATTGCTGGCTGGATTGGTAATGTTGCAAAAGCAAAATTTTTCAAATAACATGAAATGTCAAAGTGACATACAAAATATGTCTGTATATGGTAGAACGCATGATCAAATAAGTAAACATTGTTAAATATTGTACACACATTTCTCATAAACAGTTACAAATGGTAGTTTAACTCAGCAACTTCGAGATTCACAAGAAAAAGGAAAAGAAAAAAGAGCATATTTGTAACATATGTTGTATGGTCACAGCACGACTGTACACGTTGAGACTTAGTCTCTTGGATGTTGTATGGTCACAGCACGACTGTACACGTTGAGACTTAGTCTCTTGGATGTTGTATGGTCACAGCACGACTGTACACGTTGAGACTTAGTCTCTTGGATGTTGTATGGTCACAGCACGACTGTACACGTTGAGACTTAGTCTCTTGGATGTTGTATGGTCACAGCACGACTGTACACGTTGAGACTTAGTCTCTTGGATGTTGTATGGTCACAGCACGACTGTACACGTTGAGACTTAGTCTCTTGGATGTTGTATGGTCACAGCACGACTGTACACGTTGAGACTTAGTCTCTTGGATGTTGTATGGTCACAGCACGACTGTACACGTTGAGACTTAGTCTCTTGGATGTTGTATGGTCACAGCACGACTGTACACGTTGAGACTTAGTCTCTTGGATGTTGTATGGTCACAGCACGACTGTACACGTTGAGACTTAGTCTCTTGGATGTTGTATGGTCACAGCACGACTGTACACGTTGAGACTTAGTCTCTTGGATGTTGTATGGTCACAGCACGACTGTACACGTTGAGACTTAGTCTCTTGGATGTTGTATGGTCACAGCACGACTGTACACGTTGAGACTTAGTCTCTTGGATGTTGTATGGTCACAGCACGACTGTACACGTTGAGACTTAGTCTCTTGGATGTTGTATGGTCACAGCACGACTGTACACGTTGAGACTTAGTCTCTTGGATGTTGTATGGTCACAGCACGACTGTACACGTTGAGACTTAGTCTCTTGGATGTTGTATGGTCACAGCACGACTGTACACGTTGAGACTTAGTCTCTTGGATGTTGTATGGTCACAGCACGACTGTACACGTTGAGACTTAGTCTCTTGGATGTTGTATGGTCACAGCACGACTGTACACGTTGAGACTTAGTCTCTTGGATGTTGTATGGTCACAGCACGACTGTACACGTTGAGACTTAGTCTCTTGGATGTTGTATGGTCACAGCACGACTGTACACGTTGAGACTTAGTCTCTTGGATGTTGTATGGTCACAGCACGACTGTACACGTTGAGACTTAGTCTCTTGGATGTTGTATGGTCACAGCACGACTGTACACGTTGAGACTTAGTCTCTTGGATGTTGTATGGTCACAGCACGACTGTACACGTTGAGACTTAGTCTCTTGGATGTTGTATGGTCACAGCACGACTGTACACGTTGAGACTTAGTCTCTTGGATGTTGTATGGTCACAGCACGACTGTACACGTTGAGACTTAGTCTCTTGGATGTTGTATGGTCACAGCACGACTGTACACGTTGAGACTTAGTCTCTTGGATGTTGTATGGTCACAGCACGACTGTACACGTTGAGACTTAGTCTCTTGGATGTTGTATGGTCACAGCACGACTGTACACGTTGAGACTTAGTCTCTTGGATGTTGTATGGTCACAGCACGACTGTACACGTTGAGACTTAGTCTCTTGGATGTTGTATGGTCACAGCACGACTGTACACGTTGAGACTTAGTCTCTTGGATGTTGTATGGTCACAGCACGACTGTACACGTTGAGACTTAGTCTCTTGGATGTTGTATGGTCACAGCACGACTGTACACGTTGAGACTTAGTCTCTTGGATGTTGTATGGTCACAGCACGACTGTACACGTTGAGACTTAGTCTCTTGGATGTTGTATGGTCACAGCACGACTGTACACGTTGAGACTTAGTCTCTTGGATGTTGTATGGTCACAGCACGACTGTACACGTTGAGACTTAGTCTCTTGGATGTTGTATGGTCACAGCACGACTGTACACGTTGAGACTTAGTCTCTTGGATGTTGTATGGTCACAGCACGACTGTACACGTTGAGACTTAGTCTCTTGGATGTTGTATGGTCACAGCACGACTGTACACGTTGAGACTTAGTCTCTTGGATGTTGTATGGTCACAGCACGACTGTACACGTTGAGACTTAGTCTCTTGGATGTTGTATGGTCACAGCACGACTGTACACGTTGAGACTTAGTCTCTTGGATGTTGTATGGTCACAGCACGACTGTACACGTTGAGACTTAGTCTCTTGGATGTTGTATGGTCACAGCACGACTGTACACGTTGAGACTTAGTCTCTTGGATGTTGTATGGTCACAGCACGACTGTACACGTTGAGACTTAGTCTCTTGGATGTTGTATGGTCACAGCACGACTGTACACGTTGAGACTTAGTCTCTTGGATGTTGTATGGTCACAGCACGACTGTACACGTTGAGACTTAGTCTCTTGGATGTTGTATGGTCACAGCACGACTGTACACGTTGAGACTTAGTCTCTTGGATGTTGTATGGTCACAGCACGACTGTACACGTTGAGACTTAGTCTCTTGGATGTTGTATGGTCACAGCACGACTGTACACGTTGAGACTTAGTCTCTTGGATGTTGTATGGTCACAGCACGACTGTACACGTTGAGACTTAGTCTCTTGGATGTTGTATGGTCACAGCACGACTGTACACGTTGAGACTTAGTCTCTTGGATGTTGTATGGTCACAGCACGACTGTACACGTTGAGACTTAGTCTCTTGGATGTTGTATGGTCACAGCACGACTGTACACGTTGAGACTTAGTCTCTTGGATGTTGTATGGTCACAGCACGACTGTACACGTTGAGACTTAGTCTCTTGGATGTTGTATGGTCACAGCACGACTGTACACGTTGAGACTTAGTCTCTTGGATGTTGTATGGTCACAGCACGACTGTACACGTTGAGACTTAGTCTCTTGGATGTTGTATGGTCACAGCACGACTGTACACGTTGAGACTTAGTCTCTTGGATGTTGTATGGTCACAGCACGACTGTACACGTTGAGACTTAGTCTCTTGGATGTTGTATGGTCACAGCACGACTGTACACGTTGAGACTTAGTCTCTTGGATGTTGTATGGTCACAGCACGACTGTACACGTTGAGACTTAGTCTCTTGGATGTTGTATGGTCACAGCACGACTGTACACGTTGAGACTTAGTCTCTTGGATGTTGTATGGTCACAGCACGACTGTACACGTTGAGACTTAGTCTCTTGGATGTTGTATGGTCACAGCACGACTGTACACGTTGAGACTTAGTCTCTTGGATGTTGTATGGTCACAGCACGACTGTACACGTTGAGACTTAGTCTCTTGGATGTTGTATGGTCACAGCACGACTGTACACGTTGAGACTTAGTCTCTTGGATGTTGTATGGTCACAGCACGACTGTACACGTTGAGACTTAGTCTCTTGGATGTTGTATGGTCACAGCACGACTGTACACGTTGAGACTTAGTCTCTTGGATGTTGTATGGTCACAGCACGACTGTACACGTTGAGACTTAGTCTCTTGGATGTTGTATGGTCACAGCACGACTGTACACGTTGAGACTTAGTCTCTTGGATGTTGTATGGTCACAGCACGACTGTACACGTTGAGACTTAGTCTCTTGGATGTTGTATGGTCACAGCACGACTGTACACGTTGAGACTTAGTCTCTTGGATGTTGTATGGTCACAGCACGACTGTACACGTTGAGACTTAGTCTCTTGGATGTTGTATGGTCACAGCACGACTGTACACGTTGAGACTTAGTCTCTTGGATGTTGTATGGTCACAGCACGACTGTACACGTTGAGACTTAGTCTCTTGGATGTTGTATGGTCACAGCACGACTGTACACGTTGAGACTTAGTCTCTTGGATGTTGTATGGTCACAGCACGACTGTACACGTTGAGACTTAGTCTCTTGGATGTTGTATGGTCACAGCACGACTGTACACGTTGAGACTTAGTCTCTTGGATGTTGTATGGTCACAGCACGACTGTACACGTTGAGACTTAGTCTCTTGGATGTTGTATGGTCACAGCACGACTGTACACGTTGAGACTTAGTCTCTTGGATGTTGTATGGTCACAGCACGACTGTACACGTTGAGACTTAGTCTCTTGGATGTTGTATGGTCACAGCACGACTGTACACGTTGAGACTTAGTCTCTTGGATGTTGTATGGTCACAGCACGACTGTACACGTTGAGACTTAGTCTCTTGGATGTTGTATGGTCACAGCACGACTGTACACGTTGAGACTTAGTCTCTTGGATGTTGTATGGTCACAGCACGACTGTACACGTTGAGACTTAGTCTCTTGGATGTTGTATGGTCACAGCACGACTGTACACGTTGAGACTTAGTCTCTTGGATGTTGTATGGTCACAGCACGACTGTACACGTTGAGACTTAGTCTCTTGGATGTTGTATGGTCACAGCACGACTGTACACGTTGAGACTTAGTCTCTTGGATGTTGTATGGTCACAGCACGACTGTACACGTTGAGACTTAGTCTCTTGGATGTTGTATGGTCACAGCACGACTGTACACGTTGAGACTTAGTCTCTTGGATGTTGTATGGTCACAGCACGACTGTACACGTTGAGACTTAGTCTCTTGGATGTTGTATGGTCACAGCACGACTGTACACGTTGAGACTTAGTCTCTTGGATGTTGTATGGTCACAGCACGACTGTACACGTTGAGACTTAGTCTCTTGGATGTTGTATGGTCACAGCACGACTGTACACGTTGAGACTTAGTCTCTTGGATGTTGTATGGTCACAGCATGACTGTACACGTTGAGACCTAGTCTCTTGGATGTTGTATGGTCACAGCATGACTGTACACATTGAGAATTAGTCTCTTGGATGTTGAATGAGACTGCTCTAAGGTGAATTTCGATATAGCAAGAGAAAAAGTATGCGAAGAGAAACAATGAAACAAGAATGGCTAGACAGAGGAAGAATAAGGATAGAGAAATGAAAAAATAGAGAAACATGTATGTTTGATGTAACTAGATATCTACTGTCTCCATTCTTCCGTAATGTGATGTCTTCCTATTGTCACACAAACGTCTACTCCGGACATTACGTACGTTGGTGTACTGATTTGTTATTGATATTTTGTGTTAACAAATTGCTATTGTGATTTTTCTAAACTAATGTAGCAAACTGTTCTGTATTGATAACTGCGTATTTAACTGGTGTTATCACAGACAAGTGTAGATTTTGAGAAAGTGTCTCACCCCTGTTGCATGGCTGATGGGGGGTGGTAAAGCCAGGGCAGGTAGCGGTTGATTGCCCTTTGGTCACGCCCCATGGCTCGGGTCAATTCAAGGGCAACATACTGCGCCAGCCCGGCCTTCAATTGCCCTCCGAGTGTGTCTTCATTCAAGTTGTGGGAGTCATTCTTCAAGTTCAACTGCCACACAGCATGCAAAGGGTTAAACAGTTCACCTTGAGTTGGAAATACAGCACACAAAGGGTTACCATTCATCTTGTGTCGGAAACACAGCACACATAGGGTTACCGTTCATCATGTGTCGGAAACACAGCACATAAAGAGGTTAACAATTCATTCTGATTTAGAAAAGGGAAAAGTCAAAGGGTTAAATAGTTCACCCTAAGATAGAGTCAGCACACAAAGTGTTAAGCAGTTCATCCCGAGTTAGAAACACAGTACGCAAAGGGTTAAACAGTTAAACATGCTGGCTTGGAAACACAGCACACAAAGGGTTAAGGGTAGTTACTACTCGAAAACACCCATATAACCAATATGCCATATCTCTGGTAATATCGAACATATCATAACCAGATTTGGAGCACTGATTAAAAAAATTAATGGTATATGATGTGTCAAATATGGGCATGTTTGGTTGTGTATTACCATGGCAATGAACGTTTCAAGTGAGATGGATTTTCACATCCTTGAAAATTATTCTGAGCTAACAACTGTATGTGTGATCCTGCAACTGTCAAGAATCATTAGCTAGAATACTCCTTTGTGCAATAAGGTGGTTTTGGGCAAGGATATCTGACTTCAGTGACTGTTGTTCAGGTTTGAGCATTTTTCAAGACGTCATGAAAAAAGCTCAAACCTAAAGTCACATCTCACAACAGTCATTGCAGTCAAACTTCCTTGCCCAAAACAACCTTATTGCACAAAGGAGTATTCTAGCTAATGATTCTTGACAACTGCATGATCACACATACAGTTGTTAGCTCAGAATAATTGTCAAGGATGCATGCCCCTCTATCACACTAGAAATGTTGATTGTCATGGCACTGCACAAGCAAATGAGCCCACATTCCACATATTAAGTACTATTCATTTAACTAATTACTTCTTGAAATTTGGCTAAGATATGTTTAGTACTAACAGTAGTGGCTACCCTTAAACAGTTCATCCTGCTGGAAAGATCAACATCGAGTTCCGGGTAGGATATAAAGGGTTAATTATTTCATGACCATGGTCACTTCATAAAGTTGGGATAAGAAGAACATTTGTGCTAAATCTCAGCCTTTGTCCCCTTGTTTAAAGATTTATGATTTTCATGATGTTTGTTTGGCATTACTTTCAGCTGATTCACAATTAAAATGATGGATCAATCATGAAAAGTTCAACTAAAGACAACCACAACTCAACATCTTAGAAGTTGGAGAAAACATTTCACAATATCAAGAAGTAATGTCTACACTTTAAAAACTATTTTGGAATTCGAATTTCAAAAATGTTGCGTAAATATGTACCCTAATCTCCAGTGGTCAGTCATATATCGCAGTAGACATCTCAATACCTTTCTCCTCCAGTGCTCCACCCACCCCTCCTTTAAACCCCCTCGCCCTACCTTCAGTTTGTTGATGGTGTGTAGTTCCGCTATGAACTCTATGCACTCATTGAGGTGGGGTCTCAGTCAGCCCTACCTTCAGTTTGTTGATGGTGTGTAGTTCCGCTATGAACTCTATGCACTCATTGATGTGGGGTCTCAGTCAGCCCTACCTTCAGTTTGTTGATGGTGTGTAGTTCCGCTATGAACTCTATGCACTCATTGATGTGGGGTCTCAGTCAGCCCTACCTTCAGTTTGTTGATGGTGTGTAGTTCCGCTATGAACTCTATGCACTCATTGATGTGGGGTCTCAGTCAGCCCTACCTTCAGTTTGTTGATGGTGTGTAGTTCCGCTATGAACTCTATGCACTCATTGATGTGGGGTCTCAGTCAGCCCTACCTTCAGTTTGTTGATGGTGTGTAGTTCCGCTATGAACTCTATGCACTCATTGAGGTGGGGTCTCAGTCAGTCCTACCTTCAGTTTGTTGATGGTGTGTAGTTCCGCTATGAACTCTATGCACTCATTGAGGTGGGGTCTCAGTCAGCCCTACCTTCAGTTTGTTGATGGCGTGTAGTTCCGCTATGAACTCTATGCACTCATTGAGGTGGGGTCTCAGTCAGCCCTACCTTCAGTTTGTTGATGGCGTGTAGTTCTGCTATGAACTCTATGCACTCATTGAGGTGGGGTCTCCGTCAGCCCTACCTTCAGTTTGTTGATGGTGTGTAGTTCTGCTATGAACTCTATGCACTCATTGAGGTGGGGTCTCAGTCAGCCCTACCTTCAGTTTGTTGATGGTGTGCAGTTCTGCTATGAACTCTATGCACTCATTGAGGTGGGGTCTCAGTCAGCCCTACCTTCAGTTTGTTGATGATGTGCAGTTCTGCTATGAACTCTATGCACTCATTGAGGTGGGGTCTCAGTCAGCCCTACCTTCAGTTTGTTGATGGTGTGCAGTTCTGCTATGAACTCTATGCACTCATTGAGGTGGGGTCTCAGTCAGCCCTACCTTCAGTTTGTTGATGATGTGCAGTTCTGCTATGAACTCTATGCACTCATTGAGGTGGGGTCTCAGTCAGCCCTACCTTCAGTTTGTTGATGGTGTGCAGTTCTGCTATGAAATCTATGCACTCATTGAGGTGGGGTCTCATACAGTCAGCGGCACAGCTTGAGATCAGACAGTGGGCATTCGGGTTGTACGTGTAGTTCACGAGATCCTCCACCAGGTTTGTCGCTCCGATGGTGCCCCCCGCGTCAATGCAAAGAAACTACAATGGGTCGATTCTTGTTAATCATTTCCAGCTGTTACATCAGAATGTCGAAACAGTGACATATTATTTCCATATTTATTATATATAATATATAAATTATTATTATTATGTGCACTTTCGCGTAGAAGACGTGATGCAATTTGCATTTGTTTCGCTTGTGCCATTCCACATGAAATGTACCATCACAGTTCTTTTGTACAAGTAAAGTTAATTGATGTATAAATTAATTAAATATATAAATAAATAGATAAATATATAATTAAATTGTACATATGATATCATACATTGCATATATATATATATATTACGTATATATGGTATATATATATATATATATACATATATATATATATATAAATAGGTACTGGAACAAAATTAATATTGGATGGGCTGAACAGGACCTTGAGCACTACTCTGCTCTCTGCTGTCGGCTCGACTGATGACATTGGAAGATGGCAGGTGCTGTTGAAGATATATATTATATCTATACTCACTAGCATGTACACCCCCAAGATTCACTAAATTATGTATTTAGTTGTGAAGTTATACAGATGTGTTATCACGAGTGGTATTCTCAAGGAAGAAGTGTAATTCTTTGCATGGACACAGTTTCACCCATTTCAAAAATATTTAATTACCCTAATCACCCACCTGCACCACTAGGAGTACGTTCTCATCTAATCACCCACCTGCACCAGTAGGAGTAGGTTCTCATCTAACCACCCACCTGCACCAGTAGGAATAGGTTCTCATCTAATCACCCACCTGCACCAGAAGGAGCAGATTCTCATCTAATCACCCACCTGCACCAGTAGAAGTAGGTTCTCATCTAACCACCCACCTGCACCAGTAGGAGTAGGTTCTCATCTAACCACCCACCTGCACCAGTAGGAGTAGGTTCTCATCTAACTACCCACCTGCACCAGTAGGAGTAGATTCTCATCTAATCACCCACCTGCACCAATAGGAGTAGGTTCTCATCTAATCACCCACCTGCACCAGTAGGAGTAGGTTCTCATCTAACCACCCACCTGCACCAGTAGGAGTAGATTCTCATCTAATCACCCACCTGCACCAGTAGGAGTAGATTCTCATCTACTCACCCACCTGCACCAGTAGGAGTAGGATCTCATCTAATCACCAACCTGCACCAGAAGGAGCAGGTTCTCATCTAACCACCCACCTGCACCAGTAGGAGCAGGTTCTCATCTAACCACCCACCTGCACCAGTAGGAGTAGGTTCTCATCTAATCACCCACCTGCACCAGAAGGAGCAGGTTCTCATCTAACCACCCACCTGCACCAGTAGGAGCAGGTTCTCATCTAACCACCCACCCGCACCAGTAAGAGCAGGTTCTCATCAAACCACCCACCTGCACCAGTAGGAGTAGGTTCTCATCTAACCACCCACCTGCACCAGCAGGAGCAGGTTCTCATCTAACCACCCACCTGCACCAGAAGGAGTAGGTTCTCATCTAATCACCCATCTGCACCAGTAGGAGTAGGTTCTCATCTAATCACCCACCTGCACCAGTAGGAGTAGGTTCTCATCTAACCACCCACCTGCAACAGTAGGAGTAGGTTCTCATCTAACCACCCACCTGCACCAGTAGGAGTAGATTCTCATCTAATCACCCATCTGCACCAATAGGAGTAGGTTCTCATCTAATCACCCACCTGCACCAGTAGGAGTAGGTTCTCATATAACCACCCACCTGCACCAGTAGGAGTAGATTCTCATCTAATCACCCACCTGCACCAGTAGGAGTAGATTCTCATCTAATCACCCACCTGCACCAGTAGGAGTAGGTTCTCATCTAATCACCAACCTACACCAGAAGGAGCAGGTTCTCATCTAACCACCCACCTGCACCAGTAGGAGCAGGTTCTCATCTAACCACCCACCTGCACCAGTAGGAGTAGATTCTCATCTAATCACCCACCTGCACCAGTAGTAGTAGGTTCTCATCTAATCACCCATCTGCACCAGAAGGAGCAGGTTCTCATCTAACCACCCACCTGCACCAGTAGGAGCAGGTTCTCATCTAACCACCCACTCGCACCAGTAGGAGCAGGTTCTCATCTAACCACCCACCTGCACCAGTAGGAGTAGGTTCTCATCTAACCACCCACCTGCACCAGTAGGAGTAGGTTCTCATCTAACAATCCACGTGCACCAGTAGGAGTAAGTTCTAATCTAATCACCCACCTGCACCAGAAGGACCAAGTTCTCATCTAACCACGCACCTGCACCAGTAGGAGTAGGTTCTCATCTAATCACCCACCTGCACCAGTAGGAGTAGGTTCTCATCTAACCACCCACCTGCACCAGTAGGAATAGGTTCTCATCTAATCACCCACCTGCACCAGAAGGAGCAGATTCTCATCTAACCACCCACCTGCACTAGGAGCAGGTTCTCATCTAATCACCCACCTGCACCAGTAGTAGTAGGTTGTCATCTAACCACCCACCTGCACCAGAAGGAGCAGGTTCTCATCTAACTACCCACCTGCACCAGAAGGAGCAGGTTCTCATCAGGAAGGAGCACTTTAAACTTGAGAGCTTGCACCAGCTCAAAGATGATACTGCGTGTGAGGATCAGCTTGTCCCGCTCCTTAAACAGACAAAACAAAGATGATACTACGTGTGAGGATCAGCTTGTCCCGCTCCTTAAACAGACAAAACAAAGATGATACTGCGTGTGAGGATCAGCTTGTCCTGCTCCTTAAACAGACAAAACAAAGATGATACTACGTGTGAGGATCAGCTTGTCCCGCTCTTTAAACAGACAAAACAAAGATGATACTGCGTGTGAGGATCAGCTTGTCCCGCTCCTTAAACAGACAAAACAAAGATGATACTACGTGTGAGGATCAGCTTGTCCCGCTCCTTAAACAGACAAAACAAAGATGATACTACGTGTGAGGATCAGCTTGTCCCGCTCCTTAAACAGACAAAACAAAGATGATACTGCGTGTGAGGATCAGCTTGTCCTGCTCCTTAAACAGACAAAACAAAGATGATACTGAGTGTGAGGATCAGCTTGTCCCGCTCATTAAACAAACAAAACAAAGATGATACTGAGTGTGAGGATCAGCTTGTCCCGCTCCTTAAATAGACAAAACAAAGATGATACTACGTGTGAGGATCAGCTTGTCCCGCTCCTTAAACAGACAAAACAAAGATGATACTACGTGTGAGGATCAGCTTGTCCCACTCCTTAAACAGACATAACAAAGATGATACTACGTGTGAGGATCAGCTTGTCCCGCTCCTTAAAGAGACAAAACAAAGATGATACTGCGTGTGAGGATCAGCTTGTCCCGCTCCTTAAAGAGACAAAACAAAGATGATACTATGTGTGAGGATCAGCTTGTCCCGCTCCTTAAAGAGACAAAACAAAGATGCTACTACGTGTGAGGATCAGCTTGTCCCGTTCCTTAAAGAGACAAAACAAAGATGATACTACGTGTGAGGATCAGCTTGTCCCGCTCCTTAAAGAGACAAAACAAAGATGATACTACGTGTGAGGATCAGCTTGTCCCGCTCCTTAAAGAGACAAAACAAAGATGATACTACGTGTGAGGATCAGCTTGTCCCGCTCCTTAAAGAGACAAAACAAAGATGATACTATGTGTGAGGATCAGCTTGTCCCGCTCCTTAAAGAGACAAAACAAAGATGATACTGCGTGTGAGGATCAGCTTGTCCCGCTCCTTAAACAGACAAAAAGGCCAACATTTAGCCCAATCTACTGCAGGAACAAAACAGACCAGAACCCACCAATCTTCTGTGTACTTGTGAAGTATTTATACACAATCTTGGACCAGTATCTAGAACAGCTACATTCCAGATTTCAGGGATAAAGATGGGAACAATCAAACATTTGAAATACATCATAAATACACATACAAATTGAATGTCTTTGTTACCACAAGATGCACGTATATTACAGACATGTCTGAATCAACAGCATTTCAAGATTTGACACAACATTTTCAATTATCAGTCATTTGGTATAATAAAATCACCTTGGAGAAGGCCCTAATACATCGGTCACAGATGTCTCACTTTAGAGAAGGCCCTAATGCACCGGTAGCAGATGTCTCACCTTATAGAAGGTCCTAATACACAGATAGCAGATGTCTCGCTTTAGAGAAGGCCCTAATACACAGATAGCAGATGTCTCACTTTAGAGAAGGCCCTAATACACAGATAGCAGATGTCTCTCTTTAGAGAAGGCCTATTACACAAGTAGCAGATGTATCACCTTAGAGAAGGCCCTATTACACAGGTAGCATATGTCTCACATTGGAGAAGGCTCTAATACACAGATAGCAGATGTCTCATTTTAGAGAAGGCCCTAATACACAGATAGCAGATGTCTCACTTTAGAGAAGGCCCTGATACACAGATAGCAGATGTCTCACTTTAGAGAAGGCCCTAATACACAGATAGCAGATGTCTCGCTTTAGAGAAGGCCCTAATACACAGATAGCAGATGTCTCGCTTTAGAGAAGGCCCTAATACACAGATAGCAGATGTCTCGCTTTAGAGAAGGCTCTAATACACAGATAGCAGATGTCTCTCTTTAGAGAAGGCCCTAATACACAGACAGCAGATGTCTCGCTTTAGAGAAGGCCCTAATACACAGATAGCAGATGTCTCGCTTTAGAGAAGGCCCTAATACACAGATAGCAGATGTCTCGCTTTAGAGAAGGCCTATTACACAGGTAGCAGATGTCTCACCTTAGAGAAGGCCCTATTACACAGGTAGCAGATGTCTTACATTAGAGAATGCCCTATTACACAGGTAGCAGATGTCTCACATTAGAGAATGTCCTATTACAAAGGTAACATATATCTTACCTTAGAGAAGGCCCTACTACAGAGGTAACATATATCTCACCTTAGAGAAGGCCCTATTACAGAGGTAACATATATCTCACATTAGAGAATGCCCTATTACAGAGGTAACATATATCTCACATTAGAGAATGCCCTATTACAGAGGTAACATACAGCCCTGTATATCTCACATTAGAGAATGCCCTATTACAGAGGTAACATATATCTCACATTAGAGAATGCCCTATTACAGAGATAACATATATCTCACCTTAGAGAAGGCCCTATTACAGAGGTAACATATATCTCATCTTAGAGAAGGCCCTATTACATAGGTAACATATCTCACCTTAGAGAAGGCCCTATTACAGAAGTAACATATATCTCACCTTAGAGAAGGCCCTATTACAGAAGTAACATATATCTCACCTTAGAGAAGGCCCTATTACAGAAGTAACATATATCTCACCTTAGAGAAGGCCCTATTACAGAAGTAACATATATCTCACCTTAGAGAAGGCCCTATTACAGAGGTAGCATATATCTCACCTTAGAGAAGGCCCTATTACAGAGGTAGCAGATGTCCAACAGACTCTGTAGTTTGAATGAACAATTGAGGATTGTGAAACTCAACAGCTTTGAGAAAGACTCCAAAATCCCCTGTAATCAAAAGGAAAAAAATAGTATTGAAGATAAACATACAATGTTCTATGGAAAGAAGTGTTTGTATCACTCTATCAATAAATCAAATAATGATATGAAAAAACAGGCACATTAAACCAGATTAACCATTAAATATAATTAGCTACATATTTAATAGATATGAAAATATGTTGCCTTCAAATAACTTGTTATTATACCTGATAAAACATAACTTTACCTCATCTAGCAATTGTTTTCACTATTAGCTTAATATTTTATATTAACATTGGCAAAACAATAAATGGTGTACATTTCATCAGGGCATTTTGATGCTGAAAGTGACAACAAAAACCACTGTAAACTTGTTACACCACTTAAATGTGTCGTTCCACCAGGTGTTGCCTCTAGTACTCGCAGTGGTAGTGGAGCTGAATGCTTCCCAGAGAAGTGGAGATGGTGTTCGATTGAGCAGTCCTGAGGACTGGATACTGCGCTATATAAGAACATATAAGAACACCTTTACTTTTGTTAACTCACCTTGACAGCAGCCAACCCGGGCATCTTTAGGATTGTTATGATGACCTTGAGAACGGGTGACATGTCACACGGGTTGGGCAGATACAGCGGCAAACGCCGGAAGAAATTGTCGAACTGCGTCAGAATGTTGCTCCACGTCGGGGAACTCGTCTCCATGGTTACATAATCCATGTAGGTCGCCAGGTTCTTGACGACCGTCAGCATCTGCTGATTCGTCAGACTCTTCATATCGTTGATGCCCTGGTTGCAGAAAACAGAACTGTTTGCAGATAATTTAAAAGTTATCATGAAATGCTCGTCAGTAGGATTCTTAACTCTTCTTTTTAAAAAGTTTTTCTAGTAACATTTGTGTGCATTTTAAATTACTTATGAGCAAGTACCAATTTCATCTCAATGACACAAACATTTTAGTATTCACTTTTAAATATTAGTATTTACCTTTAAATGTTCAAACTAATATATTAGTGTTATATTATTGATCTAAAATTTTTTTATAATGATTTAATTGTAATTATATCAATTCTTTTATAAAAAAATATGACACAGCCTGGCCCCATTTTATACATGATTTAGCATTTTTGTACATGTTGTATACAACTTTCAACACATTGTTGTTTTTTTAAGTATTCATTTATAACATAACCACATGCCTTTTTGTTTTTGAGTTTTTTTGTTTGCATTAGTGCCTCATTTTGTGTGAATGGTCTGTTTATGTGTTCGTTTGACTGGGAAATCTTTATTGGATCAAAAGCTATCTCACTAGCTGCAGTTTCACTTTCAGGTTTTTCACCAAGTTTTTCAAAGTGGTTCATAAACTTATCCAGTAAAATAAATATTATATTATTTAATATTATGCATTAGCTTCATCATTTTTAATTTTCTTTAGTCTACCTTTTGCTCTCAAATAATCTGTCCTCTTAGTTTTATACATAAAGACATAATCTGGCATAACTTGCTAAGTCTTTGTAGCAGCACATTTGTACTTCCAGTGTATCAGTGCAACATAACATACATATTACATACTGTGTGCCATATTTGAATGTCATGCATGTAATATTTCCATACAATCCATTTGCACATATAATATAAAACTTCAACAGCCGTTTTCTTCATTTTCACTTTTTGACCCTTACCATGTTCAATGCTCCATAAATTCGCCAATTTTTGTAGCAGTCATAATTTTTGAAATCATGTAAAGCACCCTACCAAACCTTTACAAGAATGTAAGAAAACAATGTTACAATTGTTTTGACTTATCACTAATTTCGTCAGAAAAAACTCCTCAATAAATACACTAACTTAGTCTTAGTACAGTCAGTTGGCCTAACACTTCCGGAATGATTCCGGACAATCCGGAATGGTAGGCAGGTCTGTGATTAGTTCATCAACAAACCTCCAGGAGGAGCAGCAATGCAGAGAAACAGTTGAGATCTGCAAAGTCGGCCAGCGAGGCGACGATGGTCTTCAGGAAGTCATCATCTAAAGAAGACACAAGACAAAACAGTTCAATGAAGGAAACAATGTTCACTTGATAATTCTATGAACACGATTCAAAATACATATCATATCTGCACAACTTCTGCAATCAATGAGGTAGATTTGTCACGAGATATTTATAGCAACATCGCATCAAGATTTGACACTACTTTGTCTATTCGAATTTGACAAAATTCTTCCCAACTGATTATATTCGTTGACACCAAACAGTCATTATTAATTATAAAACCTATCAATAATTGATTGCTAAGGACTACTCAGAGATGACACAAATATCTCAGTGAAATCAGAGGGATCAATGCTGGTGTAGAATGGGACAAAATAAAGAGGGTAAGAGAGGGATGGGTTGGGGAAGGGAAAAAGGTAAGGGGCGGAGTTAAATGGCGAAGAGGGGCGGTGTTAGGTGGAGAAGGGGCAGTGTAAGCTGGAAAGGGGCAAGAGGGGCAGTGTAGGTGGAAAAGGGGCAGTGTAAGCTGGGAAAGGGGCAGGGAAAGGGGCAAGAGGGATGGTGTTAGGTGGAAAAGGGGCAGTGTAAGCTGGGAAATGGGCGGGGAAAGGGGGGAAGAGGGGCAGTGTTAGGTGGAGAAGGAGCAGTGTAAGCTGGGAAAGGGCAGGGAAAGGGGCAAGAGGGGCAGTGTTAGGTGGAAAAGGGGCAGTGTAGGCTGAGAAAGGGGTGGGGAAAGGGAGGAAGAGGGGCATTGTTAGGTGGAGAAGGGGCAGTGTAAGTTGGGAAAGGGGCGGGGAAAGAGGGGCAGTGTAGGTGGAAAAGGGGCAGCGTAAGCTGGGAAAAGGGCAGAGAAAGGGGCAAGAGGGGCGGTGTTAGGTGGAGAAGGGGCAGTGTAAGCTGAGAAAGAGGCGGGGAAAGGGGGGAAGAGGGGCAGTGTTATGTGGAGAAGGAGCAGTGTAAGCTGGGAAAGGGCAGGGAAAGGGGGGAAGAGGGGCAGTGTTAGGTGGAGAAGGAGCAGTGTGAGCTGGGAAAGGGCAGAGAAAGGGGCAAGAGGGGCGGTGTTAGGTGGAGAAGGGGCAGTGTAAGCTGAGAAAGGGGCGGGGAAAGGGGGGAAGAGGGGCAGTGTTAGGTGGAGAAGGGGCAGTGTAGGCTGGGAAAGGGGTGGGGAAAGGCAGGAAGAGGGGCAGTGTTAGGTGGAGAAGGAGCAGTGTGAGCTGGGATGGTCAGCTGACCTTCAAGCTCCATCAGGAAGATTTGCAGGAAGATGCCATTAGATGCGAGTTGGTGGAGCACACAGCGCAGGAACTGTCTCGCCACACTCACACTGTTGCCCGGCACGATCAGGCCACTTCTGTCAATGAACAATGAGGCCACTTGTACCAATGAAAATATTCAAAACAATTATTTACATATTTCCCATTAATTTTATTCTACTAAAATTAAAAACATAGTTATATTTTCAAGAAATGAACATAATTTGAACCTGACCCGTTTTCTTGGTTCCTATTATATGATATATTTACCTCTCAAGAAACTGATGAAGACCACGTGAAGTGGTTGAAATATACAAATAAAAATAATGTTTCTTGAGAGGTAAACATGACAAATAATACAATTTGAAGTTTAAAATATACATATTTAAATGTGCTTGAAAATCTGTGAAATTTTATTGCTATGAAATCAGTGACTAAGTTATGTTTTAGATATGTCAAAGCGCAAACAGAGTTCTTACATTTCCGCCTGCCAGGGATAGGGAGTGCTTCCTGCAATTCTGAAAGATCACAACACAAACATTTAAGCCATATTCAATATATATATATATTCAAGATATAGATATGCACAACAAAACAATGATTACTAGTGCAAATATTTACCAACTATTGTCAGTTTTAACAATGTATAATAATATTATTTTGATATAGATGAAACAGACTGCAGGAAAAGGGGTAGACCGAGACCATATTTATGATGGAAAGAATGTGTGGTTAGGGATACGAGAAACGCTGAATGCAGCAGAAGGAGGAGAGAAATGTTTGGTGTAGTCAAATACGCTGACTGTTTCGCTTGAGAACATGACTGAATTAAATAAACTTGGTTTACCAACATGTTTTATAAAGGTTTAGTACCCCTAGCCCCCACCCCACTAGCCCCCCGGGAGCTACTGGCACTAACAGGGGGCTAGTGGCACTACTTACCCTTTGCCAACACTACCTGGCTGTTTCATTCATTGTTCTACCCCACCTAAATTTAGGTACTTGATTTGAAATAAGAAAATAGTCATATATCTGGTGCTTCATGCCATTTATCAACGCTTTCGATTTGTGACAGGTATAACTGTTCAAAACAGCAACAGTGTGTCCACTAGCACCTTCGATGAACTCAACGCTAGCAGCCATACTTCATGTGTCATTCCGAACTCTATAATGAACATGAAACTCAGGACAACTAAAGCAGAGCAGCTCAACATATCCTTTCCTTATTAGCTAGAAATGTGTGAACTGGCAGGCATAGAACACCACAAATACACACTTGATACTTTGTTGAGTAAAAAGTGGAGGCCATTGACTTTCTACTGTAATGGCTTATACCTGGATCAAGGCAATTAGTTTTCATGTTTGAGTTAAACTCGGTTTTGCTCACATCAAACAAGCTTTATGTAGAGGATTTAATTTAACTCTTAGGACAGTGAGCTTTCAACACCACATAAATGATGTGTCACGGTTATCGTTGTAATATAGTTATCATACACGTGTATATGTGTGTCGTAGTTTAAATTTATCCTTGTGGGGTCACAGGAAGACGGCATCTAACATGTCATGTGACTGCACGCAACACAACATTACTTTTTTAAATGATTGTTTTGTGTAGTCGCTTATGTTGTTTGTTGTTGTTGCAAAATAAAATTTGATTTGATTTGTGTGAAAGTTATATGGGACTTCAAATGATTAACTCCACGTACAATTAGAAATATCTAGAAAGAGGCATTGTGTTAAACCAACACCATACTGGCCGGGGGGGCTACTGGTACTCAATTCTCACACCTCTGGGACTACTGGCACTTATTCTCACACCTCGGGGGGGCATCTGGGACAGGGGCTCATCCCCTGTGGGGGCTAGTGGGATGACACCTTTAAAAAGTGTCCACAAGATGGAACTGCAGAGCATACTGTACAGCTGTATTTGGTTGACGGTATTTCATTACAACAGGAAGCCTACTTTTTACAAAGTAAGCATGCAGTCTTTTGTGGCAACAGGGAGCATAAGTTATTTCATTACACCCACCTGGCGACACATTTCAGCATGTCGGGCAACAGTGGCGCCGCCAGTGCAGGTTCCCGGTAGATGAACGTTGACATACAGATGATGCCGAGGCTGATAGTGTCTTCATCGTAGCGTTCCAGAACTGCATTACAATCCGGACACCGGTCAACTAATAGCTGCTCCCTTGCCTTCATCGTTGACAAGAGACGTTTCTGCGCCCCAGCTAGTCCGGAGCTGGGGTGCTGACCTTTGTTGAGGAACTCTGAGCGACGGGGGCGTCTGACAAGGTGAGAAATTTAAAAATGAATAAAAATCTAAAGCTTTAGTCATTGTGTACAGTTTACCAGAAACACTCACAAAATTACACATTTTGAAATTTAGACAAATGACATTGTCTGACATAGTAGTTATCTGGGAAAGTAAAAGTCAAATATAGGTCAGATGTATAGCAAATGTCAAGTTTTATTAGAAATTTGTATTATCTCTTTCCTGATACTGACACCACAGTTATGCACAGCTTGTATTCAAATGATTATTACACAGAGGCACATTTGATTAGTTATCAGTTATCAGTTATCAGTTATCAGTAATGTGTGAAAGCTGATGGTGGCAAAAGGTGCATTCTAAATATAGACAACTATAAACAGTTGTTGTGTGACAGGAACTCAGGTAGAAACTTTGTACCTGAGTGCAGGTAAGGCACTCTCCCCTCCGCATCCCATGTCGGCTAACTCAGGGATGGCTTTCTGGATTTCCACCGTTGTCAATCCCGTCTTACGAGCCTTGCGTTGCCGGTAGTTGGGCTTGATCTTGGGCGAGTGTATTGGGCTTGGGCATGGCGTCTCTTCTATTTCACCTGTCATAGGTCCAGCCAACATCTCAGAAGGTTTGGTTACATAGAGGGTTGACAACAAATTATTTGATTCTTGCTAAGACAAAAGGCTTCTGATCCATTTGACAAATGGGACTTTTGCTTTAGATAGCAATCTTGTAAAGTCTTGTTAAATCCAACGTTTTGAT
Organism: Escarpia spicata; assembly: GCA_963995525.1. Classification (NCBI taxonomy): domain Eukaryota; kingdom Metazoa; phylum Annelida; class Polychaeta; order Sabellida; family Siboglinidae; genus Escarpia; species Escarpia spicata. The sequence goes on along the minus strand of OZ023216.1, from coordinate 52,497,530 downwards.
TAACAATAAACATGAAATTCCTGTGCATCTGATTTTTACAAAAAATGAATTAAAACAACAATATTTTAATTATTAACTTAGTGGGAAGCATTTTGATATACAAGTATTTACTGAAAAGTCTGCCCTATCAAGAAGCTGCATTATCATTATTAATAAACAATTAATAATAATAATAACAAGCATTTATTGAATGCTGTATGTCTGAATAAAACTCTGCTCAAATGTGCTGACAATAGTACAATATAAGTAAAATACATAAAATTAGCTAAAACATGTTTAATGGGATTTTAAAAGAAAATTATATGATTTAATTTATGAGCAATGGTTTAATGTGACCGCCACACTGCTTACTTTCAACAAATGACGTGTCTTTCTTGGCGGCTTCATTCATCTTTTCTTCCTCTCCAGTCGTATTCTCCTCTCCTACGGTCATTCCCTCTTTTCTGTCACCAGTTTTCTCCTCTTCTCCTCCAGTTGGTTCCTCCCCAGCATCCCTTGAAGTGACCCCCCCATCTGTAGTGGGGTACCCAGGTGTCTTACTAGACATGTCTTCACTTTTGACACTCTTCTTGGGCGAATCAAGTTCCTCAGCTGACTCCTGCACATCTTCCAACGATGGACTCCGCAAACTCTCAAAATGTTTATCAAATGTCCCTGCGGCACTGAACACAGGTGGCAGCACCGGCATTATGGCGACGGAGCATGGCCTCGGTGCCTTTTCGACCACTTCCTGTTTCTTCGTGCTGTGCTGAGAGTCAAACTCTTCCAGTTGCTCAGCAATCTTCAGATCAACGGTGCTTCGTGGTTTCTGCGAGGTGATGAACTTCGACGAGACTTCCTTAAGATTGTGGGCGTTCCTCTGGGTGGACTTTTTATTCACTTCACCCATCATGTATTCCTCCACACTTTGTTCTAGAGTTCTCTGTAAGGTATTGTCAAAGTGTCAGTCAACAAAACAACAAAGGAGAGCGGTCAGTGTATCAACAGGAATTTAGGCAACAATACAGCCAATTAATATTGATATAAACTGTAATACTGATAGACGTCTTCCGAAGACTAACCAAGGTAAGATTACTTCACATTGCATACCGGGTTCACAAACAATCAGCAATAAAATGGTTTCATGATAACCTATTGCAGTAAAATAAGTAACATAAAGCGGGAACCTAGTGGGACTTGAAATAAGGAGATTCTTGTCCTCTTGCCATGTTGGGTTTGTTGCTGCACACATTAATATTTGTTAGACTTTGTCTTTAATAAAGAGAGATACAGCTAGATGACATCAAGCATAAGAACAGTGTACAGTGTTGACTGTACAGCAGAAAGTTCTCATTCTCACAGAGGACGCTAAATGGACACACCAAATGATCTTCTGCAAATTCTAACAGTATGAATATGTTTAAAAACAAAAATGGATAAATAATTCAGAACGGCAGGTAACGCATATGCTGTGTACAGAAAGGTGTGTCTGGGAGACATTTAATCTGCCATTAAGGTATTGCTTATTGAACACGTGATGTTCTTGGATTAAATGTTCTATGAGTTCACCCATACCATGTCTTGTGTTGTAATTACAAGTGTATGTTCTCAATCACTGTGTATGTGCTATGTACACTGGCAGTTTTATGTTCTCAATCACTGTGTATGTGCTATGTACACTGGCAGTTTTATGTTCTCATTCACCGTGTGTGTGCTATATACACTGGCAGTTTTATGTTCTCATTCACCGTGTGTGTACTATGTACACTGGCAGTTTTATGTTCTCATTCACTGTGTATGTGCTATATACACTGGCAGTTTTATGTTCTCATTCATCGTGTGTGTCCTATGTACACTGGCAGTTTTATGTTCTCATTCACCGTGTGTGTACTATGTACACTGGCAGTTTTATGTTCTCATTCACCGTGTGTGTCCTATGTACACTGGCAGTTTTATGTTCTCATTCACCGTGTGTGTACTATGTACACTGGCAGTTTTATGTTCTCATTCACCGTGTGTGTGCTATGTACACTGGCAGTTTTATGTTCTCATTCACCGTGTGTGTCCTATGTACACTGGCAGTTTTATGTTCTCATTCACCGTGTGTGTACTATGTACACTGGCAGTTTTATGTTCTCATTCACCGTGTGTGTGCTATGTACACTGGCAGTTTTATGTTCTCATTCACCGTGTGTGTCCTATGTACACTGGCAGTTTTATGTTCTCATTCACCGTGTGTGTCCTATGTACACTGGCAGTTTTATGTTCTCATTCACCGTGTGTGTGCTATGTACACTGGCAGTTTTATGTTCTCATTCACCGTGTGTGTACTATGTACACTGGCAGTTTTATGTTCTCATTCATCGTGTGTGTCCTATGTACACTGGCAGTTTTATGTTCTCATTCACCGTGTGTGTCCTATGTACACTGGCAGTTTTATGTTCTCATTCACCGTGTGTGTGCTATGTACACTGGCAGTTTTATGTTCTCATTCACCGTGTATGTGCTATGTACACTGGCAGTTTTATGTTCTCATTCACCGTGTGTGTACTATGTACACTGGCAGTTTTATGTTCTCATTCACCGTGTGTGTGCTATGTACACTGGCAGTTTTATGTTCTCATTCACCGTGTATGTGCTATGTACACTGGCAGTTTTATGTTCTCATTCACCATGTATGTACTATGTACACTGGCAGTTTTATGTTCTCATTCACCGTGTGTGTCCTATGTACACTGGCAGTTTTATGTTCTCATTCACCGTGTGTGTCCTATGTACACTGGCAGTTTTATGTTCTCATTCACCGTGTGTGTACTATGTACACTGGCAGTTTTATGTTCTCATTCACCATGTGTGTACTATGTACACTGGCAGTTTTATGTTCTCATTCACTGTGTATGTGCTATATACACTGGCAGTTTTATGTTCTCATTCATCGTGTGTGTCCTATGTACACTGGCAGTTTTATGTTCTCATTCACCGTGTGTGTACTATGTACACTGGCAGTTTTATGTTCTCATTCACCGTGTGTGTCCTATGTACACTGGCAGTTTTATGTTCTCATTCACCGTGTGTGTACTATGTACACTGGCAGTTTTATGTTCTCATTCACCGTGTGTGTGCTATGTACACTGGCAGTTTTATGTTCTCATTCACTGTGTGTGTACTATGTACACTGGCAGTTTTATGTTCTCATTCACTGTGTGTGTACTATGTACACTGGCAGTTTTATGTTCTCATTCACCGTGTGTGTACTATGAACACTGGCAGTTTTATGTTCTCATTCACCGTGTGTGTACTATGTACACTGGCAGTTTTATGTTCTCATTCACCGTGTGTGTACTATGTACACTGGCAGTTTTATGTTCTCATTCACCGTGTATGTCCTATGTACACTGGCAGTTTTATGTTCTCATTCACCGTGTGTGTCCTATGTACACTGGCAGTTTTATGTTCTCATTCACCGTGTATGTCCTATGTACACTGGCAGTTTTATGTTCTCATTCACCGTGTGTGTCCTATGTACACTGGCAGTTTTATGTTCTCATTCGCCGTGTGTGTCCTATGTATACTGGCAGTTTTATGTTCTCATTCACCGTGTATGTCCTAAGTACACTGGCAGTTTTATGTTCTCATTCACCGTGTATGTCCTATGTACACTGGCAGTTTTATGTTCTCATTCACCGTGTATGTCCTATGTACACTGGCAGTTTTATGTTCTCATTCACCGTGTGTGTCCTAAGTACACTGGCAGTTTTATGTTCTCATTCACCGTGTATGTCCTATGTACACTGGCAATTTTATGTTCTCATTCATCGTGTGTGTCCTATGTACACTGGCAGTTTTATGTTCTCATTCACCGTGTGTGTCCTATGTACACTGGCAGTTTTTATGTTCTCATTCACCGTGTGTGTGCTATGTACACTGGCAGTTTTATGTTCTCATTCACCGTGTGTGTCCTATGTACACTGGCAGTTTTTATGTTCTCATTCACCGTGTGTGTCCTATGTACACTGGCAGTTTTATGCATCTCAGCCAGTAGTACATAATCAGAAAGGTTTAGCAAGCCCAAGTTTAGACCAGTCTATTACATAAAATTGCTTGCATCTATCTTATGATTGTTTTATCTATGTAACTGTTGTTTTAAATGTCTATTTTATCCAGTGGGACTCTCGATAAGCAAACATGTCCTTGTCGTCCGGGTGTTTTGTTCTCAGTGGCAATCTTGTTAAAACTTAATTAATTTTGTGATTTTCTTAATCTTGCTATTTACTCTTTATTCTTGTTGAATCTTGTTAAATACTGTTAACATTTATTAATTAATGTTAACTATTGTTAATTCTTGTTAGATTTCTCACCAGTTGTCCCAGTGATGTGTTAAGTAATTGTTTTAACTTGTTGAATCTTGGATTTTGTGAAATGTAGTTAAATGTTGTTAATTCCGGTTAATTAAAAAAATAAAAACTTGTTATATCCCTTCATTTGTGATGTGTTAAGTATTGTTTTCCTTTGTGGAATCTTGTTAAATATTGTTAATTGTTGTTAATTCAGGTTAATTCACGTTAACCCCTCACCTGTTGTCCAAATGATGTGTAGCTCAGGATCGGCTCAGTCTTCTGTTTGCGCAGCGGTCTTTGTAACGGGAGCGAGACGCCGCGATCTTGAGACTCAGGGAGGGTAGATCCCGACGTTTCCCTTTCTCCCAGGGAGTGCACACTTCCATGAGCATACTCGGCAATCCTCTGAGGCTGCTCTACGGGGGACACAAGGGGAGGGAGAGCGCCCTCACCCGTCTTGGTCAGTTGTGAAAGGTCGGGGTCAACCCCAGTGCCCTTCACCTTCTTCTGGTACTGGACAACACCGCCCGTCGACTCGGTCGTCATGGAGACGGCGGAGGTGTCGTCGCTGGTGTTGGTCGGACTATCGGGGGGCGTCTCTGTCTCGGCGATGTTCTCAAGGTCAATCGCTGATACCGTGCTCGTGTCTGCAATGCGCAGGGAGCAGCAATTGTTACAATGATAGTGTTTACGCACTTTATTTTATACTGTCTAGTCAGTATTATTATTTACAGTTTATTATGCAATTTATTGTTATCAACTGTATATTCTAATGTAATTAACAAATGATTTTATATGTATAATGTTTGCACTCTTTTTTTAGCATTTTAATATATTTTTTTAATATCTATACATCAATACTTCAAAAAAGTTGCTGAATATGAATAGTCCACAAAAATCAATCAGCATTTCAAAATGATTACAAATATTTTTAGAATGTATTCTAATACAAACATAAATACTTGACTAAAATATGATAGTATTCTAATGTAAATATAACATGTCACATTACACATGCATCCGAATACAAATACTTGATAATCCAAATACTCAAAATAAGTTTGCAACTGCGTAAACACCTTTCAAAGAACACATAATCCTTGTATTAAGAACACAAGCAACTATTCCAAAATCAAACACATTTACCGCCACAACTAACTTTAATGTGGAAAACATTGCGTGAAACAGACAGGCGTTTGTTGAAGAGAAGACACGTGAGGACACACATAACGTTCACTGCCATTTTCCCGTACCTCTGTGTCGCGGCAGGACTGGAGTGTTCGGCCCAAAGATGTCATCCTGGTGCTTGCACTGGTGGATCTGTGCGTCCACGGTGTTGATCATGATCCGCATCAGAGTCTGCACGATCCCTGATGCTGGACTCATGTTGTACTGGTACTGTGAACCCAGACAGAACACAGTGATATACTTGTTGTACAGTGAATCCAGACAGAACACAATGATAGACTCGTACTGATACTGTGAACCCAGACAGAACACAATGACAGACTCATGTTGTACAGATATTGTGAATCCAGACAGAACACAATGATAGACTCGTACTGATACTGTGAACCCAGACAGAACACAATGACAGACTCATGTTGTACTGATACTGTGAACCCAGACAGAACACAATGATAGACTTGTGTTGTACTGATACTGTGAACCCAGACAGAACACAACGATAGACTTGTGTTGTAATGATACTGTGAACCCAGACAGAACTCAATGATACATTCACATTGTACTGATACTGTGTACCCACACAGAACACAACTATAGACCCGTGTTGTACTGATACTGTGAACCCAGACAGAACACAATGATAAACCCACGTTGTACTGATACTGTGAACCCAGACAGAACACAATGATAGACCCATGTTGTACTGATACTGTGAACCCAGACAGAACACAACTATAGACTCATGTTGTACTGATACTATGAATCCAGACAGAACACAATGATAGACCCATGTTGTACTGATACTGTGAACCCAGACAGAACACAATGATAGACCCGTGTTGTACTGATACTGTGAACCCACACAGAACACAACTATAGATTCGTGTTGTACTGATACTATGAATCCAGACAGAACACAATGATAGACCCGTATTATACTGATACTGTGAACCCAGACAGAACACAACTATAGACTCATGTTGTACTGATACTATGAATCCAGACAGAACACAATGATAGACCCATGTTGTACTGATACTGTGAACCCAGACAGAACACAATGATAGACCCGTGTTGTACTGATACTGTGAACCCACACAGAACACAACTATAGATTCGTGTTGTACTGATACTATGAATCCAGACAGAACACAATGATAGACCCGTGTTATACTGATTCTGTGAACCCAGACAGAACACAACTATAGACTCATGTTGTACTGATACTATGAATCCAGACAGAACACAATGATAGACCCGTGTTGTACTGATACTGTGAACCCAGACAGAACACAATGATAGACCCGTGTTATACTGATACTGTGAACCCAGACAGAACACAACTATAGACTCATGTTGTACTGATACTATGAATCCAGACAGAACACAATGATAGACCCATGTTGTACTGATACTGTGAACCCAGACAGAACACAATGATAGACCCGTGTTGTACTGATACTGTGAACCCACACAGAACACAACTATAGATTCGTGTTGTACTGATACTATGAATCCAGACAGAACACAATGATAGACCCATGTTGTACTGATACTGTGAACCCAGACAGAACACAATGATAGACCCGTGTTGTACTGATACTGTGAACCTAGAAAGAACACAATGATAGACCCATGTTGTACTGATACTATGAACCCAGACAGAACACAATGATAGGCCCACGTTGTACTGATACTGTGAACCCAGACAGAACACAATGATAGACTCGTGTTGTACTGATACTGTGACTCCAGACAGAACACAATGATAGACCCGTGTTGTACTGATACTGTGAACCTAGATAGAACACAATGATATACCCATGTTGTACTGATACTATGAACCCAGACAGAACACAATGATAGACCCGTGTTGTACTGATACTGTGAACCCAGACAGAACATAACTATAGACTCGTGTTGTACTGATACTATGAATCCAGACAGAACACAATGATAGACCCATGTTGTACTGATACTGTGAACCCAGACAGAACACAATGATAGACCCGTGTTGTACTGATACTGTGAAGCCACACAGAACACAACTATAGACTGGTGTTGTACTGATACTATGAATCCAGACAGAACACAAAGATAGACCCATGTTGTACTGATACTGTGAACCCAGACAGAACACAATGATAGACCCGTGTTGTACTGATACTGTGAACCTAGACAGAACACAATGATAGACCCATGTTGTACTGATACTATGAACCCAGACAGAACACAATGATAGACCCGTGTTGTACTGATACTGTGAACCCAGACAGAACACAATGATAGACCCGTGTTGTACTGATACTGTGAACCCAGACAGAACACAATGATAGACCCGTGTTGTACTGATACTAAGAACCCAGACAGAACACAATGATAGACCCGTGTTGTACTGATACTGTGAACCCAGACAGAACACAATGATAGACCCATGTTGTACTGATACTGTGAACCCAGACAGAACACAATGATAGACCCATGTTGTACTGATACTGTGAACCCAGACAGAACACAATGATAGACCCGTGTTGTACTGATACTACAAACCCAGACAGAACACAATGATAGACCCATTTTGTACTAATACTGTGAACCCAGGAGAATACAATGATAGATTTGTGTTGTTCTGATACTGTGAACCAGGACTGACCTTGTACAGGATGACAAGGATGGCTGTGAACCAGGACTGACGGGTGTGGGGCTCCAGGTACCAAAGGGTGTAGTTGGGAGGTTGGTAGTCACTCGCATATCTCTGCGGTGATGGGCAGTACTGCAGCAGCATCAGAGCCATCGGCAGGATGATGTTCCCAAGGTCAAAGTTCTTGTCCAGAACCTGCAGGCAGAAGATCATTCACAGGTCATAATGATATCACCAAGGTCAACAATTCTTATTCATGATCAAGATATAGACAGGGTCATTTGAAGGTCACAATTACGTCACAAAGTTCAAGACCAATATACAGACAAGGTCATTCAAAGGTCACAACTATGTCGTCAACATCAAAGTTCTTATGAAACACCATCAGAAGTCAAATTCTTAAGAAATTTTGGATGCAAAATTAACTTTTATAAAATTATCTTGTGCATGGCTGCATTTACCATTTTTAATGCAGAAAAAGTAATCGTATCTACAAGATGTGAAACAGTGCACAGGAAAACATAACTGGTTTGCAATGCATTTTAAGTATCAATATTTAACAAGGATTTAACAAGATTGCCACCCAGAGAATTAACTCTAGGTAGCAGGTGGACAAGGAAGCCCTTGGCTTATCGAGAGTCCGACCTTTTTATCTATGTGTATCCCGCCCGTCTGAGGTATGTGTCGATTTTATTTTTAATCATATTCACGCTACTAGCACCCACACAATCAGCAGGTAATCTGTTCCATTCATTTACAGTCCTTTGTGAAAATGAAAACTTTCTTATATCCAATCTACTCTGCTCCTTTGCTAATGCAAGATCATGTCCTCTAGTCCTTCTATCTTTCTTAACTGAGAAAAACATATTTCTATCAATATTTTCATAACCCTTCAATATTTTAAACACTTCTATCTGATCTCCTCTCAATCTCCTGGTCTCTAGTGTTGTTAAACTGCATTTTTTTAGGCGTATTTCATAACTAAGATCCCTCAGATTTGGTATCATTTTAGTTGCTCTCCTCTGCACTCTTTCTAGCATATCTATGTCCTTCCTGCGATATGGCCTCCACGCTTGAATACAATATTCTAAATGAGGCCTAACTATTGTTTTGTACAGCGGTATTATTAGCTCTTTTTCCTTATACGTTATGTTTCGCCTAATTAATCCAAGGATCTGATTTCCCTTTGAAGCTGCAATTCCGCACTGCTCTGAAATCTTCATATCAGCACTAACGGTTAACCCTAAGTCCTTTTCTTTTACAGTAGTACTTAGTACAGTACCCCCCATTGTATATTCTACCTCTTCGTTCCCATGTCCTATGTGGAGGCATTTACATTTCCCAAAATTAAACATCATTTGCCACTTTTCAGACCATTTGATCAACCTGTCAAGATCATCTTGTAAATGCTGTCTATCTCCATCACTTTTAATCCTTCTAAACACTTTTGTATCATCCGCAAATTTCAACACCTTGCTTGTTATTTCATCATCCAAATCGTTGATATATATTAAGAATAATATAGGACCTAATACTGATCCCTGTGGTACCCCACTCAATACCGATTTCCAGTTTGAAGCCTCCCCATCAACTACTACACGTTGTCTTCTGTCAATCAGCCATTGTTCTATCCAGTTTATTATACCATTTCCTATGCCATGGGCCTTTAGTTTAAGCAGTAATCTTTGATGTGGTACTTTGTCAAAAGCTTTTTGAAAATCTAAGTAGACAATATCTACTGGTGATCCCTCATCTACCCACTTAGTGATGTCTTCCAAAAAACATAACATATTTGTTAAGCATGACCTCGCTTAAAAAAACCATGTTGAGATGGGTTTATCAAGTTTTGTTTAACAAGAAAATCCACCATGTGATCTTTAATTAGTCTTTCTAATAATTAACAAATCACTGATGTTAAACTCACTGGTCTATAGTTCTCTGACTTGTTTCTTGAACCTTTTTTGAATAACGGTATAATGTTTGCTTCTTTCCATTCTAAAGGAACCACTCCCTCTTCTAATGACAAGTTGAAAACTGTTGAATATATCTGTAAGTAACTATGAATATGCATTCTATATCTTTCCCTGAAATGAAAGCAGGTTAACACACCTATTAAACAGTATGCAATTAATTAAAAGAAAGAGGCACAAATTAAATGTATATTTAAATAACATTTAAATACATTTTGTGTGCAAGTTAGGAACATTGCTTCGGTTTACTTACCTTTGGCAATCCTGAGAGATAGGCATTGAAGACGGCCGAACATCTGAAAGAAGGCATTTTTAATTCACTCTTCTTGTACCTGGCTGTAAGACGTACCAGCAGTGTTAGAAATAATAACATTTGTTTGACATACGTCACATCCAAAGCAATTCACAGAACTTGTGCTAGCATAGATACAATTATAAATAATATTTAATTTAAAGATGATTAATATGGTTGTGCTGTTATGTTAGCCGTTATATGTAATTGTTGTACATTCATATTATTTTGTATTAAAAAGTTCTCATTGCTATTATCAAGCATACAGAACCAATAAAAATTTGGATACTTTTTAAAGCAAAATGTAAACAGCAACATCAATATGTTAAAATTATAGAGGGAAACCTATCAGAACACAACACAAACTTGCGACTTTAATAAAACATACTATAAAATGTGTAACTTTGTGGTGGAAGAGAACTTCGAGAAGACACACCTGAGTTGGTAGGGGGGCACACTGAAGTCTTTCTTGGTCTGGTTGAACCCCAACAGCAGGTTGAGATGTCTCAGGACCAGGTTCTGCAAGAACAGCACACGACTACACTAAAGTGGGCAGTGGTGGCCGCGCGGTAGAACGCTGAACTGTCAGTAAAAGGGGATAGTGGTACGATTCCACCTGCCGCCGTTTCAAAACTCAGGTAATTTTGTTCATCTCATATTGCCTGCATCTTTCGGAAGAGACATTAAAGCCGTTGGTCCCTTCTATCTGGTGTCTGCCAGGGGAAGTAAAAGATCCCACACAGGGGGTAAATGTGTAACCTGTCGTGGACTAACAGAGTGGTGGTCTCTATCTCTAACCCACTGGATCTTGCTCCCAGCGGCTGGAGTTCCTTCCCAGTCTGGCGTGTGAGCAGGCAGAGTAGGCAGTGTATACACTGTATCATTGGACCCACAGAGTCCTATATGAATGTACACATAGAGTAAACCACTAGCACTCTATCTGAGTGACTCTGGAAATGTTGTCTCAATAAGAGATGATCGCAAAACATTGATGTACCATTCTACACAAATTTTTTGCGGTGAGAGGGTCAACGGTTGTTTGGTAACTTTACTTATACACTAATCTGACATCAACAATCGTCGACAACTTCAATGCTATTCACATTGAGAATCAACTGTCTCCTGAAGGTGCCATTCATAAATTGATGTAACAAGAGGGGATGCTTAGCTGCTGTTTTGTTTAGTATTGTACTGTGACTCATGCATCAATGTATTTTCACAACTTTTTTTAAAATTCAGAGTATGGTACTGAATTTTAGAGAAATAGGATTGTTTCATGTTTTGATGACTGAAGCACCATCTGGTGGACACAACATTGCCAAATTTGATCGATGTGTTTCAATGTGTCGTGTAGCAGCCTGTGAGTGACTCCCACCTGCATCCGGCTTGAGTTCTTTTCCTTGTTCACGTTCTCCTGGTCGCTGTGTTCCATGAACTGAGGGAACAAACAGAAAACATCACAACTTGTCAACAATACATCGGCAAAGTTCAATGTTCATCAAAACATCTAATTTAATAAAAAGCACCATTCAATGTTCATCATATTTAATTTAATAAGATGGTAAAATCAACATTTTATTTATCTTTGCAACAGCATTTTTATATGGTTACTGTGGTAGTGGTTGTCATAAACAAAAATAACTCACTTATGAAAATGGCCACGGTAAGTCATTGCTATGCAACAAAATCATCCTTAAATTTTTTGAATTTGAATTGACTTACATTTTTATTATCTTTTTAAAATTAATATGTTCATGTCCGTTTTATATAAATTGAAATACATTTTCCAATGTTATTTGATATGAGGTATGTATGTTTTTTTAAGGTACTCTAGTGTGTTATTTATATACATTTTATGTGACAACTTCACAACATGTAAACTTTACATGTGCATGCAATAATATTGTGTTTTATTTTTTATTGACAAAGCTAATTATTTACTTATTTAATTATGTATTCAATGGATGAGCCTAAAGAAAATTTTCTGTTTTAAGATGTATTTTAGGACAGGCAATAAAGTATTTTTGATTTGAGTTTTATTTCTGCAGTGACCTTGATCATGTTCAAGATGAAGGAGATGGGGTAATAACCTTCATGAGGAGGGTGACGAGCTGATGGACCATGTCTCTGTCCACCCCCTCTAGTTCCATCGCCCTCTGTAGCAGGGCCGTGAAGTTGCTCTGGTCGTCCGTGAACTCCCGGCAACTGCCACCTGCCAATGACCTTCAGTCATCAAAGCCTCGTAGACCTGCTGGATTTCTTTTGAATATCCACCACAAAAACTGCTAATTTATTTAGACTTCATAAATGTCTTACCATGTACAGTAAGTTTCTGTTTGTAAACATACAATAAGAGTAAACCCACTTAAACGGATGCTACAATTTACTTGCAGTCATCCTGTGACAGAATGAATTGATGATATGATAACTTAGATGTAATCAGAATATATCATGCATTAAAATTGTGTAAACTAACAGGTAATCACAGAGAAATATGGACAGTAATGTTGTAATCACAATGATGCAATGATTGACAGGTGTCAATGATTGACAGGTGTCAATCACACAAGCAGACATTGATTGACAGCTGTACCAGGGAACATGTAGCCAGTGAAGCCAGAGAGACCGGCACACGATCCTCCGCGACGAAACTGTGGCGCTGACTGTTGGCGATAGTAAGACTTCTCTTTGTCAACTGCAGGAGATGGAAACAACACATGCTTTATAAGTCTCATAACATGGAATCACTTCAGAAATATCCATTCTAAGCACTTGTCATTTTCTATTGTTTATATATCAGAGTTGATTTTCAGAAATATTAAGAAAATTATTTCCCTGTGATAATACAAAAATATTTTGAATGGACAGTATTGTTAACCAAGCAAGATGTAAACAAATCTTAGTAAACTGTTTGTTGCAGTGACCCACAAATATGATAACCAATGCAAATAATGCATTCCTCTTACTAATAGTATAATAACAATGATTTTATTTCAGATGATCACACCATTAGTTAAAATAAATACATAAAGAAAAAAATATGAACAATCACTGTTTCATAGGTACTTGAGAAGTACTTGTGAAGTACTTGTGAAGTACTCGTGAAGTACTCGTGAAGTACTCGTGAAGTACTCGTGAAGTACTCGTGAAGTACTTGTGAAGTACTTGTGAAGTACTCGTGAAGTACTCGTGAAGTACTTGTGAAGTACTCGTGAAGTACTTGTGAAGTACTCCTGAAGTACTCGTGAAGTACTTTGCAGTATATATTGATAAATTACGATATATTACATAATTTGATTGGACAGTGTTTTTAACCAAGATGTAAATAAACCCTAGACATTTTTTATTGTAATGCCCCATAAAAAAGATAACCAATGAAAATCATACATTTCTTATAATAATGTTTTATTTTCAACAATTAATAATAATAATAATAATAGACTTCTTTAGCACAAATATCCTCGGAAAATCTGTAATTAATTAAGCAGTATGTCTATATAAAAATAAATAACAGAACAACAAAATTAAATAGAAACAATCCCTTGTGAAGACAAGTACTAGACTACAGAAATAGAGACAAGTACTCATTGCACAGTTTGCAGTACCTTTGGCTTGAGTCTCCGGAGCCTTCGCATGGTTGAGGAGATGCATTGGTACGGAGGAGGCTCGGCGGTATGGGTACTTGCCAATAAAACTGAAGCGTACAGAACGCACGCTGTCAGTGCGTGCGAGGGCAAAACGCGCACGATTCAACTTCCTCAGGAAGTGTTCACTTTTGCTGTCGCTGCTCTGCAGGTCTGGGAAAGGTAAAAACGGTAAATCAAATTTCTGCTGTAGCGCAATATCCTGTGCTTAGGCCTGCTAAAGAGTGTAAACATTCGCATATCTGTAATTCATAGTGAATATGTATACCCCCGGTAGTTGTAATACATACTATAACGAGGAACCCCCCTATTAAGATCACCCTCCGGACTGGGCAAGTGACCTGAATAGTAAGGGGACCATATTAGCGGGAGTAAATTTCTACACTTTACCATTACACAAATAATTTGGGACTATCCTAGGGTGACCTTAATCGTGATGTGGCTGTATTACCAAGGTGACAGGAAAGCATGGTTCCACTGTATCTTACCAACTGTAATGCATTCGCACTTCTGCATGTGATACAAAATAAATAAATATTTGTTTGTTATTTTGTTCATATAATTATACCCGGGGTTTTTGTTTTGTTTTCTTCTGTAACTGTATTCTAGGCGTTTGTCAATAAAAAAACCAAAGGGTTTCCAGAGGATCTCCTTAGTTTCACTTATTGTCTACTGAATATCTCCTACGGTGATTTAGATATGTGTGACCAAATAATGACATTCTAAAGTGCTTTACTCTTCACTCCCAGCAGATTTGTTCATTCCAATACCTACTCGACTTTTAGATCAGAAGAATTCAGATATTATGTAATTATTATAATAAATAGAATTGAAGTGTTTCGGGTTCGTGGGGTGGTCACAGGTTGAGATGACCGGAGGCATAATCTACCCCACTGTTAAGGTTTAGCCTCAGTTATATATAGTGTAATGCGTCAGCGGGTAGTGTTGGTTTTAGATTTGGTGTGGTTGACTGGTGTGCTTGGCTAGTATTATACTGTGCAGTAGGTCTATGGTGATTTTAGCAGTAATGACATTGTTTGATATATGATATCATGTATACCAATACTGCTTGTTTTATGTGCCGAAATGTGGGCTCTGTCAACCTGAGGTACAGGAGACTAGCATGGGCTCAGTCACAGGCCTGGCCTTGGGATGTCGAGCCCACATTTCTCTCTTATCACGTTAATAAATAAACGTCATTCATTTGGCCTTTTTTCATCACTATATTGAACTCTGTGTTGTTGCTTGCATAAATGGGAGTATGCTGCACCGGCACGATGCGGCATACATATTTTTGTGCGGGCAACAATGCAGACAAGTGATGATTGGCCCAGTGGATTATTCTAATTATATGCTAATTCAGCTTAG
Organism: Escarpia spicata; assembly: GCA_963995525.1. Lineage (NCBI taxonomy): Eukaryota > Metazoa > Annelida > Polychaeta > Sabellida > Siboglinidae > Escarpia > Escarpia spicata. Next base: position 52,482,111 of record OZ023216.1, on the reverse strand, counting down.
CCGTGGGTGCAAAGAACCAATCAGCGCATAGTAGTAGCGAGCAGTTGTAGCGCGCGCTAGAAGTCGGCCACTTTGGTTCGAGAGAGCAAACTATTCGGTTGAGAGTTTTGCGTCCCTCCCATCCCGACCACTTCTGTAGAGTTTAGCATTAATAACACATGTGCATCATTAGTGGAAGAGGGGTCGTCAGCATATCTCAATGCTTTCCCCATTTTCTTAGTTCAGGTGGACAATGTGTTCACGGGGTTTTGATGCGGAGACAGCTCGCTTCTCTTCCACTGATGATTTTAGTTAGGTAGGACAGGCATAATCGACCCCACTTTTAAGGTTTAGCCTCAGTTATATATAGTGTAATGCGTCAGCGGGTAGTGTTGGTTTTAGATTAGGTGTGGTTGACTGGTGTCCTTGGCTAGTATTATACTGTGCAGTAGGTCTATGGTGATTTTAGCAGTAATGACATTGTTTGATATATGATATCATGTATACCAATACTGCTTGTTTTATGTGCCGAAATGTGGGCTCGGTCAACCTGAGGTACAGGAGACTAGTATGGGCTCAGTCACAGGCCTGGCCTTGGGATGTCGAGCCCACATTTCTCTCTTATCACGTTAATAAATAAACGTCATTCATTTGGCCTTTTTTCATCACTATATTGAACTCTGTGTTGTTGCTTGCATAAATGCTGTTTTGTGCATGTACTTTCATGGGGAGTTATTGCGTTTTGCATAAATTAGATAGTATCCTAGCTCAACATGTGTTTAAACAAACGTTAAGTTTGGGCGAAATTTCAAAAAAGCGTTTATCGCATTTTGCCCTGAAAGCCTTCAATTCCTTCCAATAACATTCACCATAGTGTATCTAGCCAGGTATGTTTCTCTCAGTTAAGAAAGATAGAAGGACTAGAGGACATGAAGTTACATTAGCAAAAGAGCAGTGTAGATTAGATATAAGAAAGTTCTCATTTTCACAAAGAACTGTAAATGAATGGAATAGATTATCTGCTGATTGTGTGGGTGCTAGTAGCGTGAATATATTTAAAAATAAAATCGACACATACCTCAGAGGGGCGGGATACACATAGATAAAAGGGTTGGACTCACGATAAGCCAAAGGGCTTCCTTATTAAATCTTGTAAAGTGGAAGTGTTAATCCAGACACTCTGGTCCTCTGTGTTCAGGTCCAGGTTAACAAAGTTTATGGATAAATGAATCATCCACATGATGAAGTATGTCGACGTTAGGAAATGATGTCCTGGGAACCATTTCACCAAGATAATGACCTCATCAGGAATGAATCCATTAATCCAGAAATTCCACTGTATTCATTTATAACATTGCATGGACTAAAACAATGCAGACTTTCCAAAACTCCCCAAGATTCCAATCTCGGTTCTCCCAGTTGAGAGTCCAATATAGAATGTGACTGACAAGTGACGAGAGTATTGGACTCAAAATAGAGAACACCCAGGTTCGAACCATGTGCTGCTGTATTGAAACTTGGGCAAGTTCGTTCACATATATTGTTCGAGTTCACTCAGCTGTATGAATGAGTACCTGACTATAGACAGTGGTGCATATATATTTGTGTATGAATATTTTTTGCGGATTAATTGCAGCGTGGCTGAATGCTTCCCCGAGATGTCGAGATGGTGTTTGATTGAACAGGTCTGCGAGGGAGTAAAGTGTAAAGCGCGTTGAGCAGTCCTAAGAACTGGATACTGCACTATATAAGAACATATAGTTCCAGTTCCACTCACCAGTGAGCGCTGTGGCATCAGCAGTCTTCTCGATGTCGAGTTGAGCCTCGAGACAGAGTGTGTCGAATCGGTTGAAGAAGAACTCCCAACTGAAGATCTCTGTGTCCTTGAGCACCACTGACAGCAGGAACAGTCGCTGCAGGATCATCGTACGGTCCTGGATCACCGAGTCAAACTGGAACTCCAGGCAGCACCGGATGCACTGAAACACACGGATCATTCCACAAACATGGATCATTGTAAAAACATGGATCATTAAAAACATATATCATTGTAAAGACACAGATCATTGTAAATGTTGTGATCATTGTAAATGTGGCGATAGTTGTAAATATGAATGTCATAAACGTAGGGAGCATTGTTCGCACATGGATCAGTGAAAATACATGGATCATGACAAATATAGGGAGCATTGTTAGCTTGTGGATCATTGCAAATACATGGATTACTAGAAACATGATTAATGTAAATTCACAGATCAGTCAAAATACATGGAGCTTTGTAACTACATGGATCTTTGCAAACATATGTATCACTGTAAAAATAGAGATAATTGCAAACACATGGGTCTTTGCAAACACATGAATCACTGTAAGCACACAGGTCAGGTTTTTGGTCAACTTCACTTTAAGAAAACCTTAAACTGTTTATCTCCAATCAACAAAACATACATGTTATCTTTGTATACTAAAAGTACTTTCCATTCACCAACGCAATACTACAGTGAACAGAACATCAACTACAGTGCACATCAGAAGCCCCGTTGAGTTCCCCACCTCAACGGCCGACTGTTTGATGGTCTGCAGATAGAGGTCAGTGCGCTGAGATACGGCCGCGTTGAGATCGTTGGCTGAGCCAATGAGACTGCAGTATGCGTGTGCAAGAGTTGTCATGATCAGCTGGTTCCTGCACACCATGGCTGGCGTGATCAGTCGCGCCATTACCGTCACCTTCTCCACTGCACAGAAAACTATGTTTTACGACAACTGCTTTCCAGGAAGAAAAAACTTCTTTTGTAAGCCTACAATAATTGTAAACCAATTGAAACTAACCTTACCATTTACTTGCTGTGTGCTGATAGTGGAGTCGTATGCCTATATTCACCTGTCATTTAAATAACACTTTTAACAGCAAAGAATGTCCAACATCAAAAGTTTTAAAAGTAATTTAGTAATGGTTTATTAACCTTAATTCATCAATTTTTTTAATTATTTGTATGAAGAAAAATTAATTATTTATTTCAATTATTTATTTACATATATATTAATTGTTCTTTAAAAAATGTTACACCTTGCGGAATGGCATAACTGAAACAAACATGAACCACGCCATGTCTGCCACCCGAAAATGTACTTCATATATTATATATCTAACCATACTTTTTCCAGTTATATAAAATATGTATTATATAGATAACTAGCTGAGTCACCCTGGCGTTTCACATGATCATATCATCAACAGTAAAGTGGGTATTGAGTTGCAAAATTATGAAATGAACTTTTGGACATTATTGGATTCACTGATTGTAAGCTTTAAAATAATGCATCCTTTGTTGAAACATCTTCACTACTTTCTGATTTATTGCTAAAATTAAAGCAAGATTTTAAAAAGTTACATTTTGAGAAACAAGGTCACTTTGATTCATACTTTCAAGACGGCTTTTTAATGTGTGGGTTCATAAATACGTGTATTAGATTAGTTTGGGATTATTTTTGGAAGAAAATAAACTGGACACTGAAGGAGGATATTATAAGATTATTTCTGCCAAAATCTAATTTCTAACAAAACTAATGGGAAATGACATAGATGGCTACAGCTATAGAACAGGCCTGTCTGACCTAAAAGATGGCAATATGTTCTAGTTTGTCATTTATCAATTGATATAATGCTCTTAAGACTACACTATCTATACTGGACGTATACTGCCAAGATGTGTTTAGTGAGCCTGAAACAATGGTCGCAATGTCAAGATACAACCACGGGAACAAGTTAAATTAATAAACAAAACATACAGTTTCAAAACAAGCTATATTGGCAATACTGAGGCTGAATTAACTGCTATGCCATTTGATGTTCAACTTTCTCGTGTTCAACACTTCCTCTTAAGAATAACTGCACTGGCTAATTCTGGATAGACGAACAGACCGAAAGAGGCCAGACGCCCTTTTCCTTGAGCAGTCACAAATGGCCAGAAACTTTGTCTAACTTTGATAACACGTGGAGGTGGTGTCATCGTCTGGATACTTACGGAACTCTGGATTCTGGATTCTTTAATGTATCTGCGGTAGGGGTGTCTTTGGTGTGGCTTTGTATTGGAAGCTTTTGAATTGGCACTGTTTGAAAATATCAACTGACAAGAGTTTGCAGATTTGCAATGCATTCTACGCAAACACACCCAGACAGTGTGTCGCATTTCACACATTTAATTTAAAAGTTGGTTAGTATATTTATTACCATCTTGTGTGGAATTCAATTATCTTTAAAATAAGTACAATTTGCAATGATCGGAAACAAAGAACAAAAACGTTAAATAAACAAACCAGGTGCCTCCGTATCTTGGTGATTTTGTGCAGGAATGCCAGGATTCGGAGCGCATTTCATAAAATGACTTAAGGTCTAAAGTGTTAATACCCGGTTAACCGTGTACAGGGATGAGAGTGACATTTAGAGAAAACACCTGAACTTTTGCTGTGGCCCACATTTTAGTCTGAGAGGACTGTCGCCTAATTGGGGCGAGTCGGGGACTTCTCAGAGATATTTGTTTAATTGTAGACAACACATAGTGTGAGCATTAAATAGAACATTTCAATATTTCCAATAGCAAAAACCCCCGCACTCACACATTGTCATCGTTCTAAGTTAACTCACGCAGCTCTCTCATTGGCCAGCTTTGTCAAAACAGCCCGTTGATGAGCCATTCTAGCTTTCTTTGTTGCCAGCTCAGCTGCTTCCTTAGCTTTGCGCTTGGTGGCTGCCTTCTTCTTTGACATGTTCAGCTCAGTTTTCTTCTCCTCCTTCATCTTTCCTTCCTTGGCAAGATGGGTGGAGTACATTTTGTATGCACTCCTCATGTTATGAATGAGGCGACCATTCACTGGTTCAAGCAAGTACCGGTAGTCCTGTTTGTGGAAGTCCTGTATAGCAGTGTTGTTGCTGGCCAGGAGTGAGTACTTCACAGTTTGGATAGTGCTGAATGTACAAACATTCTTTCTGGCAGTGGCAGTATTCATGATGCTAGACATGTGACTAAAACACCCTTCCACTTGAGGACCATGAAAGCAGCTCATCATTGCAGCCACCAGCTTTGACAAGGCTGGGAACTTCCCAGTAGAAAATATGGTAGCCCACCAAGAGTCCAATCTGGTACTTGTGGATGCTTGTGGAAGTGTGCTGTCTACATGGAATCGGCAGTCAGTTCATAAATCAATGTCTTTCCAACACCAAACTGCATCTTGTATGAAGCTGACGTTCTGTCTATGCTTAACTCTGCTAAAGTTTCACTGTCTCTGGCCAAAGACTTTGCTAGATCAATCAAATCTGGTGCATCTGTAAAATTAAGATTTTTCTCAGCTAGAAAACCAAGCACCATTGCTTCATTGTTGGCAACACGGTCTTTTAAAGGGATCCGCAACTCGGGGCGGGGTGCAGGCTTAGCCAGTGAAGATTGAAACATGGGGTGGATGCTGTACGGAAGCTCATTATCTGCTCCATCACTTTCTTTAGCTGAAAAAAACATTTGTACATTATAAGAAAATTATTATATCAGTCTGTTTCATAAAACAAGACCATTGTCTGTTTGTTAATGAATAACACGTGACATTGATACCAAATGCGTACTAGCTTGTGCTATGTGTGTACACTGCATATCTTCCATTAAAAATACAAGAACAAAATAATTTTGTAAGTTTTATGAAAGTTCCACGAGAGAATTATATTACGATAAACCGCCATAAACCTCCAGGGCAGAGGTTTCCAGAGAATTTCCATGCTTCACTAATTTTGGTTTTACTTTACGGTCACGTACATTGTTATGATTTTACTGTTGATTTACGGTATAACTCCTCCAGTTCTACATCAATTTACAATTACTCATGAAACATAGGCACATAGTCATAGCCGCTGATGGCGAGCGATAATTTGTTCATATTAAGCAATGCGCACAACCGAGTCAACATTAATCTGCTATGTAAGCACTTCGTTTATAATTTGTTACGTACCCTAATTATTTCACACATTAGAATTAGAACACATGCAGTAACAAACCTGTAAATCTGTAGTTCGACTTCCTCATCTCGAAGTGTCTATTGTGCTTGTCAGACGCGGCATGATTTGTGAGCGCCTTGACACCACTTGCCGCATAGTTTATATCGGTCTCGCTCCACAAACAGTACGCTTTCCCTGTTGCTGGTAATTTACGGATGGACGTATCCAACAGTGTCTCCAGCCGATCTCTCCAGCCACGCCCAATTCCACTTATTTCTGATAACTTTGTCAATGTCCTTCACGCAACATTTGTCTTGCCGAACAACAAATCGTTTAGTCATTGTTCGAAAATGATCGACATCTCCAAAAATAGATCGTCGTTTCCATTGGTCCACTGCTTTTGGGAGCGTTGAAGCAAACAGCCGACAAGACTAAGGGTTTTACTTCGCAGATTCACGGGTTCGAATGGGTCGGTTCTGTTTCTAACCGCCAGGCAGCGTCATTAACACGTGGCGACACAAGGTGAATAGATGGTTAACTAAATCTGCAGCTCGTCAGTGAATTGTCCACGACTTTATATGCCCTACCCCCCCGAATATAAACAAATTTCTCCCCGGATTTACACGATTCACATAAGTGATCTTTGAAGCAATAAAAAAACGGAATTCCGGCAAAAACCGGAAATTTCTCATCCCTGCGTGTATGAACCATGACAACTCACCAGCAGCGAACCTTTCCTTCCAGTCCTCGCTGCCGAAGTCATTGTCGATGAGCTTCCAGAAGATGTCGGCACCAGAGGGCAGCGTGATGCAATGGAGGAGCAGTGGCACGCACTCCGTTGTGATGTGGGAATGTTCTGCCTGGAGCAGCTTCCACAGACTGCAACAGTACAGTCTTAACATCACAACATCTAACATTCCCATCAAACATCTAACATTCCCATCAAACATCTAACGCTAACATTCCCTAAGTCTGACATGAATTAAGAAAGAGGCCGTATCCCAATAGTAACCCTATTTTTAACCAAAATCTAAAATATTACTCTTACAGTAAATATCACAACTTTGCTAATACGTAACACAAACTATGAATGAGGTATCATTTTATTGCTAAAGAAATGCTTTTTATAATAAAATCTATATAATATTCGATAATAATGGGGATATTATTATGTGAACTTCATCCACAAAATAAACATTTTTATCCTGCTACCAGATAATTACTGAGTGGATATAAGTCCTACATCCAGCGAGACAAATGTAGCCATACACGTCAGCCACCAAATAACATAAAATGAATCAAATCCATTGATAACATTTATTTTTATGATTTTTTCCGATATAAAATAGGCGGATTCTAGCTGCCCAATCACTGCCACTTTCGCTACCAGGCACACTCGTGGCTCGCCCGGACCAACATGGTGCTGCCAAGTTGTTGGATTTTCACCTCAAAAAGCACCCAAAGTCATTCTAACTATCTGAACTAGTATAATAACCTTATTCATTACTACTGTTAGGCATTTTGTTGAAATATTGACGTGGTACCTCAAGATAATCTGAAGGAATCTTTTGAAGTGAACAATTCTCCGCAACGATGTCCGCCATTTTGTTGTTTATTTCAACTCTGGAGGGCAGGGGGCGGGGGGCGGGGTGCTTGACATACTTTGTTCTGATTCACTGAATTAGCTTAGCCAGTTGATGTCATTTTGGCTTTCCATTGATACCACATGTGCGGGGGTCTAGACTTTATGAATGGATATGTAAATTCATTACGTGGAGGGTAGTAAAACCACCAAAATTTTGCAACCGCCTTGGTCACATGTTTTGTCGGCTAGGCAGTCACTAGCTGACAATCAATCTGCTCATGAATAAATATACACCATCTTGAAAAATCTGTCAGCTATCGAACGATACAAAATGTTTGCGTGTCAGTTACCTAGCGCAGAAACTAAAAATGTTGCTATAAAGGTAGGTACCGTCGGCCAATGAATATGCTCTGACCGGTCACAGGGTTAACCATGGTGCTGAAACTAACCCCAAATCCTATCCCCCCAAAAAATAATAATCACACATTACTTGAAAAAGTATTAATGTGTAAACTTGGGCAATTTAATTCACCCTACGTTTCCTGTTTCTTTTGAAAGAGCCACTAAAAGCCATTGGTTCCTTCTAAATGGCGTTTATGTTAAGGGAAGGAAAAAACCTGCAGGGGAATGGAAAACCTGTCGTGGACTCACTGAGCTGAGATCTCATTATCTAAACTGCCAAATACCAAGAGTGATCTTCAATATGTTGAAGTTGGTTGGTCAATTGGAAGAAGAAAAATACATATAAATATGTGGACAACCAGCGACATACTTATGGTGGCATTAGTATGTTTACGATAATAATAATAACTTTATTTAAACCCTAAAATCCAAAGTAGAAGTGTTGACAATAGTCATTAAAAATTAGTCGTTAGATGCATTCAATTCTGCTGTTGCAACTCCACATACAACCTTTAATCGTAGCATTATAAAAGGGCTAGTGACCTTGCTACTGTTGGTGTTAGCCACCATCAAGACTGCAACGTGATTAATCTTCCAGCAGTCAAAGTGGGCAATTCATGTTTCTTAGATAATTGCCAATTTTGTAAACACCCGTGAATGGGGCATTAGTCCCGGATTAGATGGTATCTAAATAAAGTTTATTATTATTATTACAAAAAAACACCCCATGGTGAGTGCATAAGACAAGCCTCACTTTGGAATGAGGAGTTTGCGGAGACAATACTTGAGGAAGTCAGCATTGTCATTGACAGCGTCGTTGAGACACTCGGCGTGGAGACAGAGCAGACGCAGACACGTCAACAGGTGGAGAAGGATGTCCGTGTCAAACTCACACTCCAGCTCCTGCAACAACAAAACCCAGCTCCTGCAACAACACTCCAGCTCCTACAACACCAACAACACCCCTGCTCCGACAACAACACCCCAGCTCCTACAACAACAACACTCCAGATCCTGCAACAACAACACTCCCAACTCCTGCAACATCAACACTCCAACTCCTGCAACAACAACACTCCAGCTCCTGCAACAACAACACTCCAGATCCTGCAACAACAACACTGCAGCTCCTACAACAACAACAACACTCCAGCTCCTACAACAACAACATGCCAGCTCCTGCAACACCAACACTCCAACTCCTGCAACACCAACACTCCAACTCCTGCAACACCAACACTCCAGCTCCTGCAACACCAACACTCCAGCTCCTGCAACAACACTCCAGTTTCTGCAACACCAACACTCCAATGCCTGCAGCACCAACACCCCAACTCCTGCAACACCAACACTCCAGCTCCTGCAACACCAACACTCCAATGCCTGCAACAACAACACTCCAACTCCTGCAACACCAACACTCCAGCTCCTGCAACAACAACACTCCAGTTCATGCAACAAGAACAATGTAAACAAACTCACACCGAGGCCTAGAAACAACAACATGACTGTAGAAAACACTATACATTTATTGACCAAACATTATTTAATAGTAGTCACTAACTGAATCATATTTGCTACAGATTCACACCAATGAATTATGTGGTAGATGATCTGCAAGTTCAATAATACCAATACGTTTTATTCAGACATCATCAAATCCGGGCCTAATGCCCCCGTTTAAGGGTGTTTACAAAACCAGATGAAAGGATGTAACCAGTCGTGTGAGAACAATCAAAAGTCTGACCTTGAGCAGTTCATGCAGCAGCTGAAGGTGAAGGGGGAAATGCTCAAGGTTAAAGGTCGTGTCAGCCTCAACCTCTTCGTCCAGTGACTGAGACGCAGCCCCGAGGTGCTCTGCTTGTTTCTCTGTCACACATCAAATAGTGTCCCATGTATAGTCCTGCTTTCACCAGAAAGTGTAACTTTCAAAGACATTTTTAAGTTCACAAGTCCACGAACCTTGCAGAACCTTGCTCGGTAGTTACCTCTGTAATACAGCCACCTCACAATTAAGGCCACCCTGGGGCAGTCCCTAATTATTTTGTAACAGTAAAGTATAGGAAATTATTCCTGCTAATACAGCCACCTTGCTATTAAGGTCACTTATTCTCAGTCCCAAAGTTGATCTTAATAGTGAGGGTCCACTCTACTTAACTGCAATATGAGTCTTCATGTTTAATGGAATGTCTAAGCTCTATAAGCAATTATTCTTATTTTAACATATTTTGTGTAACGTTTAACAATTAGTATGCAATAATTGTTAAATGTTGCCTTGTCCCTGACATACTGACAACTTAGGGTAATGGTATGGTTGATGTGATATTTTGGACATTTTGATTCAAAACAATCACACACAATTTGTCTGTAACTATAGTCCTGAGAAACATTGGCCATTTCTTAGTTCAAGTCCAAGAAAACTGACAGATCTTTGCTTGGAACAAGAAGAACATAAAATGAGGCACCAATTTAAAATGCCTCACCTAAAATTTGCCAACAATCCCTAATACGAAGGAATGATCCCTTAAATCTGTCAAAAATACACATTAGTAGACTGTTACAATCTTCCATGGTCCAAATTCTGTAATGAATCAATTTTTTTACAATAATTTCCCCCCCAAAAAAAAAATTCAAAACACCAACCCTGATGTTGGCTGAATGTGCGATGTTGGTTCTGCAGTTCATCAACAGAGGGCAGCTCTTTCCTTGGCAACTCCAGCTTGTCTTTCGGCACAATGAACGCGGTGAGATCAGCCGAGAGCTGGTACCAGAGTGCGCGCATGTCACACGGCGTGCATGCGGAGATGTCGTCGTCGCACGAACATGTGTGTTCACCCTCCCAGGGAGCCACTAACATCTGGGTGAGGAGGGAGAGGATCTCCTTACATCTCTCATTAGACACCCCAAGGTGGTAGGTCAGGTCCTGCAGCTCTATCTAGAAACAAATACGCATGTAACATTTACTATAGGCTGGCAACAAACACAGATGTGTTTCAGTTCAATCTAGAAACAAATACGTAGTGTAACATTTACTGCAGGCTGGCAACAAACATGGACATCTTGCAGCTCCATCATGAAGGGGTCAGGACACTATTAGACTTCCTGCTTGGTTACAGATGAAAAAAAGTGCAGTATATTTTTGAGAAATGATTTTTTTACAATATTCACTTGCTCTGACATAAGTGCATTTGAGTAGTCAGATTTCTAGATGTGATTGTAGCAGCTGTTGACAGTAAAATGGTGTCTTTTTAGCTGATTTTACTAAGCGGAAGGGTATTTGGCAGCAATTTGGCTAGTTGACACTTTAGCCGGATTACTGCCTGCATCCATTTGTAAATATTGACGGGTGTCATACATACAGGCATTTTGTAAGAGCTAGAAATATTAGATTTTGACTAAACTCGACCCGCATGTCAATGAGATGATGACAACGGCAGGTGAGAAGTTTAATACATTTTCTAGGTCATGTTTTCTTACAATCAAACAAAACGTTAACATGGTTGCCAATGGGAAAACTATCAGTGTGCTGACCCCTGAAACAAATATGCAGTGTAACATTTACTATAGGCTGGCAACAAATAGAGATGTCTTGCAGGTCAATGTAGGTACACATAATTATAGTGTAACATTTACTATAGGCTGGCAACGAATAGAGATGTCTTGCAGGTCAATGTAGGTACACATAATTAGAGTGTAACATTTACTATAGGCTGGCAACGAATAGAGATGTCTTGCATTCGTTGGTTGTACCGAGTTACGTAAATTGTCCTTGTGCGGGCGTGCGGGCCGAAGCGCCGTTTTTCATGCATACCTAGTGGCTTAACATTGGCACTGCTGTTTTCGTGACAGTAGGTGCTCGCATACACATAAGCGAAAGAAAGAAATTACAATCCATCACCTGTCTGAGAAGAAGATCCAGCATCATGATGAAGCAGGTGACATTGAGGACCTCCATCTCTTCCTCATCCTCCCTCTCCTCTCCTCCTGTCTTCTCCCCTCCCCGCCCCTCACCCTTGCTCATGTCAAAGGTGAAGACGTTCTCGACGGGGTCGGAGGTCGCTTGTCCGAGGGGGGACTCGAAGAGGTAGTCGTCGACCTTGACATCGTCGGGGGCGGAGGTCTGCAGGGGGATGTCCTTGTGTTTCCCAGGGACAGGAGGGCAACTGAGGGAACGCAGACCCACATGGAACATGTCTAGGATCAGGGGAAGGGGGATGATGATCTCCAGGGAAGTAAGGATCTGCAAGGGACACGGATCGTCAGTGTTTTCATCATATTCATCCCGACTCGGCCGTATTGCCAATAAAGCTTGTTTTGAAACTGGATGTTTTGTTTACTAGTTGAACATGCACCCGGGGTTGTGCCTTCAAATTGTGACCGTTGTTGGGGGTTTACTACTAAACACTATTTGTCGGTCATTGAACATTGTTAGCGTAGTCTTAAGAACATTGTATTCTCTTGGGTTTGCTTATCCATTTCCAGACGTTGCAGCCTTGATGGATTGTCTATAGACAGCTCTTTCGTTTGCCAGTCTCCTCACTCGCCAGACGTCTGCTCCCATCCATTCCTCTGTCCTTCCCCCATTGTCTCCTAGGCCTTCCTCTGCTTCTGCTGCCTTCCACTTCTCCTTCCATTATTAGTCTCTCCAGAGATTGATGCCATTCCACATGGCCGAAATAACTTACTTTCTGTTTCTTTACAAAGTTCAATAAAGTCCTGGGTATAACATTTAACAAGATTTAACAAGATTGCCACCCAGAGAATTAACTCTAGGTGGCAGGTGGACAAGGAAGCCCTTTGGCTTATTGAGAGTATGACTCTTTTATCTATGTGTATCCTGCCCTTCTGAGGTATGTATCGATTTTATTTTTAAACATATTCATGCTACTAGCACCCACACAATTAGCAGATAATCTGTTCCATTAATTTACAGTCCTTTGTGAAAATTTGAACTTTCTTATATCTAATCTACACTGCTCCTTTGCTAATGTAACTTCATGTCCTCTAGTCCTTCTATCTTTCTTAACTGAGAAAAAAATATTTCTATCAAGATTTTCATAACCATTCATTATTTTAAACACTTCTATCTGATCTCCTCTCAATCTCCTGGTCTCTAGTGTTGTTAAGCCGCATTTTTTTAGGCATATTTCGTAACTAAGATCCCTCAGTCTTGGTATCATTTTAGTTGCTCTCCTCTGTACTCTTTCTAGCATATCTACGTCCTTTCTGCAATATGGCCTCCATGCTTGAATACAATATTCTAAATGAGGCCTAACTATTGTTTTGTACAGCGGTATTATTTGCTCTTTTTTCTTAAACGTTATGTTTTGCCTAATTAATCCAAGGATTTGATTTCCAGCTGCAATTCCGCACTGCTCTAAAACCTTCATATCAGCACTAATGGTTAACCCTAAGTCCTTTTCTTTTACAGTAGTACTTAGTACAGTACCTCCCATTGTATATTCTACCTCTTCGTTCCCATGTCCTGCGTGGAGGCATTTACATTTCCCAAAATTGAACAGCATTTGCCACTTTTCAGACCATTTGATCAACTTGTCAAGATCATCTTGTAAATGTTGTCTTATCTCCATCACTTTTAATCCTTCTAAACACTTTTGTATCATCCGCAAATTTCAACATCTTGCTTGTTATTTTATCATCCAAATCGTTGATATATATTAAGAATAATATAGGTCCTAGTACTGATCCCTGTGGTACCCCACTCAATACCGATTTCCAGTTTGAAGCCTCCCCATCAACTACTACACCTTGTCTTCTGTCAATCAGCCATTTTTCTATCCAGTTTATTATACCATTTCCTATGCCATGGGCCTTTAGTTTAAGCAGTAATCTTTGATGTGGTACTTTGTCGAAAGCTTTTTGAAAATTTAAGTAGACGATATCTACTGGTGATCCCTCATCTACCCACTTAGTGATGTCTTCCAAAAAACATAACATATTTGTTAAGCATGACCTCGCTTTTAGAAACCCATGTTGAGATGGGTTTATGAAGTTATGTTTAACAAGAAAATCCACCATGTGATCTTTAATTAGTCTTTCTAATAATTTATAAATCACCGATGTTAAACTAACTGGTCTAAAATTATATGACTTGTTTCTCAAACCTTTTTTAAATAACGGTATAATGTTTGCTTCTTTCCATTCTAAAGGAACCACTCCCTCGTCTAATGACAAGTTGAAAACTGTTGCAAGCGGTATGCTAATTTGTTCTACAGTTTCCAATAGTAGTTTGGGTGGAATACCATCCACTCCAGGTGATTTATTATCCTTCACAGCCCTAATTTTCTTAGTTACCATTTCTGGGGTTACAATTAACTGTCTTAAATAGTTTTATTCTGCCCCCTTGAATTTAGCCTCTGGTACTGGCAGTGAACTAGTGTCTTCTCTGGTAAACACTGAAGTAAAATACTCATTCAGGTCTTCTGCCATTAAGAATCCTTCTGATATTATATTTCCAGCACTATCTTCTAGAGGACCGACCTTATCCTGAACTTTCTGTTTGCTTCGAACATACGCATAAAAACTCTTGCTGTCATGTTTTATATTACAAGCTAATTTATTGTCATAGCTTCTCTTTGTTTTTCTAATTTCAGCTGTAGCTTGGTTTAGTGCTTCTTTAGTGTTTTCAATAGTAGTTTGGGCGGAATCCCATCCACTCCAGATGATTTATTATCTTTCATAGCCCTTATTTTCTTAGCTACCATTTCCGGAGTTACAATTAATTGTCCTAAATAACACCAAGCTCATCTGCGTTGGATTCGTTAGTTCTACATTTGGTCCACGAAACTTGTAATATGTTGGAAATATGCTAATTGTATTAGATAGTAAAAAAACTAGGAAGAGACTGCCTTCTTTTATCTTAACATTGACAATAACATGGCGGTAATGAAAAGTATTAAATAGTATTACCGGTAGTGGTGTAAAAATATGTAGTAATAATAACAATGATGAAATAGTGAGAATTGGTAAATAAATAAGATAAACTACTATTCAGACAAAAAATTGATACACAGATGTTTCATTTCAAGAGGGTAAATTTGTTAAACCATGATCAATTGCTTAAATTTCAAACTTGTGAGATGATAAATTGACAAAATGATCAGTGTAACAAATAACAACAAAGCATAAGGAAATAGCGAAAATAAACAAATAAATAAGATTAACTATTTACTTACAGATGGATGTGTTGACAGAGGGTGACACCTACATATAGAGGCAGACGAGCACACACAAACATGCATGCACATAGACACACCATAACACACATACCACACACACCCACACCACACACACACACATCCACCACACACACACACACACCCCACACACACACACACACCCCACACACACACACACACACACACACACAACACATACCACACACACACACACACACATGCACCACACACACACACACAACACCACACACACACACATCCACCACACACACACACACACCCCACACACACACCCCACACACACACACACAACACATACCACACACACACACACCACACACACACACACACACACACACACACACACACACACACACACACACACACACACACACACACACACACACACACACACACACACACACACACACACCAAACACACACACATGCACCACACACACAACACATACCACACACACCAAACAAACCAAGCACACACACACACACCAAACACACACACACACACACACACCAAACACACCAAGCACACACACACACCACACACACACACACACACACACACACACACACACACACACACACACACACATGTCAGACAAACCTGCAGCCATGAGAGGTTCTGTTCCTGTACTGGGGCGGTGGTGTTCTCAAACCTCTCAGCGATGAAGTGGTACATCAGATGCACATCAAACGGCAGCGGACTCATGTCAATGTCAAACACCTTGCTGCAACACAAGGGGGCATCTCAAACACCTTGCTTCAACACAAGGGGGCATCTCAAACACCTTGCTGCAACACAAGGGGACATCTCGAACACTATGCTGCAACACAAGGGGCATCTCAAACACCATGCTTCAACACAAGGGGGCATCTCAAACACCTTGCTTCAACACAAGGGGGCATCTCAAACATCTTGCTGCAACACAAGGGGACATCTCGAACACTATGCTGCAACACAAGGGGGCATCTCAAACACCTTGCTGCAACACAAGGGGGCATCTCAAACACTATGCTTCAACACAAGGGGGCATCTCAAACACCTTGCTGTAACACACGGGGCATCTCAAACACGATGCTGCAACACAAGGGGGCATCTCAAACACCATGCTGCAACACAAGGGGGCATCTCAAACACCATGCTGCAACACAAGGGGGCATCTCAAACACCATGCTTCAACACAAGGGGGCATCTCAAACACCTTGCTGCAACACAAGGGGGCATCTCAAACACCATGCTTCAACACAAGGGGGCATCTCAAACACCTTGCTGTAACACACGGGGCATCTCAAACACGATGCTGCAACACAAGGGGGCATCTCAAACACCATGCTGCAACACAAGGGGGCATCTCAAACACCATGCTGCAACACAAGGGGGCATCTCAAACACCTTGCTGTGGAACAGAAGTGGGCATCTCAAGCACCTTGCTGCAACACAAGGGGGCATCTCAAACACCATGCTGCAACACAAGGGGGCATCTCAAACACCATGCTGTGGAACAGAAGTGGGCATCTCAAGCACCTTGCTGTTAAACAAAAGTGAACATCTCAAACACCTTGGTGTTGAACAAAAGGGCCATCTCAAATGATGCATCAAAATGGGGCATCTCACAAAAAGGGGGCATCTCAAAGATTAGCTGCAGAACACAGGGATCATTTAAAACATCACATACAGAACACAAGTAGAGGTTATTTCAAACATCTTGAGTAGTGAGGAGTTGTTGAATATAACAAGGGTCACCAGGAACACACACTTCCATGAAACACAGGTAGGAGTCATAAGAAACATTGTTGTACGTAACACAAGGGGGTCATTCCAAACAACCTCACAAACCAGAGCTAGTAGTTGACTAGACTACCCCTGGCAGATATCCTACGCAATGTACGGTAGTTAGCTGAATCAGCTGTATGTCGTCCTAGTAACTGACTCTGCCAAATAATAAAATTATTAGTAGTCTGACTATTTACACGAGCTAACGGGAGCGCATTTTGTAATAACGACTTCTACTACCAAACATGACACATGACATCAGCAATGATTGGCTAAAATCCAAATCACTGATTTTAGAAAGGCAACAAGATGCTCGGACAACAGGCTCAGCTTAACTTCAGTGTGTTTAAGATAAGATCTGCCAGAGTGTAGTGAGACTGATGTAATCAGCAACAGCCCCGAAGATGATTTCAAATACTTTGCGCCAAAGTAAGACCATGTGAGATCTGCACTGATTGACTACAGCTAAACTGTGTAAGCTTCAACAGGTCAGTATAGGCAGTACGAGTCCATGAAGCTGACCGGTGTCTGTGCGAACTGACCAGAGCAGGACCTTGAGTTCCACTCTCTCCTCCTCTGGTACCTCCGTGCGGATCGCCTCCAGCCAGAATGGGATCACATAGTCCCACACCTACAGTAAAGACCAGATGAGGAACAGGTAAACATGGGGACACAGCATCATCAGTCAATATGGGGACAGAGCACAGCATGACAACATGGGGACACAGCATCATCAGTCAATATGGGGACAGAGCACAGCATGACAACATGGGTACTTATTACAATCAGTCAATATGAGAACAGACCACAACCTGACAACATGGGGACTTACTACAATCAGTCAATACGAGAACAGACCACAACCTGACAACATGGGGACTTACTACAATCAGTCAATATGAGAACAGACCACAACCTGACAACATGGGGACTTACTACAATCAAACAATATGAGAACAGACCACAACCTGACAACATGGGGACTTACTACAATCAGTCAATATGAGAACAGACCACAACCTGACAACATGGGGACTTACTACAATCAGTCAATACGAGAACAGACCACAACCTGACAACATGGGGACTTACTACAATCAGTCAATACGAGAACAGACCACAACCTGACAACATGGGGACTTACTACAATCAAACAATATGAGAACAGACCACAACCTGACAACATGGGGACTTACTACAATCAGTCAATATGAGAACAGACCACAACCTGACAACATGGGGACTTACTACAATCAGTCAATATGAGAACAGACCACAACCTGACAACATGGGGACTTACTACAATCAAACAATATGAGAACAGACCACAACCTGACAACATGGGGACTTACTACAATCAGTCAATATGAGAACAGACCACAACCTGACAACATGGGGACTTACTACAATCAGTCAATACGAGAACAGACCACAACCTGACAACATGGGGACTTACTACAATCAGTCAATACGAGAACAGACCACAACCTGACAACATGGGGACTTACTACAATCAGTCAATACGAGAACAGACCACAACCTGACAACATGGGGACTTACTACAATCAAACAATATGAGAACAGACCACAACCTGACAACATGGGGACTTACTACAATCAAACAATATGAGAACAGACCACAACCTGACAACATGGGGACTTACTACAATCAGTCAATATGAGAACAGACCACAACCTGACAACATGGGGACTTACTACAATCAAACAATATGAGAACAGACCACAACCTGACAACATGGGGACTTACTACAATCAGTCAATATGAGAACAGACCACAACCTGACAACATGGGGACTTACTACAATCAGTCAATACGAGAACAGACCACAACCTGACAACATGGGGACTTACTACAATCAAACAATATGAGAACAGACCACAACCTGACAACATGGGGACTTACTACAATCAGTCAATATGAGAACAGACCACAACCTGACAACATGGGGACTTACTACAATCAGTCAATATGAGAACAGACCACAACCTGACAACATGGGGACATACTACAATCAGTCAATATGAGAACAGACCACAACCTGACAACATGGGGACTTACTACAATCAGTCAATATGAGAACAGACCACAACCTGACAACATGGGGACTTACTACAATCAGTCAATATGAGAACAGACCACAACCTGACAACATGGGGACATACTACAATCAGTCAATATGAGAACAGACCACAACCTGACAACATGGGGACTTACTACAATCAGTCAATATGAGAACAGACCACAACCTGACAACATGGGGACTTACTACAATCAGTCAATATGAGAACAGACCACAACCTGACAACATGGGGACTTACTACAATCAGTCAATATGAGAACAGACCACAACCTGACAACATGGGGACATACTACAATCAGTCAGTATGAGAACAGACCACTTTCAGTCAACACTGGGACAGGCCACAACCAGTGTAAATGTGTCCAATATGAATTGCTTAAATGTATCTAGTGATTCTGTGGCTGAACATTTACACCACATAGCGAAGGAAGATTATATCTACAACAAGAGTGTCACTTTTCTTGATGACGAGAGAAAGTCATTTCTTATAGGATGTCAGAATTAAATCCATGAACAACCATTGTGAATTTACCTCAAATGTGACGATATCATACGGAATAAGACAGCAGAGGCGATTGAGACCTTCCTTGATCTGACTTGTTCGGCTCGACAAAGTGTCCCTGAAAAATCACAAACCAATAGATACTTCCTAAAAATCTATGATATTCCAAATTTGGAAATGCACATATATCAACAAAGCTGTGATAACTCTCATTTCCATAGCTAGCTGCATTGTTATCTAAAACATGGCTAAATAAATAAAGATACATTTCTTCGATGATGTATTCTCAAGTCTGATTTATTTATAATACCACAACTTATATTCCACGAAAGACAACAAATAAAGTGATGTTTTATTACTAACTATGTGTTGTATTTGTGGTAACAGGAATACAAGTATTGTTTCAATAAAATACAGTATCACTTGTCATATTAAATACGCACACAGGCTTTTACAGAGCAACTATAATTAACATAATTGTATGAAGTAATTACATGTGGCCACGATGCCATGTCAGGACTGGAGCACAGCACTGACAACAACCATCCAAACTGAATAGTTCTTTCTAACTATAATTATCATGACACCACTCAATTTTAATACCTAACACAGCATCAGGTGCAATATTACATTTGATTATCTACTTTGATTAAGTTTGATTTATAGTAATATTTACTTAAACAAAACGCATCTGACAATCATTCTGTTGTTAGTTATTTTAAACTTATACAATTGACTGCAAAAATCTTTGACGATGGCGATTTACCAAACAATAGCTTACCTAGATGGATTGTTTCATAAGTTTAGTTATTTTCTTTGTTGTATATTGCCGGTGATGATTAGAATAACATATAGTATTTAGTATATAGTTTCTATAAACGTTATCAAATGAGGTAAGCATGCAACTATTAATAAAGTTATGTTAAAGGTTCTTACATAGTGTGTTTTATTAGAAATTATCTGCCAACCCAAAATGTTTATACCAGCATGAACTCAACTTCTCTGGGAAGCATTCAGCCATACTGCAATTACAGCATAACAGTAATATTTGTCCACATAAAGCCACTTTCTACAGCCAGGTACTAATTTGCACAACAGAAGAGTTGAAAAAACAAAATAGCTGAGGTTTTGTAATATGCTGCGATGAAGGTACCCACCAGTGACCTCCGACCCTGGCGTACTCTACGGGATGGGGCAGGAGGCAGGACAGGATGACCTCTATGTGGGTCTTGCCGACCTCCTTCAGCCAGTTGCAGATGTAGTGGGGTTTCAGTCTCTCCAGGGCCTTGCCCACATTGTCTGTGAACATCACAGGGAGTCATCAATGTAATAGTAAGGTAACTTCTTATTCTTGTCTATTTTTGTATTTATTTACTAACACTGAATTATGATTGGTTTAGTATGTGTTGTTATTATTCAATTTATGTTTTATTAAAATGGGGCTCCCACGTTAGCAACATGTTATGTCTTAATGGGAGTCTCCTTCACCTTCACATTTACGTGAACTATTTAAATCTGTACATTTGTACATGTATGCATGTCTGTCTGTCTGTCTGTCTGTCTGTCAGTCTCTGTCTTATGCACAAAATCGTTGGAAACCATGCTCAGAGGAGCAACAAGGCAAAAGTGTGAGTCAGTCTCAGAATCAATAAGTTGTATTCAAGTTGTCAACACAAAGATGGATACGCCAGGGATCTATGGTGGATAAGCAAGGTTGTAAAGGTAGGTTAATAAATTTTGGCGGAATTGTGTAATATTTTAACTGATCTAACACTAAGAGGGAGCATATTGCAGAGTTGGTGCAGAAATAGCAGCCCCAGCTATAACGTTAATATTGAATCTAGGAAAAAAGAAAATCAGAAGTAATAGTATTAATAATGATAAACTTCTATGGCGCTAAATCCCCAGGAATCTGAGCTCAGAGGTGCAACATACAAAAATCATTGGACAAAATCATTAACAGGGACAAGCAAGAGTCATCATTAGAGCAAGGGACTGCCGAAGGTTAGGGTGGGAATGCAATTTCAAATAAATAAGTCTTCAATTATTTACAAAAGGTATCTATAGTCTCAGATGATTTTAAAGCAATAGGGAGTTAATTCCAGATTTTTGGTGCAGCTACAGAAAAAGCTGTTTGCCGATATTAAGCTTGGTTTTCAAGAAAAACAAGTCATTGTAAAACAGATGATCTGAGATTCCTGGGGATATCGGAAAAACGAAGGAGACTAAACAAATAGGATGGGTGTTGCTTAGAAAGGGTACGATATGTAATAGTGGCTAACTTGAATTGTATTCGATATGTAACTGGAAGCCAGTGTAACTGTACATCATCCAAGCTGGATAGACTTTCCTACATGTGTAAGCAATGAGTGTAAATAAGCTGGTTGCTTACATGAATGTGCCTGTAATGGTACAGATCTCAAAAATAATATGACACCAGACAGGAAGTCAACACACAGACCTCAGAAGTGGCATTGAGTGAGTCGACAGTGGGGTATTTTGAAGGGCAATTGGCATGTTTTTTATTTGTGCTCGATAACTTGTTACCTATTTTAGCATGGAAAACTAATTATTAACAAAGCGTGTATGCAAATCTGAGACAAATTACCATCAGTTTTGTGAAACTGCCTTTTACATCTGTGTATAATTATTTCATTTTGTTTCTCAACCGATCTCATAGCAGTGATTCATGAACACATACAATCTGTGCCATGTAACATTATGATTCATTGTTTCATATGCTACTGACCAATCCGTGTATTACATTTTCCTGTATAACGAAGAACGCCGGAATATTTTCCAAAAACGAATATGTTGCTACAACAGCCATAAATAATGAAATGATTTTACTGATGTGAATAAATGAAGTTACCATCAGGAAGGTAGGCAGTGGCATCAAACCACTGGAACAGCATCGCCAGCAGACGGCCAAGAATCTCCTGTAGGATAATGTCACATCTTAGTACAGCTGCCAAACAAAATACAGAAACGGGACTTCCTCTGTAAAGCACAATACTTAATAATTAATTCAACAAGTTGGTACTTTATAAAAGTGGCTAACATGAAAACGATGTATGTTTTAATAGCAGATTCCCTGACCAATAATGTTTTTGGGTCTTATTTGAAGTGATCATTTCATATATAAAAGTATGTGTATTTTGTACGTTTTATGATCAGGCAATACTGTGAAATTGTGTGCAATTTTTGTATGTGTCATGGGTCAAATGATGCACACATTAATAAATACAGCAAAATATTGTCCTTATATGTTTGTAATTTATAACTATTCCGGCCATTATGACAAACATTTTTATTGTCTATAACAAAGAAATTGTGTACTAATAATAATAACAACCTATTTCTGTAATTTGTTGTTCATTCATTCGTTCATTTGTAAGTTAATTAATTAATTCATTCATTAATTCTTTCATTCATTCATTCGTTCATTCACTCAGTCATTCGTTCGTTCATTCATTCATTAGTTCATTCGTTCAGTCATTCATTCAGTCATTTGTTCATTCATTCACTCAGTCATTTGTTCATTCATTCATTCATTCATTCTTTCGTCCATCCATCAATCCATTCGTCCATCCAACGCTGTCCTACACCTAGATGACCACAGACTGACCACAGGGATGCCGTCTCGTGGTTTACACAGCTCCACCATGAGCCAGACTCCGTAGCGACTCAGCAGCTTCGACTCGTCTCCAGTGTCGCCCTCTACGTCATCATCATCATCGAGTGCATGCTGGGTAGGCCGTGTCCGTTCCTCCCCCATCTCGACTGTCCGCTTGTCCTCGAGAGGCTGAGCTTCCTTCAGCAGGCTGCAGGAACAGGCGCACGTGTAAACTCTACATACTCTTATCAAATATAGTGTTCATTTTCATGGTTCCAAGATTCCATTAGACAGCAAGAAATACAGTAACCTTGGAGCACTTGTTAAAACATATGCAACGTTTCAACCCGTCCATAGCAGATCTCATTCACACACTGGCGTCATGTGACACGGCTCAGATTACAGAGTAGGAGATAACTGTCTGGCCACAGGACACTCAGGGTCCATGGATAATTAACACCAGGGTCTTGACCCAAGAACAGAACAGGCATAAGAGGAAAGTAAAGGAGGTTATCTACATCAAACAGAGAGCCCCTACATTGAACTGAGATCAGCTGCCATTTACAACCAGATTATTCCGCCAAACTCTGAGCTGCGTCACATGACATCAGTGAGTGAACAACATCCGCTTTAGATGGTTCGAAATGTTGCACGTTTCAAAATTTGCTCCAACGTAAGTTTATTTCTTACTGTCAACGCATTGTATTTGTTCTATTAACCATTTCAGTATGAAGGGCCATTACACGGACCACTACACAGGCCACTAAACCGGCCACTGCACCAGCCACTACACTGGCCACTACACTGGCCATGCGGTCTGTGACGCTATAGTACGACGGGCCACTACACCGGCCGCGGTGTCTGTGATGCTACAGTACTACGGGCCGCTACACCGGCCGTGCGGTCTGTGACACTACTACAGTATTACAGGCCACTACACCGGCCATGCGGTCTGTGACACTACAGTACTACGGGCCACTACACCGGCCGCGGGGTCTGTGATACTACTACAGTACTACAGGCCACTACACCGGCCGTTGGGTCTGTGACACTACAGTACTATGGGCCACTACACCGGCCACACAGTTTGTGGTGCTACAGTACTATGGGCCACTACACCGGCCGCGGGGGTCTGTGATACTACTACAGTACTACAGGCCACTACACCGGCCACGCGGTATTTGACACTACAGGCCACTACATCGGCCGCACGGTCGGTGGCACTACAGTACTATGGGCCACTACACCGGCCGCGCGGTATGTGACACTATACCGGCCGCTCGGTCGGTGACACAACAGTACTATGGGCCACTACACCGGCCGCGGGGTCTGTGATACTACTACAGTACTACAGGCCACTACACCGGCCGCGGGGTCTGTGATGCTACAGTACTACAGGTCATTATACCGGCCACGTGGTCTGTGACACTACCATAATATGGGCCACTACACCGGCCGCACGGTCTGTGACGTTACAGTACTATGGGCCACTACACCGGCCGCGCGGTCTGTGACACTACAGTATGACGGGCCGATGTAGTCACATTGATGATGTCCACTATTCAAATAGTTTTTACTCATAATTATCCGATAGGTTGAGGCATGTATCATATATTGTTTTTAAGGCTAATGCTTTACCATTTCAATAGCAGTAATCTTGGATTATCTCCCAGTAAACTTATTTAGAGATTTTTGCATTTTTTTACAACCGACTGCAAAAATCTTCCACCTTGGTAATGACGGACGATGTTACTTATGACAGCGAGGTCGACTTACCAAATAATAACTTACTTAGATGGATTGTTTCATAGGTTTAGCATTATTTATGGTGAATTTTTAAGAACAGTGACATCTCTTAACCAACGTCTTGTGTATAAAGTGTTCCACTTCTGGTTAGCGCACATAGTCGTTACACTTGTGGTGCTGCGGTAATCGCCAGTGACAAAGCGAGCTGTGGAACGCTGCACTTGCTCTACTGTCTGTATACCAGTCTTGGTGTGTGGTGGCCAGGCACAAGTAGAGTACTCAAATGTTGGTCGGACAAATACTTCATATGCTGTTTTCCTGAGGCGGCGCCGCATGCAGTGTTCTTTTGACTACGCCAAATTTCTTTCTAGCATTGTTCTGCACTTTGTTGATGTGTGGCTGCCAGGATAACTTTGTGTCGATGGCAACACGCAGGTAGTCCTGATGGTCAGTCCACGGGATCCGTTGGTTCTCCATGTAATGTGGTTGGTTCTTCATGTCAATTCGGATGCAATACGTTGTTGTAATCTAGGTGGCGATCGATCTGGCAACACACAATGTGCTCCATTATTTTGTATGTGATGCATGTAAGTGAAACCCGTC
Source organism: Escarpia spicata (assembly GCA_963995525.1). NCBI lineage: Eukaryota > Metazoa > Annelida > Polychaeta > Sabellida > Siboglinidae > Escarpia > Escarpia spicata. The sequence goes on along the minus strand of OZ023216.1, from coordinate 52,456,605 downwards.
TATAGTTAGATGGTTTCACCTGTTCACCCATCTTATATATTGCCGATATGCGTGCTGTGGACCAATCGGATGGGATAGTGCCTTCGTCATAGGACTGTTGGAAGGTGCCGGAGAGGACACCAGCAATATATTCTTGGCAGTCTCCTTCAAAATTCTTGCCAGGAGTTCATCGGGACCAGCAGCTTTCGTTTGGTTGATGTTGTTCAATAGGATATCAATCCCAGGTTGTGTGAAATGTATGTTGTCCATATCACCGTAGGGCGACAGTCCTTTATCAGGCAAGTGTCTACCATCGTCGCGTGTGAAGATTCACACAAACTGGTTATTAACACACTCCACCTTGGCTTGGCTGATGATGTGGAGGCCATCTGTATCAGAGAGTATAAATATAACCAAGTTTTCAGTTCTGTTGAGTTTAACAAAAAACCAAAACTTCTTCCGATTTGCTCCCTCAAGCAGGCTAGCTCCAACAACGTCTCTGATGTAGTCATCATGGGCAGATCTCATCAGTTTCTTTACGTGCCACCGTTTCATACAGTAGGCAGACCAATCTTCTTGCTTCTTCAACTTTCTTGCTTTACGATTGCCTGTTCTTTTTATGGATTTCACATCTGATGTTGCGGGTGATCCAGGGCAGGTTACGTTGGAGCTCATCGTCGGGACGTGTGTAGTGATGGCTTAGTGTAACGCACCCTTGAATGACTGCCAGTTCTGATCCCATGAAAAATTATGCAGCATATTCTCGTAGACCATCAAAGTTCGCAGACTTATATTTGTACATCTTGTGTGAGTGTTTCTGTGAGTGTTGTTTTCGACGGACGTCAAGTGTGGCGAGCACTGCAAGATGATCACTCATTCCGGGTACCACTTGTTGACGGCCATGTTGTTTGTTACTATTGGAAACGGGAGGTCTGGCCAAAAAAGTTGAACATACTTTTTTACTCCATATGATCTGTTCTATACATAGGACTGTAACATTTGCACAATTTGCACAAATTAACAAATAATTCTATCTACCTGGCGTGTCTGGCCTTAAATATATAACTTCTGTGTATTTCAACTTTTCTGCAACAACTCCATTTACATTCGTGCACGGACGATAACCTTGGCCTTTAACCTTGACCTACCGGACAATCGCCTCCACCAGGTAGCTCTGTAGTTCAGCGTCACATGACCAGACGCTGGGGATGGACATGTGATAGACATGACCCGGGGACGTTCCGTGTTTCCCCTGGTGGCAAGTGATGCAGTATCGTGTCGGTCGGAAGCCGCTTAGGCTCGCGCATTCCGTTGAGAAACACGTGCACACAGCGATGTTCTTTGCCGATGAACAGTTCTAGAAAACATTTCATATATTAAACAATAATTATTGTTTTGTTCTAATGAGTGCATGTTAGGTGTTTGTTTGAAATGTTCAACATCTCCTCTCCCTCCCTCTCCTCTCCCTCCTTCCCTCTCCTCTCCCTCCCTCCCTCCCACTCCTCTCCTCTCCCTCCCTCCCTCCCTCCCTCCCTCTCCTCTCCTCTCCTCTCCCTCCCTCTTCTTTCCTTTCCTCTCCCTCCCTCCCTCTCCTCTCCCTCCCTCCCTCTCCTTTCCTCTCCCGCCCTCCCTCTCCTTTCCTCTCCCTCCCTCTCCTCTCCTTTCCCTCCCTCCCTCTCCTCTCCCTCCCTCCCTCCCTCTCCTCTCTTTTCCTCTCCCTCCCTCCTTCTCCTCTCTCCCTCCCTCTCCTCTCCTCTCCCTCCCTCCCCCTCCTTTCCTCTCCCTCCCTCTCTCTCCTCTCCTCTTCCTCCCTCCCTCTCCTCTCCTCTCCCTACCTCCCTCCCTACCTCTCCTCCCCTCCCATTCCCTCCTCTCCCTCCTTCTTTTCTCCCTTGCTCCCTCTCCTCTTGCTCCCTCTCTCTCCATGCTCCCTCTCCTCTCCCTCCCTTTCCTCTCCCTCCCTCTCCTCTTGCTCCCTCTCTCTCCTCTCTCTCCTCTCCCTCCTCTCCTCTCGCTCCCTCTCCCAGACCTGCCTACCCCAAAAACTTCCTGTCAGTAATCCATCTTCCCATTTACATTGATTTTCAGGAATATATATAGGGCTGCTGTCAGTAATAGTTCAGAACCGTGTCAGATATTGTCAGGAAAAAAACACCACTGTCAGTAATACTTTAATACTGTGACTATGACGATAGTTGCACCCAACACATAACTGTCTCTAATAAACTATGAGGTGTTTTGAAGCGTTCAGGTAACAAGGTAGGGTAGACATTCATAACCAGCTTTGGTGGAAATCAAACGTGAACAAGCGTAACTGTAATGCAAATGCGTCTATACACATTGTAATTCTGACTTTCTATAAATTTATAAAACAACATGCTGACTACAAAAACATAACAAATTATAACAACGCATCATGTCATTGTCTATCTGTGATGTCATTAGGATTAAAATTAGTAGCCAGTATACCTATGCTATAGTAGCCTGGCTAGATCAAAGTCGTGCCGGGCGATGGCAAAACCATTATGTTACGCCTTGTCTACTCAACTCTAGTACATAAGCCTATCCCTGTAAATGATAGACTAAACTCAATAAATACACTAACTTAGTCTTAGTACAGTTAGTTGGCCTGACACTACACTCGACAGAATTCGATCAAATCATTCCCGCTATTTCCTACGAGAACAAACACTTTTAAATACAGTTTCTTTCCTCATACCATTCCTATAAGGAACTCCCTCCCACCCAGTGTAGCAGAGTCTCCCGCCTTGGCATCCTTCAAGAGGGAGCTCGTCTCTCATATACTTTGAATTACATGGCCAGTGTGGGGCAACCAAAGTAGGGCAGTTGATGGGCTAGGGGCCGCTACTGGATACCTGAACACCGGTTGCCCCTATTCTCGTTTTCATTTATGTTTCCTTTTATTTCTACCTGTCTCATAAAAGATTGAAGATTTGTGATTTGTTTAACAACGTAGTCAGTACCTGCAATGGTCCCGGCCACCATGTGAAATAGACAAATAAATTTTGCATGTATGTTTAGGAAGCTAAATTTGGGGAGCACGGAAGTGATTGGCGATCATTGTGACAAAGAAAGAAACCGTAATATTTCCATCCCTTGTAATTTGAGGTGTATTTCCAGAATGATTCCGGACAATCCGGAATGGTAGGCAGGTCTGCTCTCCTCTCCCTCCCTCTCCTTCCCTTTCCTCTCCCTCCCTCTCCTATCCCTCCTCTTCCTCTCCTCTCCTTCCCTCCCTCCCTCTCATCTCCTCTCCTCTCCCTCCCTATCCTCTCCTTTCCATTCCCTACCTCTCCCTCCCTCTCCACTCCCTTCTTCTCCATTCCTCCCATCCACCCTCCTTCCCCTTCTCACCTTGTTCTCACAGACAAGAGGCACATGCTGCAAGGGCTGGAGGATGTCAACGAGGTACTGAGCATGCTCCGTGCGGAGCTCCTCTGCGCAGTCTCCACACACATAGAGTGGTGGAGGCCGGTCTCCACACTCCACCGCGATAGTCGGGTCTAGACACATCTACAAGGACAGAGGATAAGACATATCTACAAAATGATGGTGGATAAGACGCAGATTTAACAAAACAATATCGCACTGTCAGCTGAATCTGACTGTTGTAACTTGCGAAAGAAAGCAGTATGACATTTGTATGAGAAAATTATATATATAAATATATACATGTTAATCATGGAGTATTGTCAGTGCGTCTCCTCCACGGTGCCATGGTCTACTCGCCTCTTTCTATGCTCATTCACATCCCTGAACCTTTGACCTTTTTTTTACTACCCATTATGTCCCCTGGCGTTTAGGGCAGTGACGAAGTTCCTCCACCTCTGTCTGTCTCAGGCCATTCGCTGTATGGTGCCCCAGCTGTGGTTCATTTCCCTCAGCTTCGCCCCCACTGTTCTCCTCCATGTTGTCTTTGGGTGCCCATGTTTTCGCTTCCGTTCTGGCATCCACCAGACAGCTGTTTTTGTGATGGCGTCTGCATCCATGCGAAGGACATGTCCGATCCACCTCCAGCATCTTCTTTGAATGATGGTGGGCATGTCCTCCTGCTGGCATTGGGCAAGCAACTCCTGGTTGGATATGGTTCTTGGCCAGAGGATTCTGAAGATTTTTCTGAGGCAGGTCGTGTGGAAGGTAGACAGTCTTGACAGGTCCTGCCCCATCATGCTCAATCACTCCACCCCATACAGCAATGTTGAGAGCACGCAACTCTGAACAATTCTGAGTTTTGTCCTTGTGCTGTATGGTGCTGACTGCCAACCTGCAAGTGGGCTCATGAAGGCATTCCATGCCTTGTTTAGTATGTTGTGGATGTCTGTGCCAGCTCCTCCATCTTCGCTAATGACACTTCCAAGGAAAGTGAATATTTCAGTGCTGGAAAGGTCCGTGTTGTCCATCTTCACTGAGCTTGGCAGGTTAACATACAGGGTCATGACTTTCGTCTTCTTCTGGCTGATTCGCAAACCATCCTGTCTGCCAAATCTGCTAAGGCGATTTGTCTTCTGTGAGTGTGGGACAGAAGAGCAAGGTCATCGTCAAAGTCCAGATCCTCTAGTGCAGAAAAGGGAGTCCAGCGAAGCCCTCTTGATACATCTTGTGTCACTTGTCGCACGACCCAGTCGATGACAACATTGAAAAGGACAGCTGACATAACTTAGCCCTGTCTCACACCTGTCGTAACCTCAAAGTAAAGATCGCTGGTTCCAACATTGCAGGTGAAGTTGGTGTAGAAAGCTTTGATGATGTTGAGGTTGCGTTGTGGTATTCCGAACCTTTGATCGATGATTTACCAACTGGCGATGTATTTCAGAAACACAACCACAGTCAGTTATTTTCCTGAAGTGTCTTTGATATGCATGGCTATTTTTAAGGTCCTTTCTCATAAAGGCATGAATTCGTCTCATGGCATCGATTGTAACAAGTGGTTTGTTTTTCCATGTGTCTGTTAAGCTAGCATCATATAAATATACAAAAACTTGTAAAAGCGACATCAAAAAAACACTTCAACTACTGCTTTCACAGTTGAAATCTTTCACATTCTTAGAATCACAGTTAGAATGTTTCAAAGCAAAGCAGTTTACGCCATTCAGTGTTCAGAGCGCACCACACTTTGTTCCCAGCAATCCAGTTTACACAAACACCATTTCCACTACAGATGAAGCATTCAGCCACAGTGCTGTTACTGCATGAAAGCCATACATTTTTATAATTCCATTGCTGGAATACAATCATTGTCTACTGCCAGGTAATCATTTATACAGGTGAGTCAACTTATGCAAATGCAAATAATACTAAAACTTTATTTTAACATTTTATTTAAAATAAAACCCTGTTCTGCAGAGGATAAGACATATCTACAAAATGATGGCTGATAACACGCAGATTTAACAATTAACTAAAATGATAAAGAAAGAAATATTACAATACAAATAAAAGAAGAAAAAGTGTAGTGAAGACTTTGTTACATAGAACTGAAACTAAATTACACAATAATTGTTATAAAATATAAAAAGTACCATTGGTAGTCAAATAAAAAATTACTTTTATTCAAATAAGAATTAATATAAAAACAGGATAATCAATAATCATAAAAATACTAATTAATAAATAATTAGAATAGCACATTATTTGTTGTCAATTAAAAATAGTAAAATATGTTGTGATAATAGAATATTTGTACGTGACGTATTAACATTAAAAACAAGTTTAAAGTAATATGTTTTAAGATTATCTTTATACACAACCATCATATTTATCAACTGTAGATCTTTCAGAAGCACATTCTAAGATGCAAAACATGGTAAAGGAAACTTCCCAAGATCTGAAACAGTGGAATTGAACCCCACTCATTTCTACTTGACGGTGGCACTGAACCTCACTCCTCTCTACTTAACAGAGCGCAGTGGTGCAGTGGCTAGAGCCGGACTCTCGATGGAGAAAACTCGGGTTCGAATCCTCTACTGTGGTGTCAGACCTTGGGAAAGTCCGTTCACTCCACATTGCTCCAGTTCACTCAGTTGTATGAGTACCTGGCTATAGACAGTGGTGGATATTTGTGTACAAACAGTCTTCGTGCATTAATTGGATGCTTCCCAGAATAGTCGAGATGGTGTTCGACAGAACAGGTCTGCCAGGGAGTAAAGTATAAAGCACTTTGAGCAGTCCTGTGGACTGGATACTGCGCTATATAAGCACTTACCTTTACTTTTCTACTTTTTTAGTGCTCCACCCACTTACCTTTATGGCTTTCACGTTTCTCTTGTTTCTGCAGTCATCCATTTGGCAAGACACGGGTGGCCATGCTGTAAATATACACTCAAGATTACAGTTTAAATACTGCTTCAAAAATTTACTAACACACACACATCACATCTGTCCACACAACCAAAAGCAATGCAGTGAAAGCTTAGTAATTCCAAAGCTCATAATCTGGGAACCTTGTTAATATAAACCTTTATAATCAGAAACCTTGTTAATCCAGACCCTTATAACCTGGGTATCTTATAATCCACACCCAGATTATCAAGGTTTCATCACATACTGCTTAAAGACAGGCAGAAAGCATTGTTGATACGGGATGTCATACGCTGTGATGAAATTTATTTCAGCCACAGGAATAAACTTTCTTAATAACAATCATGTATACATGTTAAGGAAATCAAGTTAAGTTATTTTTGGAGACTCCTATTAGCACTATAAACAGTCGTTAGACTGCATCATGTTATATGTTACACATGCAAACATAGTTTCTGAAAGCAAAAGATGAAATGAAGTAAACATGCAATATTGCATATGGCATGTGTGTTTGTGTGAGTGCATGCATCCGCACAGTTAGATAATAGCCAGGCTATTTCTTGTTTCTTTTGTAGTATGAAGTGTGTTCATATTTAAAATCTAACTACAAGAGAAAGGGAATGCTTGATAATAATAATATATATATATATACATACATTGTAAAATTTAGTTAAAAACTACTCAAGGCACTTTATATTTAAAATAAAACATAAATAAAGTAATTCATTACAACTGTCTTGATGATAATCATGTCATATAAACATTCTTATAAACATCTAGAGAGAGAGAGAGAGAGAGCGTGTGCAAAAGACAAGACTCTATTCTCACAATCCAACTCATTAAACAACCATGCATTTAGTAAAAGCTACATTTTATTGATTTTTTCAAATCAGGTTTAATAAAATATATTCTAAGATTAAATATAACTAATGCTACTAACTCCTAAATTTAAACCATGCAAAAACAGCTTCCTAGAACACTATAAAAATTAAACCCTTTGCAGAAATTGTTCACACGGGCAAGTAGAAATGTGATGTGTAAAATATGAGGGGAACCTAGGATCTATGAGTAATACACAACATGCTATGGAGACTACGACAGCAAATACAGCTTACCGACAAAATTGAATCCTGAGCAGAGAAAGATGTTCAAGGCAAGAAATGACATCCAGAGATAAGTAGACGAAGCGACAGTCAGTACATAAGGCAGTCAACACAAGAGAATACATACACATGTGTAAGTATTTAAGGCATTCAAAGCGATAGTTCAGTATATTCACATAAGTATGAAAGGCATTCAAGGCAAGAGAAAACATATGTGAGTATTTCAGGCATTCGAGGCAAGATATTACACGTGAGTATTTAAGGCATTCAAGGCAAGAGGTAACACATGTGAATATTTAAGGCATCCAAGGCAAGATATTACATACATGTGGAAGTATTTAAGGTTTTCAACATAAGAGTTCTAATGATGGTGTTCTGATGAAACATCATGAGTGAAAAAAGCTAGTTTTGTAGGATACAAAAAACAAATGCTTCTTTTTTACGCCTTTATCAGTATTATTGGGATCTTTACAGGGCATTTTTAGTATATCAAAAAGTCACTTTGCCAAAAAGTCACTTAAAAATTGTTCATCAAAACACAACCAACAAGTAGTTAAAACAAAGAAACATACATGTGACTATTTAAGGCATTCAAGGCAAGAATGTATTTGAAGTAGTTTAGACAAGAGATCAGTATAATGCAGCAGACAAGAAGCCACATATAAATACATAGAACAGGAAAAGTTAGATTTGTTTCACCACTGAATGGTATAAACAGAGAATCTGAAATGGTACAGACAAAAAGAACCGGAGAGAGATGTGACAACACTAAGTTTCACTCACTTATTCTGTGCTATATTTGCATATCAACCAAACATGATGTACACTTTTATAATGTGTAATTCATATTGTGTTTAAAAGGAAGAGAGAATGGATAACCATATTAGCAGTCATATGACTGCAACTCTCCACCGGTGACTACCCTACATGTGGAGAGATTGGAGAGTTGTGGACAGCCTCTCCGCTCTACTCCCCATCACTTTCTGGTACAAATAGAACAAAATATATTCACCAGTTTAAAAAGAGGACAATTTTAGAGTCTCTGTTGCTGCAGCAGAAAGTAATATGCAGATGATCCCTCTACATCATTACCCTAATACAGGTCCTTAGCCAGAAATAATTGTTTGCCAGTCTTTAAAATCAAAAGTGTGCCTTTTAGCACGTGAACGACTTGTGTGGATGTCATTCGTGTCAATCACAGCCATTATTGGCCAGTTTAGTTTTTTCAATGACAAACCTTGTGCATTTGAGCCATTTATTTAATTAATGCGGATCCATTTGATTTGTTTCACTACCAATTGTGACAATGGTAATCATTAATATGGGCCTCTGAACTCAGATCTATTAATTAATCTATTGGCTAGCTGGCCCCCTCTGAATTCCACCAGTCTTATCGGTTGCAACTTGCCTATCTTGGCCAGTCACCTGCCAATCCTGAAGACAGGCAGATGGGTCTCTTGCTAAACCCCTGCCTTAAGGGCAGTGCAACAATATAAAACTGCACCAGTGCAAAGGGAAATAAATGTTCAGTACAGTGTAGAACACCGGGATTAAACACCTGGTGATCTGCAGGGCTACTAACTTCACAAAGTTGTCTTTCTTGCCCTAAGTTAATGGTCCACATTACCACATTTACATTTGCTGTGATATGATGAGAAACTGCTACACTTTTTAAAACATGATGACCCAAGCAAAACAATTCTGGTCTCCTACCGCAAGACTGATAGCAATATTTTAGACTGGTTTTATTAGTAGCAAGTAAAGTAAAGGGGGCCACACTTACATCGTGACTTCAACGGGCCACCTATCAGTTTTATTAGTAGCAAGTAAAGTAAAGGGGGCCACACTTACATCATGACTTCAACGGGCCACCTGTCAGTTTTATTAGTAGCAAGTAAAGTAAAGGGGGCCACACTTACATTGTGACTTCAACGGGCCACCTGTCAGTTTTATTAGTAGCATGTAATGTAAAGGGGGCCACACTTACATCGTGACTTCAACGGGCCACCTGTCAGTTTTATTAGTAGCATGTAATGTAAAGGGGGCCACACTTACATTGTGACTTCAACGGGCCACCTGTCAGTTTTATTAGTAGCATGTAAAGTAAAGGGGGCCACACTTACATCGTGACTTCAACGGGCCACCTGTCAGTTTTATTAGTAGCATGTACAGTAAAGGGGGCCACACTTACATCGTGACTTCAACGGGCCACCTGTCAGTTTTATTAGTATCATGTAAAGTAAAGGGGGCCACACTTACATCGTGACTTCAACGGGCCACCTGTCAGTTTTATTAGTAGCATCTAAATTAAAGGGGGCCACACTTACATCGTGACTTCTACGGGCCAACTGTCAGTTTTATTAGTAGCAAGTAAAGTAAAGGGGGCCACACTTACATCGTGACTTCAACGGGCCACCTGTCAGTTTTATTAGTAGCATGTAAAGTAAAGGGGGCCACACTTACATCGTGACTTCAACGGGCCACCTGTCAGTTTTATTAGTAGCAAGTAAAGTAAAGGGGGCCACACTTACATTGTGACTTCAACGGGCCACCTGTCAGTTTTATTAGTAGCATGTAATGTAAAGGGGGCCACACTTACATCGTGACTTCAACGGGCCACCTGTCAGTTTTATTAGTAGCATGTAAAGTAAAGGGGGCCACACTTACATCGTGACTTCAACGGGCCACCTGTCAGTTTTATTAGTAGCATGTAAAGTAAAGGGGGCCGCACTTACATCGTGACTTCAACGGGCCACCTGTCAGTTTTATTAGTAGCATGTAAAGTAAAGGGGGCCACACTTACATCGTGACTTCAACGGGCCACCTGTCAGTTTTATTAGTAGCATCTAAATTAAAGGGGGCCACACTTACATCGTGACTTCAACGGGCCACCTGTCAGTTTTATTAGTAGCATGTAAAGTAAAGGGGGCCGCACTTACATCGTGACTTCAACGGGCCACCTGTCAGTTTTATTAGTAGCATGTAAAGTAAAGGGGGCCACACTTACATCGTGACTTCAACGGGCCACCTGTCAGTTTTATTAGTAGCATCTAAATTAAAGGGGGCCACACTTACATCGTGACTTCTACGGGCCACCTGTCAGTTTTATTAGTAGCAAGTAAAGTAAAGGGGGCCACACTTACATCGTGACTTCAACGGGCCACCTGTCAGTTTTATTAGTAGCATGTAAAGTAAAGGGGGCCACACTTACATCGTGACTTCAACGGGCCACCTGTCAGTTTTATTACCTGTCAGTTTTATTAGTAGCATGTAAAGTAAAGGGGGCCACACTTACATCGTGACTTCAACGGGCCACCTGTCAGTTTAATGAATATATGCATGTCAGAATTTAACCTAAAAGATACCAACTATGTCCTGAAATCAAATACACAACATCACCAGAGAGTGCACAAATACAAAAGATGTCAGAGACTCAGCTGTATCCTGTGAGGCCGTCACTTGCCTGAGAACTTGTAGTGAGTGCCTCGGCGGTCAAACAGAACGGGGTTCATCTGGGGCCAGTAGTGGAAGAGATGGTTGATAGCCGGGGCCCGGGCCGCGGGCGGGCCAAATGCAACCACACTGAGCAGGTCCTTCAAGGAAACATTTGATGAATCACTCATGTGTCGTTTGACAAATTGTTCACTAATCATCTGTGGAAGCTAATGAATCACTGTCATAGTCTTTGGAAGCTTCCCCATGGAAAGCTCCCATAATGACCGTATATATTGGGACAATTAAAAATAATTAAATTATCAGCTGTCCCAAAACATAGGGTGTACAAAAATAATTCTCAGATTCACTGTCCCAATACTTAGGGACACGAACGAATCCTGACGTCATGTCGTTCCTGTTTTATTACCCTGGTGTTAACCTGACTTTATAACTTCACCATAGTTGCCTCGTCTATTACAATGCTGCTAACTATTTTTTAAGTAGCTGAATGGCCCTATATCCCGAGAAACAGATGGTATATATAGGGACTATAGCCTCAGCCGTGTTTAGTCTGTTTGACACCAGATTGACATGCTTGTCCAAAGACTATTTACTGAGTGACAGGTTGCACCATGTTTGACCGCAGTACCGCCCATACCCGCACTACCGCCCACCCCCATACTGGTCACATACAGAAACACATTTGTTATTAAAATATAGAAGATAAACTTGCAGAAATGCAACAAAATGACATGTAATCCCCATTGAACTACCTCTGGTATTAACAGGGCGTCGTCCATTGCACTGTTAGTAACTAATGTCTTGGTGGATGAATGTCCATATACGCAGATTAAAACATCAACTATATGTGAAACGATGTGCAAGTCTTGGAACATTGCAGACAGTCGAGAGATAACGCAGTTTTGTACATTACAGCCAAACATTGGGGGACTGCATCCAGGATTTGAGATGTGTATTTTGACACTTCCTAAATATATAAAGGCCAGCTGGTAGCTGAGAGAAGGTGAACCACTGTTGTTACATCACCCACGGTTGTGTTGTTTACATTAGAGCAACTGCAAATGTAATACATTTTATTGATACACTGTTTTTTTTTACGCATCTGCACTGGGGATAAAAGTGGGTGTGCACTCGACAGAAGTGTGAATAATTGGTGTCCCAATACATAGGGACAAAAACTAATTACATTTACAAAGTTGTCCCAAAACATATGGTACCGAAAAATAATTATTTTTCTTGATTTTTAGGGTGACCGAAAACATATGGTGACCAACACATACGGTCATTACGGGACATCACATGACTTAGCAATAATCGAGCTGGTGTGTGTGTGGGCATTCATGCGTGCATACGCGTGCATGAGTGTGTGCGTGTGTGCTGCATGCGTGAGTGAGTTCGTGCGTGGGTGGATGCACGTGTATGTTGTGTGTGTGCATACGTACGTGCATATTTGCTATGCCACACCTAGATGCTTTGGGTATCAAAATTATGACGATAAAAAGGATCCATAACATTGTTATTTTTTCCCACTATAACCCTTTCTATTAAAACTGATTGATGATAGTTCCTTGTAATGTAAACTGCCCCCCGACTGATCAGTCGACAATTTTCACAGCTTGGAGTAATCGTACACACCAAATCTGTCAGTATAATGCTGTCGACACATTCGCCGTATTGCACAAGAATGTTTATCGTTTTAGAAACCAGCTGCTTAACATTGACAATGACATAATGTGTGTGTAATTATAATAATAATAATAAACAACTTCTAACGCGCCAATATCCTCAGACAATCCGAGCTCAGTGGCGCACCAAAACCAAAGGATTAAGCATTCTCGTACTCGTGTGATAGGTGAAAGTCATCAACAAATGGATGGATGTGCTAGCAAGCTAGGGAGGATAGGCGATAATGAAAAGATAGGTTTTGAGGTGACGACGAAATGTAACAATATTTTCTGCTGATTTAACATTAACAGGAAGCGAATTCCACATAGTTGGCGCGGCAACTGAAAAAGCATATACAGGTACTGTTAATGTGTGATTCTGTTAATGGGTCTGTGTGGACTACAGCTGATAAAATCATAGAGTCTATGCAGTCTTAACAGTATTAAAACCTGAATTAAATGAATTGATGTCAGTCCTGTATTTAGCAGAACCTTGGTTTCTTAATACCAGGGATTTCTTACAGATTTGTTTTAATAACTTGCAAATGCAATAAATAAGAATGTTGCACTTTCATTGCCATATTGACAAGACTCACTATTTATCGTCATTACCTTGCAGACATTTTTCTTCAAGCTCATGATGCATTCACACAGCTGTGAGTGGCATTCTGAGGACAAACACAGACATTTCACAAGGATAATTACACTTGCTAAAACAGTTTCTTAGAAGAAAAAAAAATCAACATCAACAAAGTAGAAGAATACTGAAGCCACTGAAAATATCATAGCATTTTGTTTGGTCTCTTGGAAACTGTGTGAGCTGGGAACAGGTAACTTATATGAGTAGCAATCTAAAATCATATCATATCAAACATACATCGCTTGGTAGCAAATTCAGAACATCAGTAAACATGCCCCGTATGCAAAGCCCGTTTGTTACGTTGCCTATTTATTGAACTAGCTGAGTTATCATTGCCCGGGAAAAAAAGGCAGTCATATGTACGTGAACCCGCGAGATCCCCACCGCCCGAAATATATAAAAAATTAAATCTAAATCTAGAAACCACCCCAGTGGCTTGATCACATACAAAATTTCAGCCCCTACATAAAAACAAATGGAGATATGGGTCCACAAACAAACAGAGAAACAGAAACTATATCGTTGTATAATATAGGTGTATTGTCATGAAGACACTGAGTGTTCAGTTGCAGTGATTGCAGTCGACATACCTGGGGCATGGACGTATTGGAACACCAGCATGATGACAGCTGCCATTGATTCACTTGCATACGTTGGGTTCTCATTCAAACCAGCATAACCTACAACAGCAGGGGGAGTGAGAGAGTAACCTACAACAGCAGGGGAGTGTAACCTACAACAGCAGGGAAGTGAGAGTGTAACCTACAACAGCAGGGGAAGTGAGAGAGTAACCTACAACAGCAGGGGAATGAGAGAGTAACCTACAACAGCAGGGGAGTGAGAGTGTAACCTACAACAGCAGGGGAGTGAGAGTGTAACCTACAACAGCAGGGGAGTGAGAGTGTAACCTACAGCAGCAGGGGAATGAGAGAGTAATCTACAACAGCAGGGGAGTGAGAGTGTAACCTACAACAGCAGGGGAGTGACAGTGTAACCTACAACAGCAGGGGAGTGAGAGAGTAACCTACAACAGCAGGGGGAGTGAGAGTGTAATATACAACAGCATGTGTGTGTGTGTGTGTGTATGTGTGTGCATGCGTGCGTGCGAGCGTGCGTATGTGTGTGCATGCATGTGCGTGTATGTATGCCCATGAGTACATACATGGTACATGTTCACATAAGAACAAGCATAATACTTTGTTGCTGCACACAAAATTCCTTATTTACTTCACAGTTTATCTTGATTAAACAAACACATGTAGATAACTGTGGTCAAACAGACTGACCAAGAGTGACGGGCAGTAAACAAGAGACTGACCAAGAGTGACCGGCAGGAGGTTGGTGCACAGTAGCTGGACAGTGTCCCCCTGTAGAGTATGGGGGAAGATGGCGAGAGTGGACGCAACGGTGTAGGGCAGAGTGTCCAATCGGTCATACTCCAGGAAGGGCACGAGACACCCCAGTAGGGTCAGCACTGACTCCCCCAGGGCTGAAACAGGAAAAAATCAGGTTATTAAATGTTTAAAGAATTTGAGTTTTTATTTTTTAACATGAAAATGTCTACATAATTATTTTAAAAGTGGCAACAGTTGGCTGACTTTTAGTATAAAGGGTATATATACATTATCGTAAAAACAACATTATAAACATATTATAAAACATAGTATTGTAAACCTGGAATCCGAGTGTTGTATTTATTCTCAAATGAGTGGATTTTATTGTGTGAATATCTGCTTTTATAATTTAATATATTAAGACTCTTAAATGGAATCATTATAATCATATTTAGGAATCAGCAACCTACTTGTGACTATAAGCGTACGGAGTTATTGCACATATTCAATTGACCACAGTGCAAACGCACAAAAAGCAAACACTACATAATGAGATAATTAATTCAAAATATGAGTGACGTGTGTGAATTCTTTCAATTGTTACAACAGCCCCACCCTCCCCTATTCACAGCTTACTAGTTTGCCCCCACACTCCTATCAACACTTCAATGTTTAGTAATTTGTCATGTTTGTACAACTGCTTTCTGCTCTCCCCCTTACACCCCTCAGTACCCTACAACGTTGTCCATGTTAGACCATGGGTACGATGTCAATGATGTCCACGACATCCTTGTACAACCTGGGGTAACTACTACCATCTAGCCCCACTCTCCCCTACCTGTATATGTGTGTTTTGCCCCACTGCCCCTACCATGTTGTCCATGTTGAACCATGAGAACAACATCGATGATGTTCATGACAGCCTCGTAAAGCCCAGAGTAGTTGAGGTTTGGGAAGACCGCCAGACGTAGACTGTCTCGCTGTCGTAGCCCGTAGTTCTCCATCGGCATGATGGGAACATCCTTCAACACGCTGCAACATCGCAACCAGTCATCAGTGACAAAACCACATAAAACGTCACCATACATCATACAGATGCTTCTCAATTACAGCTGTAGCATTATGTGTAATCTGTCACACAAATATCAAACATTGTGTCAATATCAAACATGGTGCATGAAACATGTATGGGAGCGGTGTTGTGTCAATATCAAACATGGTGCATGAAACATGTATGGGAGCGGTGTTGTGTCAATATCAAACATGGTGCATGAAACATGTCGGGAGCGGTGTTGTGTCAATATCAAACATGGTGCATGAAACATGTCGGGAGCGGTGTTGTGTCAATATCAAACATGGTGCATGAAACATATATGGGAGCGGTGTTGTGTCAATATCAAACATGGTGCATGAAACATGTGTGGGAGCGGTTTTGTGTCAATATCAAACATGGTGCATGAAACATGTCGGGAGCGGTGTTGTGTCAATATCAAACATGGTGCATGAAACATGTGTGGGAGCGGTGTTGTGTCAATATCAAACATGGTGCATGAAACATGTATGGGAGCGGTGTTGTGTCAATATCAAACATGGTGCATGAAACATGTCGGGAGCGGTGTTGTGTCAATATCAAACATGGTGCATGAAACATGTATGGGAGCGGTGTTGTGTCAATATCAAACATGGTGCATGAAACATGTATGGGAGCGGTGTTGTGTCAATATCAAACATGGTGCATGAAACATGTCGGGAGTGGTGTTGTGTCAATATCAAACATGGTGCATGTAACATGTATGGGAGCGGTGTTGTGTCAATATCAAACATGGTGCATGAAACATGTCGGGAGCGGTGTTGTGTCAATATCAAACATGGTGCATGAAACATGTATGGGAGCGGTGTTGTGTCAATATCAAACATGGTGCATGAAACATGTATGGGAGCGGTGTTGTGTCAATATCAAACATGGTGCATGAAACATGTCGGGAGCGGTGTTGTGTCAATATCAAACATGGTGCATGAAACATGTATGGGAGCGGTGTTGTGTCAATATCAAACATGGTGCATGAAACATGTATGGGAGCGGTGTTGTGTCAATATCAAACATGGTGCATGAAACATGTATGGGAGCGGTGTTGTGTCAATATCAAACATGGTGCATGAAACATGTCGGGAGCGGTGTTGTGTCAATATCAAACATGGTGCATGAAACATGTCGGGAGCGGTGTTGTGTCAATATCAAACATGGTGCATGAAACATGTATGGGAGAGGTGTTGTGTCAATATCAAACATGGTGCATGAAACATGTATGGGAGCGGTGTTGTGTCAATATCAAACATGGTGCATGAAACATGTATGGGAGCGGTGTTGTGTCAATATCAAACATGGTGCATGAAACATGTATGGGAGCGGTGTTGTGTCAATATCAAACATGGTTCACGAAACATATATGGGAGCGGTGTTGTGTCAATATCAAACATGGTGCACGAAACATGTATGGGAGCGGTGTTGTGTCAATATCAAACATGGTGCATGAAACATGTATGGGAGCGGTGTTGTGTCAATATCAAACATGGTGCATGAAACATGTTGGGAGCGGTGTTGTGTCAATATCAAACATGGTGCATGAAACATGTATGGGAGCGGTGTTGTGTCAATATCAAACATGGTGCATGAAACATGTATGGGAGCGGTGTTGTGTCAATATCAAACATGGTGCATGAAACATGTTGGGAGCGGTGTTGTGTCAATATCAAACATGGTGCATGAAACATGTATGGGAGCGGTGTTGTGTCAATATCAAACATGGTGCATGAAACATGTATGGGAGCGGTGTTGTGTCAATATCAAACATGGTGCATGAAACATGTCGGGAGCGGTGTTGTGTCAATATCAAACATGGTGCATGAAACATGTATGGGAGCGGTGTTGTGTCAATATCAAACATGGTGCATGAAACATGTATGGGAGCGGTGTTGTGTCAATATCAAACATGGTGCATGAAACATGTCGGGAGCGGTGTTGTGTCAATATCAAACATGGTGTATGAAACATGTCGGGAGCGGTGTTGTGTCAATATCAAACATGGTGCATGAAACATGTATGGGAGCGGTGTTGTGTCAATATCAAACATGGTGCATGAAACATGTCGGGAGCGGTGTTGTGTCAATATCAAACATGGTGCATGAAACATGTCGGGAGCGGTGTTGTGTCAATATCAAACATGGTGCATGAAACATGTATGGGAGAGGTGTTGTGTCAATATCAAACATGGTGCATGAAACATGTATGGGAGCGGTGTTGTGTCAATATCAAACATGGTGCATGAAACATGTATGGGAGCGGTGTTGTGTCAATATCAAACATGGTTCACGAAACATATATGGGAGCGGTGTTGTGTCAATATCAAACATGGTGCACGAAACATGTATGGGAGCGGTGTTGTGTCAATATCAAACATGGTGCATGAAACATGTATGGGAGCGGTGTTGTGTCAATATCAAACATGGTGCATGAAACATGTTGGGAGCGGTGTTGTGTCAATATCAAACATGGTGCATGAAACATGTATGGGAGCGGTGCTGTGTCAATATCAAACATGGTGCTTGAAACATGTCGGGAGCGGTGTTGTGTCAATATCAAACATGGTGCATGAAACATGTATGGGAGCGGTGTTGTGTCAATATCAAACATGGTGCATGAAACATGTCGGGAGCGGTGTTGTGTCAATATCAAACATGGTGCATGAAACATGTATGGGAGAGGTGTTGTGTCAATATCAAACATGGTGCATGAAACATGTCGGGAGCGGTGTTGTGTCAATATCAAACATGGTGTATGAAACATGTCGGGAGCGGTGTTGTGTCAATATCAAACATGGTGTATGAAACATGTCGGGAGCGGTGTTGTGTCAATATCAAACATGGTGTATGAAACATGTCGGGAGCGGTGTTGTGTCAATATCAAACATGGTGCATGAAACATGTATGGGAGCGGTGTTGTGTCAATATCAAACATGGTGCATGAAACATGTCGGGAGCGGTGTTGTGTCAATATCACAACACAGTGTATGAAAATAAATGTTATATAATTTCTAGGAAATGGTTCTTTGTTGATGTCTTTGCATCACCAAACGAACCTTGTTAATTAAACTTAACAACAGTACAACAATTAGTATACGTATTACACAGGTAGTAAATGAGAATATGCGGCCACGGCACCATGCTGCATATGTATTTTTGTGCTGGTAACAACGCAGGACAAGTGATGATTGGCCTAATGTCTGATGCTAATTATTATGCTAATTACCCCTTTGTCTTTGGCGATCTTTTGGCACAAGGAACCAATCACCGCGCGGTAGTGGTACGCGGTCGTAGATTTTAAAGAGCTCTTGGTCACTTCGTTTTGTGAAAGCAGACAGAGTGGTCACTTCAAAAAATGTTGGCCCTCCCATCCCTCCCAATTTTTGATAGCGTTAGGGACACAGCATGTACATCGTTGGTGGAAGATGGGCAGATCTCAATGCTTTCCCCATTTTCTTAGTTTAGGTGGACAATGTGTTCACAGGGTTTTGATGCCGAGACAGCTCGCTTCTCTTCCACCGGTGATTTTAGCAAGTTGTGGCCCCACTTAAAGGTTCAGGCTAAATCTTGATATAGTGTAACTCTTCAGCAGGTAGTTGGGATTATAGTTAGTGTGAATGAATGGTGTGCTTGGTTAGTACAGTACAGTGCATAAGGTCTACTGTGATTACAGTAGTAATGCTGTTGTTTTATATATCTATAACAATACTACTAATGTTGTACATGCCAAAATGTTGGCTCTGTCATCCAGAGGTACAGGAGACTAGTATGGGCTCAGTCACAGGCCTGGCCTTGGGATGCCCACATTTCTCTCTCTCTCTAACTTAATCTCTTTAATAAACGTAATTCATTTGGCCTTTTTTCATCATTATTCATGACTTGTGTTGGTGCTTGCATAAAACAAAATGTATAAGCTGAACAAAAGAAAACTAATAGTTTATAAAGTACAAAACACTGAACGGAAGCAAGAAATTTATGTTTATTTTGTGCACCACAGGTTTTTTATTTACCCTCCTCGGGAGGGTTTATTATGATCCATCTCAAGAGGGATTATCTTAACCTAGCCCGGGAGTGTTTATTTTGACTCGCCTCAGAAGGGTTTATTTTTACCCACCTTAGGAAGGTTTATTTTACCCACCTCGGGAGGGTTTATTTTACCCATCCTAGGAGGGTTTATTTTACCCACCTCAGGAGGATTTATTTTACCCATCTGAAGAGGGTTTATTTTGAATCATCTCGGGAGGGTTTATTTTGACCCATCTCGGGAGGGTTAAGTTTTATTCACCTCAGAACAGTTTTTTACCCATCTCAGAAGGGTTTATTGTTATCCTCATCAGGAAGGTTTATTTTTACCTTCTTCAGGTTTAATTTTGTCCTATCTTAGCAGAGTGTATTTTTACCCACCTAAGCAGGGTTTAGTTTGTCCTATCTTAGGAGAGTGTATTTTTACCCACCTCAGGAGGGTTTGCGAGAAGTACTTGAGTGTGTTTGCGATGTCGACACCAGAGGGCAATGGTGACAGGCTATTCACCATGCGGTAATGGTAGTCCTTCAGATTGCGGATCTTCGCAGTAACTGTCACAGAACAAACAAATATACAGTGACATTATAGGAATACAACAAACTGTACGAGTCACATACTCTGGAAACAAATATACAGTGATATTATAGGAATACAACCAGCAATGCAAGTCACATGCTCTGGAAACAAACCTGCATACCTAGACAACTATATACCAGCTAGAATTGTTGAAGTTGTAATACTGTAAATACTAGTACACCATGTAACAGAAATATGTTTTGCATCATGTGCTTGCACACTGGAGTTTGTGAAAAGGCAACTTAACAGTGTTGTAACTCACAATGCCTTCATAATTTAAGAGTACAGTCCATGATAGGCATACCCAACTGTAAGGTATTTTATGGTAATCACATTCTTGTTAATAACAAATGTTAGACACAAATCTAATCACATAGGAACTGGGAAGGCTTGAGGGCTGAGATGTGAGCACCCAACTTTGGGGGAGGGGCTGGAGATATGTTTAACCCCCAATATTTTGGCAAGGGGGTTTCAGCTGGAGGGTTTTGGTGAGCCTAAAGGAGATACAGTAACATAAAATCTGCAATACTAACCTCCCTCGACTGCAAACAAATTTGTAAAGTTTTTGAGATTTTTTGGCAGTTCAGGGTAGTAGTTTTAAACCAACACCCTCAAATGCAAAAAAATATCCAATATAACCCTCTTCAGCTGCAAAAAATATCCAATGATACCCTTGTAGATTGCACAAAATCACCGACATTACTCCCTCTGGTAAAAAGTGTCTAACAGTACCCCACCTCCAAACCACAAAAAATCTCCAACACTACGCCTCCCTCGACATATCCAACATCCAAAAGCACTCCACTGCAAAAATATTGGGCTTATCAATCTAATCTCTGTACAAGCAAAAACTATAATGTAGCTGACAGGTTACTTATTCTCAAGAAACTTGTTTGCATGTCAGCAGACATATTTGGAAAATGCAAACAAGTTTATTGAAGAGTAAAGAAAATGTCAAATCGAACAGTAAAAAAACAATAAAGAATACAATCATGTAAATTGAGCTAAATTATATTAGCTTGCTGTTACGCCTGCAATGGACAAACACTGATAACAAGTTAGGAATGCCAGCTTAGCCACAGATGGGAGTAAGGACATCTCAGTTAGGATGGTCACTCTACTTACATGCGACAGCCCTGGTTGCCATGGTCACCTAGTGGTCAACATACATAACTGACCAGACTCCGTACTCCCAAAGCAAGCATTCAGTCGAAATGCAGTGACATTCTGAAACATTTACACTTTCCTAATTAATACAAAGTAGCTTGTCTTGCACAAATATTTTAAAATGTATATTCTCTAAATTAATAAAATGCACAGCTATATTATGAATTCATCTTGCCAGAGTGCGTGCATGTTGACTAACAACGGAATATGTACAATATTGGTAACATTTATGTAAAAGGTCTGCAAACTAAATAATTAATATCACCATCCCCCTATATGTATATATATATATATATATATGGCAATTAGGTCTGGACATTTAAAATAGCCCAAGACACATTTTTTTCATATTATGAGCACATATTGACCATTTATTGTAATGTAAAAGATCATCTCAGATGATCAATCGATGTTCGGTATCAGACGAAATTACATTCGTTTGACGGAGAAGACTCAGAGGCAGTTTTGTCTGGCATTTACGCTTCAGTCTGATACTGTTAATATATTGATACCATCATATATATCTAAGTTTACTAACTTTTGTCTGAGGGGACTGGAGACTGAGTGATTTTGTTTGCTATCGGACATCGACGTTCTGAGGTGATATCCCCTAATGAACATGATCATCATCACTGTGCAGCCGTAGTGTCCCGTGGTTGGGCGAAGGCCTCAGCATGTCGTTTCCAAATCTGCCTGTCTTGCGCTATCCTCTGCCAGATGGTGCCTTTCCAGTACTTGTCTAGTTCGTCTCTCCACTGTCTCGCTGGTCTTCCTCTAGATCGTTTCCCTTCAAAAGGTCTCCAGGTTATGATGCGATGTCCATCGGTTATTTCATAGTCTGCTGATGTGCCCTGCCCAGGTCCACTTCTGTCTTGTGATTTGTTCTATCACATCTATGACCTTTGTCTTCTGCCTTACCCAGATGTTTGTTTTTCTCTCCCGATATGTGATGTTTAACATACTACTTTCCATCTTTGTTTGTGCGGCTGCTAGCTTGTTCTTTGCCTGGATGGTGAGTGCCCATGTTTCCACGCCGTATGTCATCGCTGGAAGTACGCATGAGTTGAAGACTTGTCTCTTCAAGCAGGTTCCAAAGTTACCCTTCAAGATGTCGCGGTTTTTGGCGAATGCTGTCCAGCTGGCAGTGATCCTTCTTTGAATCTCCTTGTCTTGGTTTTTGTCTCTGATACTGTATCGCTGTACCAGATAGACATAGCTTTCAACGTTCTCAATCTGCGTCATGTTGATATATATTGGTGTGTCATTTTCTAGCATCACTTTTGTTTTCGAGACGTTCATCTTGAGACCTTGTTTTTCACTTTCATCAGCTAGCTCCTGCATCATGTTTTATAGTTCTTGCAGTGTAGTAGCGCATATGAGTATGTCGTCGGCAAGGCGAAGATGGCTGAGATATTCTCTGTCTATCCTCAAGCCTCTGGTTTCCCAGGTCAGTCTTTGGAATATGCTTTTGAGTCTTGCCATGAACAGTTTGGGCGATATGGTGTCACCCTGTCGTACTCCTCTCTACATCTTCTATCCCCTGTTCTTGAAGGGAGGTCAGTATTGCTTGAGTTTGCACCGAGTCGAAAGCCTTCTCGTAGTCGACGAAAGTGATGCAGAGGGAGATATTATATTCTCGACACTTTTCTTTCAGTTGGTTTACGACGTGTATGTGGTCTGTCGTTGAGTACCTGCTTCTGAATCCTGCTTGCTCTCGTGGTTGGTTTTCATCCAGTGTCTTCTCTAGTCTATTCGTTAGTATCTTTGTGAGTAATTTGTAGATGTTTGATAACAGATATATCGGTCTGTAATTCTTTAAGTCTTTCTCATTTCCCTTCTTGAAGATTATCACCATCTTTGCGTTCTTCCAAGCGGTGGGCATTCGTCTTTCTGATAAGCATTTAGTATACAGCTTAGCCAGTGTCTTCGAGATGATATCTTCATCTGCTTTTAATGTTTCAATGTTTACATGGTCGTTGCCTGATGTCTTCCCATTCTTCATATCTCTTAGCGCTGCTTCCACCTCCCATGGTGTTATCTCTGGTACTTCTTTCAGGTCGGTGTGAATTATGCTACTCTGTTCACTGTCATATAGCTCGGTGTAGAATTCCTCTATTCGTTCCATGATCATATCTTGGTCTTGTATTTCTCTACCCTGCTTGTCTCAAGTGTAATCAGTCTGTCTCGGCCTAGTGCCTGCGTTCTTCTTGCTTTCTTCAGGCTTTCTGATGACAATCGTTTCTCGTATGATATCTTGTTTGTACTTTCTGATGTCCTCCTTCGCTTTCTTTTTGATGGTCTTGCATATTTCTGCGTACTCTATTTGTTTTTTACGGCGGCCGCTTTGTAAGGTAGTGAAGCATTCCTCTCTTCTTCTGACTTATCCGATCCCAATCACATCCAACTTGGTTTCCCTAAGTTCTTCCTCCAGTTCTTGTATCTGTTCATCTCTTAGTAGTGTTCTTATGTTATATGTTGCTATCTTCAGTCTACTTACCTTCTCTCGGCAGCTCTTCTTGACCCAGAGATTCAAAGCACCCCCTGCATGTAACCCTACTTGACCCGAACCACCTCCTTGGTCATATTCTTTCGATGCTGCTGGGGACTGGGGGCCTTGGCTTCACTGTACTTTGCATGCTGGTGTTGTTGGCCTACCCTTCCACGCTGGCTTGTGTGGGTTGGAAGGGGGCGACGTAGATGAACGAAATTGCCAGCGCCGGGATTTGAACCCCGGTCCCTCCAGTCGAGAATATGGTACTCTAAACACTCGGCCACTGCATCCCACATGATACAGGCTTTTAACAAATTATGCAAGAATAATGTTTAGAAGCGTAAATAATTGAGCCTTTTTAGGCCAATCTAATACAACTTTAATAGATATACCAGTACCCATCACCCAACTAAATCTAAAATAGAGGCCCCCAGCCCAGGCTAGCTCAGTTCCAGCCTCCGACCGGCTCCAGCCTACAGCCTCCAGTCCAGGCCCAGGCCAGAGACAGAGTCGGAGCAGAGCAGGGGGCATCACCCGCAATTTATGATACCATGTAAAAACACGCACATAGTACGTAGTACATGCAAATACATGCAGTCAAGGGGCTGTCATAAACTCATATACGGTATTACATCATATACAACACTGTTAAAATATAAATCGCCAGTTATGGGAACTCGGCCGTGAAATGTCGAACACCTTCGGCATCGACGCTGTCACACTCAACGCGGCGAGTACAAACTCAACAGCACTTCGAATTCAATCAGTCAATGACAATGGACAATACGTAAACAATAACACGCTATCGTGAACATGACTGGACTGTATTCACACGGGTACAGAGCATCCACGTTGTCAAACCGACTTACGCATGCACCCTGTTTCCTGGACGAAGATTATACACTATATCAACTGGTCCGCCATGTTGCCTATTTTGACAGGAAAGCATAAATTATACGAAGCCGACACCATCCGTCTCGATTATTGTACCGATAAATAATTCGACTAGTTCCGCCACCTGTCGGAAAGTTTATGAATAATTCTTCCAAGACGCCGTACCAAAGCTACGTTTACGTATACGATTTAATAATAAAATAATGTATTTATAGACACTTCTAGAAAATTGCATGAACCAATAGGATTACAGTTATCTTCCATATTGACCAATGTTCTAGTTCTAGTTGTTTCCAGCACTCGGCAACGTTCTATTAACATTAACTGACTAGTCTGTGAATATTGTGGTTACAATAATGTTATGGTCGTATGAGGTCTCGTTCAACTAGATTGCCTTTTTGAGAACAGTATTGCCAAGCCGACCTTTATATGCTGGCACTGACTGTGGTCACTGCCAGTGTGCTCGTCGTCCTCAATGATTCTTTTACGTCCAAATTGAGACGGGACCGACATTAAGATGCAATACTAAAAATACACTCCAATATAAATGTTATCGAATGAAATTTGAATGCAAACAAAAGCCAATGAAACAATTGTATTGTTGTTACTTCTGCTGTTGTTGTTGTTGCCATCGCTATTAATTACTATAAGTGTTGGTAAGCGTCGATACGTAACAAAACGTATAGCTACCTTGAAAAAGTTTGCCTATATAGGACATATCATATATCCGCTACACTCATGACAGAGTTGCATCCATTTAATGAAATATACATTATTCAATACAATATATTGTATTACCATGATAGAATAATAATACATGCATATGATTCTCTCTTTTTAATTGTATTCACAATTAATGTGTAAACGGAAGAAGCAGAAGTTTGTCACTTATGAAGTGTTTTCCTCTTCACAACAGTTCTTACATAATGTAATGGAAAACGAAATCACTTAGCCTGAATCACGCAACAAATCTACAAAGTGACAATGTGTTATTGCTGTCGGCGTAATCAATGTGACTGATGACGTCTTGCCTTTCTGCCAGCGCCGATGTCGCCCTCAGCGATTTTGTTGTGAACTTCGATCAACTCACGTGATTTGGACAAGATGGCGGAAGACCGTGAACCGCCCCCGTTGTTCGAAGACGAAGAAACTGTCACAAAACAAGAAGATAACGAAGACCTTTTTACATCGGTATCTGAGGTATGCCTAGAGTAGTATCTCTCCGATATAAGGTGTACTTTAATTAGCATAACTCATGCGAATTAATGCGTTAACGTTCGTTCAACTTGTCCATATCGCAACTGATGAGTCAGAATTATTGTTTTTGGTGAGTGATTTTTTGCAAGTTGCAACCAATTGTTATTCGCAGTGTCTGTGTTGTTTGCTGTTATGCTAAGTAAGGACAAATTTGGCCAATGTTGTTGTAAAATATTTGTATTAGATTAATAAGGAAATGCCGAGACGTCACTGAAAACGCATTAAAGACTAGTACACAACACCGGCCAGGATTAAACCTGGCATCGTGACAGCACACAGCAGTCCGGAAATACGCCCACAAATCACTATTTATAGGCACTTCAACAAAAAATGTAATATAATGCTAGGACACTGGGATATTGCAGTTTTAAGATGGCAAAACATCATAATTTTTGTGTATCTCTTACAATGGCAAAATGGACCCATTTTTGTGTTTTCTGTGGATAAATATTTGCTTTAAAATGTCAACTTTTTTATTTATATAGATATTTCAATACTGTTTCAGGGTTTTTAAAGATATTGACTAGAGTAATAAATTTACAATATTTAATGTTTTGAATACTCATTAAACCAAATTAATGCAATTAATTAGTTAATTTTAGTTATGTAAACTCAACAGACCAAAACGTTCCAATTAAAGGCCATAATGTCCATGATTATGAAGATATTTATACATATTATGCAATGTGTATAACCACATTAATAATGGTAATAAATATGCATTAACAAATAATTTAATAATAATTTAATTAATTAGTCAATATTGGGTAATTAGCGAGCAACCTCAGCAGACGAACACAATTTCAGTAAAAGACCATAATGATTATAAACATATTTATACATATCATTATGCAATGTGTATATTATTAATAATGGAAATTAATATACATTAACAAATCATTTAATTAATTAGTTAACATTGGCTAATTAGTACGCAACCTCGACAGACCGATCGATACATTTCAGTAAAAAGGCCATAATGTCCATGATTATGAATATATTTGTATAATTTATGCAAGCAGTAAACCACATTAATTATGGTAATAAACATACTACCATTCATTTCACATTAACTTAATTAATAAGTTAATATTGGTTAATATTAGCACGTTAACTCGACTGACCGTTACATTTAAAAAAAAGGCTGCAATGTCCATCACTATGAAGACAGTTATATAATTTATGCAATGTTTACAACCACATTAAACATAATAATAAATAAAATTATTACACATTGACAGTCATATAGCATTAGAAATAACTTTATTAATAAGTAAATATTGGCACACAAACTCAACATATCAACACATCACAGTGAAATACAATATTCATACTCCTAGTTCACTGTGTCTATGTGTGTCGTGACATGTTGGATGAATGCTGCACGCTCTTTACAGTCTAGTATTCAATTTTCACTGCTGAATAATGTTCTGCATTTCAACATGAACTTTATGAAGTAATGTTTATAAATTGTTCACAGTATTCCATTGCTGAATCCAAAAGCAAGATTGCTTTCTCCGTTACTCCCCATGGCCCATGGGAGTCAAGTCATGAAGAAAGTCTGCTCTGCTCATAATACAGTCTTTTTGTAATATTGGCAGTTGATTGTCTCATAATTTAATGCCACTAGGCTGCAAGATCTGTGCAGTAAGGTTCATATTTCAGTATCCTGTAAAATAATGTTGTGTTCTTCAACATGATGTCTATAAGTAATGTTCATGTCATGTTGACTGGACACTGTTCAATGTAGATATCATATATATAATTAGCCAGATTAAATGTGCACTTATGCAGACAGGTGATGGGTGTCATATTCAGACGACTCTGTGGCTTGGTACCTTCACGGTTAACTTCAGATACTGATCAGTGTAAGATCAGTGTCACTGCATGTAACTGCAAACAATATATGAAATAAAAAGGCCATCATGTATCATATAATGATAACTATTTTGATTCTACATGCAAATCTTGTGAAATAATTTTCATATCCCTGCCTCTGTTACTCAAGAGGGCAATGTGAAATTCTATGATAATGCTTTATTTTTTATGTCACATAAATTCATAATAATTATGATTCCTGAGAACTGTGGTGTTTAATGTCACACATCAATATCACACAATGAAACAAATGATCAAGGCATTTATGGTTTATATATTACAACATGCTTTAGCATTTCTGTGCAGTGACTGTTTGTTACGAAATACTTTTTTTAAACAAATTAAATCAAATAATTTATGTATTTTACCTGAAAGACAACTTTTCAAACAAATTGTTGATTTAATAGGTAACTAACAACACTTAAATTACTGCATACTAAAATTTATATTATTTCCAAGTCTAAATACATGCCATGACCAGCCCTGGCCTAAGACTACCGGTACCATGATTCACCCGTAGACTAGTATGGGCTGGCATGGGCCATATTTCTACAACTAGCAAATCTAAATCTAAGACAAAGTATTGCAGGATTTACATAGATATTATTTAAATATGGTATAAATAGTATTGGTTTTGTAGAGTATTTTAATTCAAAGAAATGGATTAAGTCACGATCTGCATCTGGCATCGCCTCCAGTGACGCGCGCAATCGGTTTCGCCGACAGAACTTTCAAATGTCACTATTTTTTAACGGTGCAAAACCATATTACATGACAGCGCACAACACCAATTTTTTCAACACAGACTAAATAAAACTAATAGATAGGACTAAGCACAAAATATTTCGGGTTAGACGCTGTTAGAAAATAATATCTGCAAATGAGTACAGACGTGATCGTAAAATAGTGTAATTTATCTTAATTCTGGTTAAATTTCAAAATGTAAAGGACGTAGACGAAGATCAACTTACTCTCGACAGCGGCCCAGCAGTGAATGACATCAATGACCGGAAATGGAGCGTGAAAACACGAGTTGAAACAAAGCGATCACCGCAGTCCCGGCAAACGAGACGGATTGTGGTGATCGAAAATCGACGCACGCGAAACGTCCCAGTTTGCGGAATTCATTGAAGTGCCTACTATTTAGAACCACCCAAAAGTCAGACTAGGCTGAAAAAGTGCGACTTTTGATGTCAGATTTTGTTCTCATTTCAGTAATATAATATTCTAAATATATATATATATTCTATATATATATATATATACAGTACTGAAATGTTTCTCATTCTTTGAATTGATTTGCATATTGTAATTATTGTAGAGCTCTGCAGAATCTTAACATTTTGTAATAGTTGCATACAAATAGCTGTCATCTCTGTGTGAGCAAATGGCAGGCTTTGCATATATGTACAGCAATCAGAAGAATTTAGTGGCTTGAATCATGATGAAAATGTACATGTATAATTCATGAATAGAACAGGGCATTGCCAATTTTTTTATAAATTACTAAATTGAAAACAAGATGACACTACGTCAGCCTTTTCCATTTTGTCTACATTTTAATGACGCATACATTATGCATATAATTACACTCAAATTATGTGTTATTGGATTAAAGTCCAACGGCAGAGTGACAATAAGCAACTGGCCAACTGCACTGGCAATAGTTTATTTTGTATGCATGTTTATATTGTGCACACTTATCCTATTTATGATACTTATTGCAATGTGGAAACATGTTTTACAACATGAATCTCTGTCATATAGCCTGCCAGGAAAACTGTCTCATGCAAGTGCAAGCATTGCTCTGTTGAATGTGTTGATAATAGTTGTGTTCAAGTATTAAAGTTCAAGTATTGCATACACTTGGCTCATGCTATGGCAGCTATGCTAAGCATTAACCAAAGGCAAATTATTAAGGTAACTGGGCCGGCTATCATGTCAGTAGATTTCTTTATTTTTTTCTTCATAGAACATTAGTAGGTGTCAGTATGAACATGTGTACTATTAAAAAAAACCAAGGCACTATCGCCATACGTCACCAATCCGTCCTTTAAAACTAGTATTTTTAGTGTGTCTGTGGAAAGTCCCTTTTCAGATTCTTGGAAACTGACAATGTTTCCATAGTGACGATCATCACGTGTGCATCAGCCCAGTTCAAACATAAATTCATTAACCATGAATGCAGATCATACAGTCTGGTTATTCTCATGTCACTATGTTGTTATATTATAATTACCTAAATGCATCACACTGTCAAATCACCAAATACTGGCAGTAGTTTTGTTTATTCTCTGATAATGCCTGACCTCAGCCACCATTTGCAATGACACATGACTGACCCAGCAGGTGTTAATCAATCTTGTCGACCACAACAAGTTCAACATGTGGCCTTTTGTAACACAATATCATGAGACAACTTAGTGGGAAAATCTTGGGGGGAAATCTCAATAATAGAAGTGTGTGGTAAATCGTGTTGAAATAAGCCACATGCCAGTAAAAAAGTCACATTTCTAAGCAAAAAAACAAGCATCTGGTGACATTTATATTATCAGTAACAACCATGAAGTATTACTTAATGTAACTTTTTATAAAAACTACAATACTTACAAAGCCATAACTTGGCATATGAACTCGACTTGTGGTTACCCAAAATTGCACAGGATAGTTTTTTGTTTGGTGAAGGGGTCGTGCCAAAAATACAGTATGGATTTTGCTGTCTTACAATATTGTAACACAATTTTTATGAAACTGTATCAAACTTAATATGCATTTGTTTACCCAAAAAACCCGTGTGAATGTCAATAACATGTTTGTACTTACAACCATACAAATTTTTCTTTTAGGGAGTTTCTCAAAATGAAATAAAATGCCATTTTAGGGTGATTTTTGACATATTTTTTAATTGTCTTTAAACACATTTAAATATCTCTAAACCATATAAAAATCAATTCTTTTTGGTCTGGAGTATTGTTGAGTGTCTTAGGCAAACTGAGAAAAAATGGTTAGTTTATCTTCAAAATTTATATTAGAAATTATTAATTCAAAAGAAGCATATGACAGCTGATGCAGCCACCTTATGTTTTGTTAAACAGAGTGAAAAACCTTTGCCAATTTGACTTGGTAAAAACAAGTTGGGTAAGAAAAAATTAACACTGGAAAATGATTATTGAAATGATACGCTAAATAATGTGTGTACAAACTTTGGATAAGATATTCAACGTAATTATTCAAGATACTTCTTCAGTATGTAGGCCTATCTTCATCAGATGGTAATATATAATAAAAAGTTCCGGTGAAGTTGAAAAATACAATTTGAATTTGTTGGTGAATATGTATTCACCAAAATCGCACAGTTAATAACTGTAATTACATCATACTTTGATCTGCTTTCTAAAGCAATAATGTTATAGCATAATAATAAAATCGTTATTCTTGCACATTAAAAATGGCAAATGTATGTTCATTCTTTAAAATACAGTTATTTCCGTAATGATACGGCTGACAACATCATTGTTTAAAATATCACGTCTTAAAACCATTTCTTATCTTATTTCTAACATTCCGGATAAAATGTTCACATTAGATATTATTTCGTTTGATACATCAGCCTGCCACACATAGCCAAAAATCATACGCAGACACATTATGAATTGTGTGTTACATTCATTTAGGATGTGACAGTAATTTGCATTTCAATTTGACCTACAACGTTCTATGCACTTTCCGCCATACAATGCATATAGTGATAACACTCTAGAGATCCCATAGTGGAGCTCCGTAGTAAGAGCAGCAATATTGTTTAAATAAATTGAAATAAATACATATGATGTCATGTTCCTCCTTCAGTCATCACCTGCCACTCTAGAGGATGTGAAACTGGGGAACGAGAGAGAGACGAAGGCAGAGAAGGACGACACAGAAGACAAGGAGGACATTTTTGCGGGTCAGTCATTTTATGTTTATGAGTCTTGTCTTCGTCAAACAGAAGACATGTTGGTCATTCCGTGTTTGAGGCCATTTTTGCATCACGAGACTCCAACTTTAATTAAATTAGCACAGTTGTTGGCGCAGATGAGAACATCAAAACTGTACTTTATAAACAGATCTACATCAAGTATTATTGAAGATATGCGTCGCTGAATGTTGACTCAATTTGCATACTGACTTACATTAACGTCCCTAACGCTACTTCTAATAAAGCTAGAAAAGAAAGTAAGACATCATTGGAAAGCCAAGTGTGGAATTACACTTTTCATGTAAATAAAAAAGTTATAATATCATCTTCGATACCCAAAACAAAGTACAGTAGAGAGGGGCAAAGAGCACCCCTTTTGAGGCAAACAGAATTTGACCTACTTATTTTAATCGCAGGTGGAAATGGTTAATATCGTCACATATATTACAGTCGCGCCTCATTATAACGCGATAGTCAAGGTCCACGGAATGAATCTGCATTATAAACGCGGCACGATAACGCGTTCCCGTATCTGCCATCAGGGAGGCTATAATGACCGACACCGCTGCTGCTGCCATCGGCATCAAAGCCAGAGTGTGCACGTCGTGCAGTTTATGAAGCTTATTAATCTGCCAGCCAACGTCAATTTGTATTCTGTTTAAATGTCATACACTGTTGGACTCTGTTGAATGTGGAACTGAATAAAATTCATGAATATTGTACCGTTTTTAAATAAACAACAGACCAACAGGCCACTGTCAACTGAACGATAATATGGTAGTGCTGACGTAAGATCAGATAATAACCTGGCACTCAGCAGCCGAATACGCAAATGAGTTGACAAATGCTGTGTTAGAGTTGATTAAGGATTTAAAGCTATAAGTATGCTCACAATTGGCTTAACTTCGTCTTTCAATCAATATTGAAACACCAATTTAAAAACCACATTTACCATGCCAAACAATATTACGATTCATATGCTGTTGACGAATTAATATTTTGATGCACCAGTACAGGTAGTAGCTTTGCGTTCATCGCAGCGAAAAGCTCGTATTTTTTATGCAATGTTAGCATACTGATCTTGCCTACTAAGCTGCATTAAAACGTATTTAACCCATTCTTAAGTGTATTTGTGATTTTTAATTGCACTTTACAAGCCGCCCGGTGTCGAAGCCAGGCGAACCCGCGATCCGTGGAATCCATGAGCATGACTAGCAGAATTGAAATGATTCATTTGATGTAAGCGCGAAACAAACATTACTTTGCTCCATATTCACTGTTCTTAAAGTTAAAATTAATCATAATTATAGTCAAAGAAACGTATACCTTTGATAGCATTGGCAGTGCAGAATAAACAACGGCAACATAGTGACGCGCCTCACACTTAATTCGTTGCAGTTGTACGTCAAAGTTACATTTATTGTCCAACTAGTCTTTCAAAATACACATGTAGTGGACAAAGACGGGGATAACTTCACACTAAACAATTTACAATTATTACCGTGTTAATGTAACGCCCATTTCCCCCTGGCGGCAGAAATTCGGGGTCAGCGTTATAACGAGGTGCGACTGTATATGTTATCTAAATACCATCATAATTGCAGAAATGTAGTAGCGACACATCAGCAAAAAAATTAACGGAAAAACCCGGGAGTGCACTTTGTCCCAAAGGTGTCAACCGTGTCATTGATGAAGCAAGAACATTTGTGTGAAAGTGGAATAGACGAACAATGTCACTGACATAAACACCTTTCTTATTCATTCACTTTCAAGGACCACTGGTCTCTGATCTACCAATCGTTGATGTAAACACCTTTCTTGTGGTCATTCCCTTTCAACGACCACTGACCTCTGATCTACCAATTGCTGATGTAAACACCTTTCTTGTGGTCATTTGCTTTCCAGGACCACTGACCTCTGATCTACCAATCGCTGATGTAAACACCTTTCTTGTGGTCATTCGCTTTCAAGGACCACTGACCTCTGATCTACCAATCACTGATGTAAACACCTTTCTTGTGGTCATTCCCTTTCAACGACCACTGACCTCTGATCTACCAATCACTGATGTAAACACCTTTCTTGTGGTCATTCGCTTTCAAGGACCACTGACCTCTGATCTACCAATCACTGATATAAACACCTTTCTTGTGGTCATTCGCTTTCAAGGACCACTGACCTCTGATCTACCAATCACTGATGTAAACACCTTTCTTGTGGTCATTCGCTTTCAAGGACCACTGACCTCTGATCTACCAATTACTGATGTAAACACCTTTCTTGTGGTCATTCGCTTTCAAGGACCACTGACCTCTGATCTACCAATCACTGATGTAAACACCTTTCTTATGGTCATTCCCTTTCAAGGATCACTGACCTCTGATCTACCAATCACTGATGTAAACACCTTTCTTATGGTCATTCCCTTTCAAGGATCACTGATCTACCAATCGCTGATATAAACACCTTTCTCATAGTGATTCCCTTTCAAGGACCACTGACCTCTGATCTACCAATCATTGATGTAAACACCTTTCTTATGGTCTTTCCCTTTCAAGGATCACTGACCTCTCATTTACCAATCACTGATGTAAACACCTTTCTTATGGTCATTCCTCTTCAAGGATCACTGACCTCTGATCTACCAATCGCTGATATAAACACCTTTCTTGTGGCCATTCCCTTTCAACGACCACTGACCTCTGATCTACCAATCGCTGATGTAAACACCTTTCTTATGGTCATTCCCTTTCAAGGATCACTGACCTCTGATCTACCAATCACTGATGTAAACACCTTTCTTGTGGTCATTCCCTTTCAACGACCACTGACCTCTGATCTACCAATCGCTGATGTAAACACCTTTCTTATGGTCATTCCCTTTCAACGACCACTGACCTCTGATCTACCAATCACTGATGTAAACACCTTTCTTGTGGTCATTCCCTTTCAAGGATCACTGACCTCTCATCTACCAATCGCTGATGTAAACACCTTTCTTGTGGTCATTCCCTTTCAACGACCACTGACCTCTGATCTACCAATCACTGATGTAAACACCTTTCTTGTGGTCATTCGCTTTCAAGGATCACTGATCTACCAATCGCTGATGTAAACACCTTTCTTGTGGTCATTCCCTTTCAAGGACCACTGACTTCTGATCTACCAATCACTGATGTAAACACCTTTCTTGTGGTCATTCGGTTTCAAGGATCACTGACCTCTGATCTACCAATCGCTGATGTAAACACCTTTCTTGTGGTCATTCGCTTTCAACGACCACTGACCTTTGATCTACCAATCACTGATGTAAACACCTTTCTTGTGGTCATTCCCTTTCAAGGACCACTGACCTCTGATCTACCAATCACTGATGTAAACACCTTTCTTGTGGTCATTCGCTTTCAACGACCACTGACCTTTGATCTACCAATCACTGATGTAAACACCTTTCTTGTGGTCATTCCCTTTCAACGACCACTGACCTCTGATCTACCAATCACTGATGTAAACACCTTTCTTATGGTCATTCCCTTTCAACGACCACTGACCTCTGATCTACCAATCACTGATGTAAACACCTTTCTTGTGGTCATTTGCTTTCAAGGATCACTGACCTCTGATCTACCAATCGCTGATGTAAACACCTTTCTTGTGGTCATTCCCTTTCAAGGACCACTGACCTCTGATCTACCAATCACTGATGTAAACACCTTTCTTGTGGTCATTCGCTTTCAAGGATCACTGACCTCTGATCTACCAATCGCTGATGTAAACACCTTTCTTGTGGTCATTCGCTTTCAACGACCACTGACCTTTGATCTACCAATCACTGATGTAAACACCTTTCTTGTGGTCATTCCCTTTCAAGGACCACTGACCTCTGATCTACCAATCACTGATGTAAACACCTTTCTTGTGGTCATTCACTTTCAGCGACCACTGACCTTTGATCTACCAATCACTGATGTAAACACCTTTCTTGTGGTCATTCCCTTTCAACGACCACTGACCTCTGATCTACCAATCACTGATGTAAACACCTTTCTTATGGTCATTCCCTTTCAACGACCACTGACCTCTGATCTACCAATCACTGATGTAAACACCTTTCTTGTGGTCATTCGCTTTCAAGGATCACTGACCTCTGATCTACCAATCGCTGATGTAAACACCTTTCTTGTGGTCATTCGCTTTCAAGGACCACTGACCTCTGATCTACCAATCACTGATGTAAACACCTTTCTTGTGGTCATTCCCTTTCAACGACCACTGACCTCTGATCTACCAATCGCTGATGTAAACACCTTTCTTGTGGTCATTCCCTTTCAGCGACCACTGACCTCTGATCTACCAATCACTGATGTAAACACCTTTCTTATGGTCATTCCCTTTCAACGACCACTGACCTCTGATCTACCAATCACTGATGTAAACACCTTTCTTATGGTCATTCCCTTTCAACGACCACTGACCTCTGATCTACCAATCACTGATGTAAACACCTTTCTTGTGGTCATTCGCTTTCAAGGATCACTGACCTCTGATCTACCAATCGCTGATGTAAACACCTTTCTTGTGGTCATTCGCTTTCAACGACCACTGACCTTTGATCTACCAATCACTGATGTAAACACCTTTCTTATGGTCATTCCCTTTCAACGACCACTGACCTCTGATCTACCAATCACTGATGTAAACACCTTTCTTGTGGTCATTCCCTTTCAACGACCACTGACCTCTGATCTACCAATCACTGATGTAAACACCTTTCTTGTGGTCATTCCCTTTCAAGGATCACTGACCTCTGATCTACCAAACACTGATGTAAACACCTTTCTTGTGGTCATTCCCTTTCAACGACCACTGACCTCTGATCTACCAATCGCTGATGTAAACACCTTTCTTGTTGTCATTCGCTTTCAAGGATCACTGACCTCTGATCTACCAATCACTGATGTAAACACCTTTCTTGTGGTCATTCCCTTTCAACGACCACTGACCTCTGATCTACCAATCGCTGATGTAAACACCTTTCTTGTGGTCATTCCCTTTCAACGACCACTGACCTCTGATCTACCAATCGCTGATGTAAACACCTTTCTTGTGGTCATTCCCTTTCAGCGACCACTGACCTCTGATCTACCAATCGCTGATTTAAACACCTTTCTTGTGGTCATTCGCTTTCAACAACCACTGACCTCTGATCTACCAATCGCTGATGTAAACACCTTTCTTGTGGTCATTCCCTTTCAGCGACCACTGACCTCTGATCTACCAATCACTGATGTAAACACCTTTCTTATGGTCATTCGCTTTCAACGACCACTGACCTCTGATCTACCAATCGCTGATGTAATTAAGACAGCAAAGCTACAGTTTGTTTGAGTTATTTACTTTTGCAAGAGGCCTAATAGAATGGTCTGTCATTTGATTTGTTGTGATTTTGTGTTCTGCGTGTGGGTGTAAGCTTCTATGAATTAATTCACAGCAAACCAAAATATTTAGTGGTAAAGTTAGGTGAATTTAATTAAAATTCTACATTATACAAAACAATACTTGTGTACAGTTATTCTGCTCTGACACTGCAGAGAATCATCATTTAGAAGTGACACACATAACTCAGGCATTGCTGACTACTATTGCATTCCAAATAAGCGTATAAGAACGGATATTTATTTGGACAAAAAATGCCAGCCTATACGGTCTTATTTGGGTCTGTATGCTTATTTAATATTGGCAGTTCCACCCTATATGTTTTTTATTTGAGTCAACGTTATTTACTGTTGTTAGTTCCACCTTATACGGTTTTTATTTGGCACTACATGTATTTACTTGCATCACCGATACAATGTTCTGAGAAATATGTATATATAATATATAAATTATTCATGCCGGCAAATCGATGAAGGCGAAGTGCTCTTCGCTCTCACGGCGACGCTGTTTACGCCGGTCACCACGCCAGTCATCATCTTTTCACTAACAACTTTAAAAACTACACGTATGCACAAAAGGAGCACTTATGGAACCT
Source organism: Escarpia spicata (assembly GCA_963995525.1). Classification (NCBI taxonomy): domain Eukaryota; kingdom Metazoa; phylum Annelida; class Polychaeta; order Sabellida; family Siboglinidae; genus Escarpia; species Escarpia spicata. The sequence continues at coordinate 52,418,755 of OZ023216.1, read as the reverse complement.
GTGTGTAAAATATAAAGGTTTGTTATGTTTTATTGAGATCATGTTGTGGTCAGGACGTTAGTATTATGGCTAGTAAATTGCGAATCTCGCAGTCTAGGGCTGGGCGATAAAGCATGATTAACAATGTTTCGCGGGCAAATTTGCGACGCGACCAATTCACATGGCGCGACGTCACCAGACAACCCTTACTGCAGTAGTGACCTCGATGCTACGTGGTAAACAAGCCATAGTGGATCACTCCATTTGTGTATTTAGGGGTGGCATGCTTGGCGGAATTAACTACATTGTTAAAGTATGCCGCAGAATTTGGCATTGTTTCTATTAATGTAATGCTATCAATTATATATATATATTTCATTTGCTGTTTTCAACAGATATCAGTTAGTGTTAAACTACTAATCACTGAGACAAACTAAATGGAGCGTTATGTCTGGAGTTTTGTTTCAACGTTTGATTTAATATACAGTATTATTGTTTGTTTGATGTAGGCAACTCCTGTTTGCATATAATTATGTTGTTGCATTGTCAAAAAGACACAAATTAAAATGATAAATACACACATTGTAACTTAATTCCACATTATTACTGGCTTACACTATTATTCCAAGGTGTACTTTTATTATAATTTCAAGAAATTTCCGCCCCATACTATGTTATTCCGACCTATATTCTTATTAAAATTCCGAGGCATGTCCACTATATACTGTTATTTTGATCTGTACACTTATTTGGAATGCAATAGTAGTGATTAATGCACATCATTGTAAAGTATAAATATATATTTCAGAACTTGACAAATAAAATACTTGACAACAAACTGATGGTCCAGGTATGTTGGCCATGCATTTGTCTTAACTGTGAGCATTTCCTCTGGAAAACATTATGAAATATATATAAAAATTAAAATTACCAAGCGTAATTTCCATTAAAATGCTTAAAGCATTATATATAAAATCTAGTTACGTACAACAAATGTTAAGTCTAACATGAAGATGTGTACAACTGCAAATAGAATGTAAATGGAAAATAATTATGGTATAATAATTACAAGAACAGTTAAATAAGACACAATAAAGTATGAATGAAACAAGGATGCAGCGCAAACAACAAGCTGCACAACCAGTGTCATCCTGTTCTGTCTGCTCTGGCTGTGGTGGAGACTGTCACAACCAGTGTCATCCTGTGTCTGTCTGCTCTGGCTGTGGTAGAGACTGTCACAACCAGTGTCGTCCTGTGTCTGTCTGCTCTGGCTGTGGTAGAGACTGTCACAACCAGTGTCGTCCTGTTCTGTCTGCTCCGGCTGTGGTAGAGACTGTCACAACCAGTGTCGTCCTGTTCTGTCTGCTCCGGCTGTGGTAGAGACTGTCACAACCAGTGTCGACCAGTTCTGTCTGCTCCGGCTGTGGTAGAGACTGTCACAACCAGTGTCGTCCTGTTCTGTCTGCTCCGGCTGTGGTAGAGACTGTCACAACCAGTGTCATCCTGTTCTGTCTGCTCCGGCTGTGGTAGAGACTGTCACAACCAGTGTCATCCTGTTCAGTCTGCTCCGGCTGTGGTAGAGACTGTCACAACCAGTGTCGTCCTGTTCTGTCAGCTCCGGCTGTGGTAGAGACTGTCACAATCAGTGTCGTCCTGTTCTGTCTGCTCCGGCTGTGGTAGAGACTGTCACAACCAGTGTCATACTGTTCTGTCTGCTCCGGCTGTGGTAGAGACTGTCACAACCAGTGTCCTCCTGTTCTGTCTGCTCCGGCTGTGGTAGAGACTGTCACAACCAGTGTCGTCCTGTTCTGTCTGCTCCGGCTGTGGTAGAGACTGTCACAACCAGTGTCATCCTGTTCTGTCTGCTCCGGCTGTGGTAGAGACTGTCACAACCAGTGTCATCCTGTTCTGTCAGCTCCGGCTGTGGTAGAGACTGTCACAACCAGTGTCATCCTGTTCAGTCTGCTCCGGCTGTGGTAGAGACTGTCACAACCAGTGTCGTCCTGTTCTGTCTGCTCCGGCTGTGGTAGAGACTGTCACAATCAGTGTCGTCCTGTTTTGTCTGCTCCGGCTGTGGTAGAGACTGTCACAACCAGTGTCATACTGTTCTGTCTGCTCCGGCTGTGGTAGAGACTGTCACAACCAGTGTCCTCCTGTTCTGTCTGCTCCGGCTGTGGTAGAGACTGTCACAACCAGTGTCATCCTGTTCTGTCTGCTCCGGCTGTGGTAGAGACTGTCACAACCAGTGTCATCCTGTTCTGTCTGCTCCGGCTGTGGTAGAGACTGTCACAACCAGTGTCATCCTGTTCTGTCTGCTCTGGCTGTGGTAGAGACTGTCACTCCAGAATTGGACTGCACAGCCATTTCAGAAACTGAAAACAGGGCACACGGCATCCTGGCGAGACTACGCTCTTCCTACTACATACTACAAAGTATCAAAGAAAGTCCTTCAGGCATAAGAATACTACAAGTTAGGTGATTGACCTGGGAAGTAAAATGTTCATAAAATAGCACACTTGTTGTGTTCCCTTTCAGACGCAGTCAATGAAGTTTCTCTGGCCGACAGCCCAGAGAAGGCTAAAAGTGACATTGTCAGCACCAACAACGATACAAGTGCAGCAAGTTCGGTGAAGCACGGTGTCACCAACTCAAATGTCACTGCGGCTGTCACAAAGCCTCAGTCGTTGTCTCTAGCATCTACGGGTGGTCGCAACTCTCCAGACGTCGACTACATGTCACACTTGGTAGGTTCTCTCACTTCACCGCTGCCTGTGACGTCTCCATCACGTTCCAGTGGTGACAAGTTCGTTGTGTTATACTGCTTGTACACAATTCACTTTTGCATTTGTCATTGGTAAATATAGTATAAATTTTTGTAACAATATCTTATTTTTTAAAGAACGTTTGTTGACAAAATAATTCCTGGCTCAACAGATATGTTGCAAATTTTACTTGATGGCTTTGTAAACATATACAGAAATAACTCGATACAAAAAAAAATTGTATATATTTGTTGGTCAAGCGTCCACTTGGATTTTCACATAATTATTTTAAGCGTAGGCCTATATTTTCGTTTCAGATTTTTATCTGGTTGAAATATTTGCAATACTTGTCTTTCTGCAAACCCCTCAACACAGAAATAATCAGTACCCGGTAATGAGCTCTGGCATGTGGCAGTACAAACATAAGGACCAATTCTTATCCCCTAAAAGGAGATCAATGAAGAGAATCCAGATTGAAATCCTCTTCCTGTAGTTTCAAACCTTTGGCAAATTCTTCCACTCCATACTCGGCTGTGTAAATGATTACCTTATAATAGATAGTGGTGGATGTTTGTGTATGAATAATGTGTGCAGTAATTGCAGCATGGCTGAATGCTTCCCAGAAATGTTGAGATGGTGTTCAATTGAACATGTCTTCCAAAAAAGTAAAGTGCTTTGGGCAGTCCTAAACACTGGATACTGCGCTAGATGTAAGAACTTTCCTTTTGCATGTGTTCAATCGTTTGTTTGTGTCTGTTGTCTAGCGACCGGAGGCTGACATCGAGGAGGAGGAGGATGGGAATCAGCTCAACATCGAGATCACCGTGACAGAGCCAAGAAAGATGGGAGATGGCATGAACGCTTACATGGCCTACAAGGTGAACACAAAGGTAAGAGACGGCATGAACGCTTACATCGCCTACAGGGTGAACACAAAGGTAAGAGATGGCATGAACGCTTACATGACCTACAGGGTGAACACAAAAGTTAGAGACGGCATGAACGCTTACATGGCCTACAGGGTGAACACAAAGGTAAGAGACGGCATGAACGCTTACATCGCCTACAGGGTGAACACAAAGGTAAGAGACGTCATGAATGCTTACATCGCCGACATGGTGAACACAAAGATAAAAGATGGCATGAACGGCATGAACACTTACATGGCCTACAGGGTGAACACAAAGGTAAGAGACGGCATGAATGCTTACATTGCCGACATGGTGAACACAAAGGTAAGAGATGGCATGAACGCTTACATGGCCTACAGGGTGAACACAAAGGTAAGAGACGACATGAATGCTTACATCGCCGACATGGTGAACACAAAGGTAAGAGATGACATGAACTCTTACATGGCCTACAGGGTGATCACAAAGGTAAGAGACGACATGAATGCTTACATGGCCTACAGGGTGAACACAAAGGTGAGAAAGATTTCAATCTGTCAAAATTAAAAACACAGGCCATGCTGCCCCATGACTGTCCTCCTGTACACTACACCCTGCTCTGTTTACTGCGCACAGCTCTGCCATCTTCAGCAGAGGTTCAGTATCAATTCTGATCCCGTCACTCCCTCTCTTTGGTGGCCTTCATCAGTTCCTTATTGTCAGTGTTTCCCCTGGGTAAAATGATGGACGAGGTGGTAGGGGTGGGGTACACGAGCACCACAGGCGCGAAGCGTTGCTAGGTGGGTCCGGGATGCTCCCCCGGAGATTTTTTAAAACTAGCTTTAAAATGGTGCATTCTGAGGTACGTTTTAACCTTGACTATTGAATATAGAGGGGAAGGTATAAAACAACAAGACACTACTTGTAAATGTAGTAATCATGATTAATAAAAGTCAGTAATCATGACTGTTTCATCGTGTTGAGGTGTGATAATTGGTTATGGTTATGTTTTTCTTGCACTGACCCTAGGCCTTGTTTCCTCGCTGACAGAGTCAGTAAAAAAGTAAAAGGTCAGTTCTTATACAGCACATAGTCTAGTCGGAAGAAGGGGGTATCATGCACCCCCCAGAAATCAACTTCTAATTGGCGTCTCTAGATCGGAAAAAATGCATAGAAAATGATGAGCTATGTTAAAAAGTCGTCCGGATGTCCCACGTATAATTTTTATGCAAATCAGTGCCGCCATTACAGAAAAAATCTAAAAATCTATATTTCACTACAGCTGTATATATCAGCCAATATTGCAGATAACTGAACAAATAAGGTGTCTAGACACATGTTTTGAGGGTCAAAGATCATAATAAAACTATTCTTGAAGTGACCACACGTGTCCGTGGCAAATTCGTGCCGCCATTACCAAAAAATCTATTTTAAAAATATATATTGCAGATAAGTTGAGAGAGGGTTTTTGAGGGCAATAAAATAAAACAAATTGTGTTATTTTTGTGATCACAGGTCAACGTGCTAGGGAGATCAATTCAAGGTGTTTTAAATACAGAAATTCCACTAAATTAATTTATTAACTCATTAATTGAAGTAGGTAATAACAGAACAGAAGACGTCTTCAAACATTGCAAGGGAAGTGTTCTCCACTATCAGATCCATCACTCATCACCGCTGTCAATGAAACCGTCAAATCAAACTCGTCCTCTTCTTCCTCTTCCTCCTCCTCCTCCTTCTTTGAGGGTTTCGTCGATGTGATCTCGTTTGCAAGACTGGGTCATGTTGAGAAGCGCAGCGGGGTCTGCGATGGGGATGTTCTCCTCCTCGGCGAATTGCTCCATTAACAGACTCCCAGATCGAATATATTCAGGACCCACTTTTGACCCACCTCAGCCGTGGCTACCTCCGAGCACTTCAGTAGCTTGCGAACAACTGTGTTGTCAGTGATCAGTTGATGGATGGGCGTGAAGTAGTCCACTGTTGATATTCTGAGCGGGCGAGTCCCGGTTGCAGGTGTGAAGCCCCGTAGTCCAGGCACGGGCTGCTTGACGCTGCTTCCGATATACCTGCTGAAGAGTCAGACATAGTACTCTTGCATCTTAGTAGTATAGACGGCATCGTTCTCTGCAGGGGGTGTGAATGATGAGCCATCGGGAAACTTTGGGCCAACGCGAGTGAAGTGCAAGGGTGGGAGAGTTTCTGGTTTGTTGACTTTCAGTCTACACTTTTGCGACTTGTCGATGATATGCAACGTTCGGACCTTAGGGCTCTCGAACCCAGGCCTGACCTCCTGCACCATGATTCCCGTGGCACTGTTGCTGCTGTGCACATTCGTAGTGGTTTTATTCAAGTTGTCCCACTCACAGTGGAATACGACATTGCCCTGTCCCATCACAATTTGGGACGTCAGATAGGTTGAGACTTCGTCCTTGACCAGGGCAGTTTCCAACTGTAAGCCAACATTGTAGCCCTCAAAGTGGCCAAGCCTGTACAATATCATGGTGAGCTGCTTGCTTCAGAACAAGTGCCTGACAGTCAAACAGAGAAGCACATGTTTTGGTAAATTACATTTTCCCTCCGACACTGCACGGCACAGGTCTTGCCCGATGGAGAATACCAGATGCTTCATCTTTTCGCTCGTCTCTACGCCTTCCTTGCCGGCCATAACCATGCTGAGGAACCGGATGAGGTCTGGAGGTAGGAGCTTTCCAAGACTGAGCTCCATGTCGTCGGCTGTTGGCAGCCACGGTAGGCCATCGGACTCTCTGAAAGCCTGTATAATATTACATCGAAGAAAGAGCCCTAAAAAAACCTCATATATATATATATATATACTATTAAATCAATGTTTTGGTAATGGCGGCACAAATTGGCATACTAGTATGCCACGGACATGGGTGGTCACATCAAGAATAGTTTTATTATGATCTTTGATATATAGTGAAACATAGATTTTTTGATTTTTTTGGTAATGCGGCACTGATTTGCATAAAAATGATATGTGGGACATCCGGACGACTTTTTAGCATAGCTCATCATTTTCTACGCATATTTTCCGATATAGAGACGCCGATTAGAAGTTTATTTCCGGGGGGTGCATGATACCCCCTCTTCCGACCGGTCTAGCAGGACTGCTGAAAGCACTTTACAATTTACTCCCTGGCAGATCTGTTCAGTCGAACACCATCTCGACTTCTCTGGGAAGCATCCAGTGGTATCATCTGAAGACTCTCACCTTTAAATGATTTTAATATCATAATATTATGGTAAATTGGTGGTTTATGTTCAAAAGATTTTATTTGTTGCTAGAATGCTATACAATTAATTAAACAGTCATTTCTGGAATGCCACAAAAGTATGTTTCTATTAATCGCAAGAACATTTCTCAAATTGTGTCCTTTTTATAAAAAGGTATAAGTTGTTTAGTACATCCAATTGCTGTGCAAACGTATCATTGTCTAACCCAAGTTATTGGTAACCCGTTAGTGTGCACGTTTTTTTTTCGGTGGTTTATATTCATTAGTATTTCACTCAAATCAACTTTCCTAAAAGTTTGTTTGCACAACTTTAGTCGGAATATGTATTATATATTTAGCATAAAGATATCTTACGAATCACATTCCTTATTTTGCTAAAGCTAAACCACATAGAACATGTTATTAGTTGAATAGACTTGTGGGCATTTGCGTCGAATCCAGACCCACTTTGATTTCACCGTTATAACTTGAGTTTTGCTTAACTTTGATACCTCAGTGAGAATCACTGTAGTTCCATCATTCAACATTATCCTAAGCATAGTTACCTTTACGAATATTGCGTCTTATGTCCATTTGAGGCGTAAATAGCGCCCTGGTTTGTATCAACATAAGCTGCTATATACTGTATCTCTCATTTTACGCCTGTTGTGCGGTAACGCATGGCCACAGCGGCACAGACTAGCACAAACCGGGTCGCTATTTGAGCTTCAACAGGGTCTGGATTCGATACAAGTGCCAATTAGTGAATAGGATGCACTGTTATTATTTGGGCTTCAAAAGAGTCTAGATTCGACACAAGTGACATAGTGCCATCAGCCTGCATGGTTTTCACTCCCACCACCGTCATAAACCAAAACGCAAGTTACCATTTGGGCGCCATTTTACATGAATGTCTAGATTTCTAGTATGTCGAAACTCTGCAAGGTGTCACCATTGGAGACACCAGGGATCCCGCAGAAATATTCCGTGATTGGACAACTGACAAGTGATATCTTTCACGTTGTCCGATGGAGTTAAATCCTAACTGCTCTGATCGACGTTAAGACGATTAAAAGATGTTGCTACAAATCTGTGATTTTGCAGAAATATAAGTGACTTTGTGATGTCATTTCACGCTGCTCGCTGACGCTGAATATATCGCAAAAGAACGAAAAAAAATGGACGTATGAAATAGCTACAAGGCAGCAATTTTGGCATATTTTGGGCGAGGCGGCATAGAAAAACGGCGAGGCAGCCTGCCTCGCTTGTTATATACCAGTGGAAACACTGTATTGTCCTTAGAAATCTTGCTCGAATGCTGTTTCACTAGTTACTTGCTCTCTTGGTAAACAGTTAACATGTCCAAACACTCAATATATTTGTTGATAACTATTATTAAGACTTACCACGCAAGAAGTTGTCATTACCCAGATGTTATGCTCGTCTTTTTCATTTCCATGTCAACAAAATTAAAACTGACCTCACAAAATATTAATGTTGTATCATTATATTTGTTTCCAAAATTTTGATAAACCTAGACTGTTCTGACGAGACCACAACATTATTTTGTAGACGACAGTTCCGCAGTTCTCCGGTGCCGAAATGTCTGTCTATCGAAGATTCAGTGACTTTCTCGGACTCCACGAAAAGCTTGTGGAGAAACATCAGGCTCGGGGTATGATTGTACCTCCAGCACCGGAGAAGAGTGTTGTAGGTATGTGATGTGTGATGTGTATGTTAAAGCCCAATATTGAGTGAAGTTGTAAGAAACTTCTATTATGGATATTTTTTGGAAGTGCAGAGGAATGTTCAATATATATTGAAAATTGTGAGAGGAACAATAAGATTTAAAGCCTATACAGCCACAATGTACAAGTACTGTTTTGTTAGTCAAAGCAGATTATTAGATTGATAAAACATTGTGTTGCTTGTATGAACGACAAAGATTAAGATTCTTGTTGGTCACAGGAATGACAAAGATAAACGTGTTGTTACTTGTAGGAATGACAAAGATTAAGATTCTTGTTGGTTGTAGGAATGACAAAGATTAACATGTTGTTACTTGTATGAATGACAAAGATTAACACATCGTTGCTTGCAGGAATAAAAAAGATTAACACAGTGTTGCTTGTAGGAATGACAAAGATTAACACATCGTTGCTTGTAGGGATGACAAAGATTAACACATCGTTGCTTGTAGGGATGACAAAGATTAACACATCATTGTTTGTAGGGATGACAAAGATTAACACATTGTTTCTTGAAGGGATGACAAAGATTAACACATTGTTTCTTGTAGGGATGACAAAGATTAACACATTGTTTCTTGTAGGGAAGACAAAGATTAACAAGGTGTTGCTTGTAGGAATGACAAAGATTAACACATTGTTTCTTGTAGGGATGACAAAGATTAAGATGATTAAGGAAGAGGCAGGCTCCGCTGACTTTGTGGAGAAGAGACGAGCAGCCCTGGAGAGGTAATCCTCTCTAACTCACTTCTACATACACTTGCTTAGTGTATACTCAAGAATAAACATGACATTAACTATATATGACTTATAAAAATGTACTCATGGCACTGTTTAAGTGAAAGTTATTTATGTTAGTATGTTTTTGTTAAATAATAATTATAGTGTTATAATAAATTTTTGGGTTTAAGCCTGTCTATCTGCACAAACATAATATCTTGAATGAAAGATATTCTACAGCAATGGGCAGTCTGAATTATAAACTTGTAAACTTTGCAATGCTGGTACTTTTAGTTTGACATGATATTTTGTGTTTGAGGTGACACTCTGTGTTTGATGTAACACTCTGTGGTTGAGGTGACACTCTGTTTGAGGTGACACTGTGTTGAGGTGACACTTTGGAGTGCAGTGGTGCAGTGGCTAGAGCTTCGGACTCTCAACCGAGAGAACCCAGGTTCGAATCCTGTGCTGCGGTGTCGAACCTTGGGCAAGTTCGTTCACTCTACATAGCTCCAGTTCACTCAGCTGTATGAATGAGTACCTGGCTATAGACAGTGGCAGACGTTTGTGTATGAATAGTCTTTGCGCATTAATTGCAGCATGGCTGAATGCTTCCCAGAGAAGTCGAGATGGTGTTCGATTGAACAGGTCTGTCAGGCAGTAAAGTGTAAAGTGCTTCGAGCAGTCCTGAGGACTGGATACTGTGCTATATAAGAACTTACCTTTTTTGTGTTGAGGTACCTCAACCGGACAGCGAAGCAGCCTCAGCTGACCACCGACCCAACCTTCATTGAGTTCCTCCAACTGGACGATGACCTGCCCAAGTCGACCAGCACCTCAGCCCTCAGTGGCGCGGGCATGCTCAGGCTCTTTGGCAAGGTCGGCGACAGCATCAGCAAGATGACCTTCAAGATGGATGAGACCGACCAGGTCAGTGTCAACAGGTGGCGTTACAGTAGACGTCTTTGTGTGTCGCTTCGTCGCAATAACCAAAGTGCTTGTGTCAGTGTTTTTGCACTGCGTGGATTATACCTCCATCCAACACGTTGTTTTTCATGGAAACTGCCTCAGTGTACCCTGTCTCGGGGTATGAAATTATACCTAACTTCTCAGTCCATGTTCCACAAGTATTTACTCTCCCTGGTTACTTCTACTTCCCATTCCCAGAGACGTTGAGTTGGAAGGAACAGGTCTGCTGGGGTGAGGTGTAAGGTGCTTTGAGCAGTGTTTTTATACGGATTGTGGAGAATATTAAGGAGTACACAACAATGTTAACCAGATGACCACATCATGTTTAGTTCTGGAATGTTGTAAGTTTATCTTGTCAAAACTGGGGTTTTCTGTAAACGCCCATCAAAGATTGAATAATCGTATCAATTGCTTGAAAGAGCCACACATCATCAATGAATAAAAGTGTTAGCGATGTGTAATTGTTATAAAAGGTACCTTCATTGATAGTAAACATAGACACCTACTGAAATATGGCAGAAACACATTTTAAGTATTTTTTATCAAAAACCACCATTCTAGCTGCCATGTCTCCCCTTAACAGTAAATCAAAAAAGCTACTGAAGATATTTCAACAACTGGGGTATCATTTCAAAGCTCACGATCTGTGGAATCCAAAAAGATGCAAATATCAATTTCACAATTTCGTGACTGAATACCCACTGCTGTGGCGGGTCACAAATGTGAGAACTACCTGGACCTTGTTGCCAATATTAATTATCTAGACAACAACAGACCACTGTTTAATTACTGGTCAGTCCCTACAAGAATTAATAAATCAATATAGATTAACACAGATTAACACATGTTCAGCCTCAACAGATTAACAATCACACACAAAATTATTGTTATATATTTTCCCACGCAGTGAAAGGAAGAAAGGTGGAATGTGCAACTTGTTCTCAGTATTTTAACGTTGTGATTCGCACACTTTTACTCTGCAGTTGCTACATTGAAAAGTCAATTTGTTCTACTTCCACCTAAATGGCTGAACTTGTACAGGCATCTTACACCACAAGATTGTCTACATGCATCAAAATAATAAGATTCTTACTGGAATTCACCCAAGTTAAGATCAATCAATTAACATAGCTTTATGGCTGATATTTATTTACACAGTAATTGTTTCTATCGAGTTACAATTAATATAATGTCAAGCACTATTGACAACAGTTTTACTACAAATACAGTTTAGAAATTATAATAATTTCTATACATGAAAAATCTGCCAACATGTGGAAAGTGGCCAAATAGCCACAGCAGATCTTGCTGAGCGAACTGTACGAGAGAGAGGCTGATAAAAGAGTCCAGTAGTACAGTGGACAGAGCTTCGAACTCTCAATCGAGAGAACCTGGGTTCAAATCCTGTTCTGCGGTGTCGAACCTTGGGCAAGTTTGTTCACTCTACCTTGCTCCAGTTCACTCGGCTGTATGAATGAATATCTGGCTATAGACAGTGGTGCATATTTGTGTACAGATAATCTTGGCACATTAATTGCAGCATGGCTGAATGCTTCCCAGAGAAGTTGAGACAGCATTCGATCAAACAGATCAGGGAGTAAAGTGATACTTCGCTATATAAAAACTTACCTTTACTTTTTTATGAAACATGTTTAATGTGACCTTATCTGTTACGTTGCCAGGGGTCATCCTGCCCTGCTAGGGTTGGTCATTAGCAGGAAGTTCTCTCAGTCAAGTCTCAATTGTCTTGGAATCAACTGAGCGCAGTGAATATCCAAGGGCAATTGCAGTTAGCCTCGCTGTAATGCTTTAAATGAGCGTAGTGAACATCCAAGGGCAACTGCAGTTAGCCTTGCTGTAAATGAGCGCAGTGAACATCCAAGGGCAATTGCAGTTAGCCTCGCTGTAATGCTGTAAATGAGCGCAGTGAACATCCAAGGGCAATTGCAGTTAGCCTCGCTGTAATGCTGTAAATGAGCGCAGTGAACATCCAAGGGCAATTGCAGTTAGCCTCGCTGTAATGCTGTAACTGAGCGCAGTGAACATCCAAGGGCAATTGCAGTTAGCCTCGCTGTAATGCTGTAACTGAGCGCAGTGAACATCCAAGGGCAACTGCAGTTAGCCTCGCTGTAATACTGTAAATGCTGGTGTTTATAATATGAATGTTTTGTTTATAAGTTGACACATTTTGTTGGGCCGTATACTTTCAATATGTTTATTCAAGTATTTGGAACACTATATTCTTCTTCCCCATGTCACTCAGTTCATAGCTTCAGCGTTTCTTTTCAACTTCTATCTTTCTCTGTTATCCGTGCTTATATATATTAAGAACGTAAATTATTGAATTGTTAGAATTGATCCAGTCAGTGGATAGGGGGTGCACAGAACAGGTTGTTAGAATTGATCCATCAGTGGATAGGGGGTGCACAGAACAGGTTGTTAGAATTGATCCAGTCAGTGGATAGGGGGTGCACAGAACAGGTTGTTAGAATTGATCCAGTCAGTGGATAGGGGGTGCACAGAACAGGTTGTTAGAATTGATCCAGTCAGTGGATAGGGGGTGCACAGAACAGGTTGTTAGAATTGATCCAGTCAGTGGATAGGGGGTGCACAGAACAGGTTGTTAGAATTGATCCAGTCAGTGGATAGGGGGTGCACAGAACAGGTTGTTAGAATTGATCCAGTCAGTGGATAGGGGGTGCACAGAACAGGTTGTTAGAATTGATCCAGTCAGTGGATAGGGAGTGCACAGAACAGGTTGTTAGAATTGATCCAGTCAGTGGATAGGGGGTGCACAGAACAGGTTGTTAGAATTGATCCAGTCAGTGGATAGGGGGTGCACAGAACAGGTTGTTAGAATTGATCCAGTCAGTGGATAGGGGGTGCACAGAACAGGTTGTTAGAATTGATCCAGTCAGTGGATAGGGAGTGCACAGAACAGGTTGTTAGAATTGATCCAGTCAGTGGATAGGGGGTGCACAGAACAGGTTGTTAGAATTGATCCAGTCAGTGGATAGGGGGTGCACAGAACAGGTTGTTAGAATTGATCCAGTCAGTGGATAGGGGGTGCACAGAACAGGTTGTTAGAATTGATCCAGTCAGTGGATAGGGGGTGCACAGAACAGGTTGTTAGAATTGATCCAGTCAGTGGATAGGGGGTGCACAGAACAGGTTGTTAGAATTGATCCAGTCAGTGGATAGGGGGTGCACAGAACAGGTTGTTAGAATTGATCCAGTCAGTGGATAGGGGGTGCACAGAACAGGTTGTTAGAATTGATCCAGTCAGTGGATAGGGGGTGCACAGAACAGGTTGTTAGAATTGATCCAGTCAGTGGATAGGGGGTGCACAGAACAGGTTGTTAGAATTGATCCAGTCAGTGGATAGGGGGTGCACAGAACAGGTTGTTAGAATTGATCCAGTCAGTGGATAGGGGGTGCACAGAACAGGTTGTTAGAATTGATCCAGTCAGTGGATAGGGAGTGCACAGAACAGGTTGTTAGAATTGATCCAGTCAGTGGATAGGGGGTGCACAGAACAGGTTGTTAGAATTGATCCAGTCAGTGGATAGGGAGTGCACAGAACAGGTTGTTAGAATTGATCCAGTCAGTGGATAGGGGGTGCACAGAACAGGTTGTTAGAATTGATCCAGTCAGTGGATAGGGGGTGCACAGAACAGGTTGTTAGAATTGATCCAGTCAGTGGATAGGGGGTGCACAGAACAGGTTGTTAGAATTGATCCAGTCAGTGGATAGGGGGTGCACAGAACAGGTTGTTAGAATTGATCCAGTCAGTGGATAGGGGGTGCACAGAACAGGTTGTTAGAATTGATCCAGTCAGTGGATAGGGGGTGCACAGAACAGGTTGTTAGAATTGATCCAGTCAGTGGATAGGGAGTGCACAGAACAGGTTGTTAGAATTGATCCAGTCAGTGGATAGGGGGTGCACAGAACAGGTTGTTAGAATTGATCCAGTCAGTGGATAGGGGGTGCACAGAACAGGTTGTTAGAATTGATCCAGTCAGTGGATAGGGGGTGCACAGAACAGGTTGTTAGAATTGATCCAGTCAGTGGATAGGGGGTGCACAGAACAGGTTGTTAGAATTGATCCAGTCAGTGGATAGGGGGTGCACAGAACAGGTTGTTAGAATTGATCCAGTAGGTGGATAGGGGGTGCACAGAACAGGTTGTTAGAATTGATCCAGTCAGTGGATAGGGGGTGCACAGAACAGGTTGTTAGAATTGATCCAGTCAGTGGATAGGGGGTGCACAGAACAGGTTGTTAGAATTGATCCAGTCAGTGGATAGGGGGTGCACAGAACAGGTTGTTAGAATTGATCCAGTCAGTGGATAGGGGGTGCACAGAACAGGTTGTTAGAATTGATCCAGTCAGTGGATAGGGGGTGCACAGAACAGGTTGTTAGAATTGATCCAGTAGGTGGATAGGGGGTGCACAGAACAGGTTGTTAGAATTGATCCAGTCAGTGGATAGGGGGTGCACAGAACAGGTTGTTAGAATTGATCCAGTCAGTGGATAGGGGGTGCACAGAACAGGTTGTTAGAATTGATCCAGTCAGTGGATAGGGGGTGCACAGAACAGGTTGTTAGAATTGATCCAGTCAGTGGATAGGGGGTGCACAGAACAGGTTGTTAGAATTGATCCAGTAGGTGGATAGGGGGTGCACAGAACAGGTTGTTAGAATTGATCCAGTAGGTGGATAGGGGGTGCACAGAACAGGTTGTTAGAATTGATCCAGTCAGTGGATAGGGGGTGCACAGAACAGGTTGTTAGAATTGATCCAGTCAGTGGATAGGGGGTGCACAGAACAGGTTGTTAGAATTGATCCAGTAGGTGGATAGGGGGTGCACAGAACAGGTTGTTAGAATTGATCCAGTAGGTGGATAGGGGGTGCACAGAACAGGTTGTTAGAATTGATCCAGTCAGTGGATAGGGGGTGCACAGAACAGGTTGTTAGAATTGATCCAGTAGGTGGATAGGGGGTGCACAGAACAGGTTGTTAGAATTGATCCAGTAGGTGGATAGGGGGTGCACAGAACAGGTTGTTAGAATTGATCCAGTAGGTGGATAGGGGGTGCACAGAACAGGTTGTTAGAATTGATCCAGTAGGTGGATAGGGGGTGCACAGAACAGGTTGTTAGAATTGATCCAGTAGGTGGATAGGGGGTGCACAGAACAGGTTGTTACCATTTGGTTACGTCACATGTCTTGGTCGATTACAACAAATACTGGACACAATTATGGCCGTGATGCTCAGACAGTCAAGACCATGGAAAGGAAAAATCATAAATCATTAATTAGGATCAGTTATTATAATTACAACAGTAACTTGTGTTCCTCTTGTATAAAGCCACACAATCCAGGTGAAATTGTATTTTTGACCAAAATAGTTAAAATGGTTTTCTACCAGATTATAACCCCTTTGTATGTATACTATCAAAAAGTTCACTTCTTTGACAGTTACATATCTCTAAGTGAGTTTTAGGTAAGGTTCAAGCATGTCAATGTCAAGTAATCAAATCCATTAAACAATCTTTGACAGCCTTTTTGTCAAAAAAATTTCCTCTAATTTCTGCAATTGGAAATGGAATATCTCTGGGAGTAATTATGCTATACAAATGAGGTTTTCAATGTTGCATTCAAATTCAATAGTTTGAACAATATAAGCATATTAATTTCTGTTGAAAAATATTTTTTTGGCACTTTACAAATTTTTGGGAAAATAAAAACAAAACAGAAAAATGCAGTGTTTCCAAATTTGCCAATGTTGGTAATCTGGCAAAAAATAATCCTATCTACCTGCCATGTCTGGCCATAAGCTAAATAAAACCACACGTTCCAGTCCAGCTTCAGACATAAATTATTATGTTCAGCTCTGCACATGTTTACTACAAAGTTCAATAGCTTATTTTATGAAAAATTATTCCATTGTACATTCCACAGCTATAATCCCATGAATGTGTGGCTAATGATAGTGTCCAGTCTGTATCAGATGACCAGTGGAGGGTCAAGGAGCTGGACAGTTCATTAGTCAACAAGTCTCCCATATTAAGAAGTCCTTATCTAATATCAAACTGCTTGAGATTGTTAGGTCTGGCCCGATACAGCAGGTCATGTACATGTGATTGTCTGTATGGAGGACAGGTGGACAGGTTTTGTGATGTGTGGTGTTGAAGGGTCAGAAACTTGGACAGTTTACCTCGGAACTTAGCAGGAAAATATGCAACTCTCTGTATGTATGTATTTAAAATTCTCCTGATCACCTTCAAGGCACTCCACGGACTTGCACCGCAATACCTATCCGAGCTTCTTGTTGAATATCAGCCCGTACGCTCCCTCCGATCAAATTCTGCAGGACTGCTCACAGTACCAACCACACGCCTCAAGTCTTTCGGAGACCGTGCGTACTCCAAAGTGGCCCCTGTTCTTTGGAACAATCTCCCACAGTCAGTCAGACAGTGTGACACTATTGCGTCGTTTAAGACGGTGCTGAAGACACACCTTTTTAAAATCACTTTCACTACCTAAATGAATGACATATAATTGTTTTTTTTGTAAAGCGCTTTGAACAGAACTAAGGACTGAATACAACGCTACATAAGACCTTATTATTATTATGATATTACAGTGAAGAAAAAGTATATTTACAGGGAAAACGTTTCAGCTTTATAATTAATAAGCTGCTTGATCGAGAGTGTTTGGTGTTGTACAGCAACGTAGGGTCACATTTGGCCCAGCCCCTGTTCAGTATGGTCACAGGTCTAGGACCATTTCCTGGCAGCCTCTTACCAGTTACATGTCAGTAGCATGAGAATGATGTCTGCAGGGTTTGGATGACACTAGACTAGAGTCAGGTGGAATGTAGTGATATGAGTAACCTTTGACCTTTGTGTCTAGTTTTGATTAATGGCTGGTTGTACTCTTGGCTGACTGTGTTCTTGTCTGTATCATCACAACTAAATGTATATTAGGCTGAATGTGTACTAAGCTGATTCTGCTCTTGCATTGTTTAACTGTGGACTTGCTTTAGTTGGCTGCAGGTTGCACTAAAGGTGCTTGTGGCTCATCTTATTTTGGTGTCTTGGGCCAATGGAGCATTTGACTGACTGTGTTCTTGGAAAAACTGAGCAATTATTGAAGGTTGATATTAGTTCTAAAATGTGTCAGCTGTCAAGTCACCCCAGTTCAACTCGTTCATCTTTCCTGCTGCTTTCCTCATCCACTGATCCCGCTTGGCATGAAGTACTGGTAGAACTAGAAAGTCACCATGAGCTATATGAATGTCTCTCTGTCTTGGTTCGTCGGAAAACGATTTATGTTTGCATTGGATAATAAATTAACAGAAATTTTGTATTTAGCCAGACATTGTTGTATTTCTAAAACATTTGTGCGTGTGTTTGTGCTTGCGTGCGTGCGTACGGGAGTGCGGCCATGTGTGTGTGCTTGCATGTGTACGTGCTTGCGTCCATGTGTGTGTGCTTGCGTGTCCGACCAGTGACAGTGGCACCATTGCTAAGTCAAGTTAAACACCTGAAGTGTAATTTGATTGAGATGTGTCATTTTTCCATGTGACTGTCGGTGAGTCGAGGCAGTGAACGGAGAGTGTGTATGTCGGTGAGTCGAGGCAGTGAACGGAGACTGTGTATGTTGATGAGTCGAGGCAGTGAACGGAGAGTGTGTATGTCGGTGAGTCGGGGAAGTGAACGGAGAGTGTGTATGTCGGTGAGTCGAGGAAGTGAACGGAGAGTGTGTATGTCGGTGAGCCGAGGCAGTGAACAGAGAGTGTGTATGTTGGTGAGTCGAGGAAGTGAACGGAGAGTGTATGTTGGTGAGTCGGGGAAGTGAACGGAGAGTGTGTATGTCGGTGAGTCGAGGAAGTGAACGGAGAGTGTGTATGTCGGTGAGTCGAGGAAGTGAACGGAGAGTGTGTATGTCGGTGAGTCGGGGAAGTGAACGGAGAGTGTGTATGTCGGTGAGCAGAGGAAGTGAACAGAGAGTGTGTATGTCGGTGAGTCGAGGATGTGAACGGAGAGTGTGTATGTCGGTGAGTCAAGGCAGTGAACGGAGAGTGTGTATGTCAGTGAGTCAAGGCAGTGGACGGAGAGAGTGTGTATGTCATCAATGTTCTTCTAACCACCTCGTGACTTCTTTCTTGTGTCTTTCTGTTTCTCCTCGTAGCTATTTTTTATGCGTCCTTATTTCTGTCAACTGCTTCCCTTTGATGACACGCCACAGTGGAATGAGGACTTTGAGGTAATCCCCCGGTCAAGGACTGGACAACAGACTGGACGCAGTAGACCATGTTGTAGCTCGCAGTCTTCTGTAATACACCAATGTGACCCCCTCAGTGAACCGGGTGTTAAATCACACAGGCCTATTCGGCACACCAAAAATAGCTGTCTAGCTCAGGTCCCATTAATTTTTTATTTTTACAGAAATGCGTATGTTATTATCCCGTCATCAAAAACTAATAGAATTCATGTGTTTAGGAGCCCACAGATTAAAAAACAATTGACAATATGAGTTGAAATGGCCTTGTTTCTCAAAACAATTTTGTTACGTTTTCTGCATTGTTAACAACAAATCTAAAACTCCAAGATACCTCAATAAATGAAGGTTAACGTTAAAACTCTAAGATGGGACACCATTTCATTTCACTCCATTTCACTCCATTCCACTCCATTTCACAACCACTTAACACACTGTGCCCATTCTGCTGTGGTAGCACACACATACCCAACATGAATGTAGTTTGGAACATCTGTGAATGCATTGGTTTGTGCTTTGAACAAGAGCACACAGCTGCATTCATTCTTATATAGTATGTAACTCTAAGAATTCTTACACCTGTTTATGCAAATTAGTCATGTGGTCAGTCAAAACCAGCTGATTGGTTCATTTAAACACGGTCAACAGAAAACAACATGGCGTATTGCAAGCTGTCGGGTTTGCATGGCCCTGTAACTAAGGTCTAGTCTGTTGTCCAGTTGTTTGACCGCTTCATTGATGGGGCTTCTTTATTTCTATCATATCAAGTCAAAGAATATTTACATAATTTTGTTGTCCTCCTCCTGTAGACTTTTTTCTTATTTTACTTATTTTATGTTCTGATATGCAAAACATGCCAGCTCTTCACTGTCTTGCTAGACTAGAGTTGTTTAGAGGAATGTTAGTGCGGTTCTTTGCTATGCCTCGATGGCTTATTATAGTACAAGTAGCGCCATCTTCAGGTTCGCTGTTGTCTTTGTCTTTTCGCATGTCTTCGGGTTTCATTTCGTGCTTGCTATTTCACCATAGTTACTAATTAAAGCATCAGAATTCAAACAGATATGACAATTATTAAATTAGCGACATATCTAATACATTGATTACATCTTCATAGACATAACATTTGTAAGTTCTTTACAGTTTTGTAACAATTACATGTGTGCCACTTCAACCCTTTATTCTTCCAAGATGGTTTAATTCACTCCTGTTTCCTACAGCACTCGTACAGATTCAATAAGATAAATTTTCTAATGGTGGAAACTAAACAAAATTGAGTATTAAGGCTTAAAACAAAAGACCCCACATTCTCTGACATGTGCAGTACAAACCATGACTAGTCTTATGCTTTAATTAACACTATTTCATGAAATGCAATGTTTTGATTAATGTAAGACGACTAATCTGCTTGCGGTCCATCACAGTTTTGATACTGTACAAATATTGTCCTATATAATGTAACAAAAATAAAAACAGGACATTCATTGACCACGTGAATTGATCCAACTTGACAATAGCCTTGTTGGCATCAGTTTGGTAATTGATATTGTCTAGTTCATATCTAAGAACGACTAATCTGCTTGCAGTCCATCACAGTTATTAACGCATCCACACCCCGATCACACATGCAGTCAATGTATAGATATTAAACCAGAAACTGAAAACTGATGATATCATTGTCATTTACAACTCGCAACCTTGGCAACTATTCTTTAACCAAACAATGACAGCTGTTATATATTCAGTGTCCAAAGGATTCATTTCATATTGAAATGTTTGTGCATATAAATACATTCAGTTCAGGAATAATACAAGAATTGTCTTACAAAACACTTCCCATATTTCAGTATAGTTTTCTCCTGCAGCTTAAACCATATTTCCTGCCCTAAAACACTTCTTTTATTGTTATTACTACTGCTTATGTTCTTACAACAGTGACACTTGTTTTGTCTGCTTTGAGTTGACAATATTATTTGTTATTGTGATGTCTTTAATTTATTTTGCTTTGATAGTAACTTGTAATCTGTGCTGTTTAATACTGTAGCTGCTGGGCATCCATTTAAGTTATCAACTTGTTCTCTATAAATATATGCGTCTGGTGTGCAATACTGGTAACACTGTTAATGCATGTTACATTGTCAGCTTGCGGATGTCAACATTAAATTCAACAAACATTTAATAAGCAATGATTCACATTTTTTGCTGCTTTTGCTGTGTTCTATGTTATTTACCTAAAACACTGGTTTCATTGTAATTGATTTGATAATTGGTATCAAGAGACTGATATGAATTGCAAATTATTATTAACTGTGTTTTGTTCTTTAAAAAATATATCTAAGAAACGGTTATGAAAGTTACGTCATGAATGTCATAACTTTTTATGTAAACACAACGGACATTTATTATAGACAGACTGGTTTTAAGATGTTCAGAGAAACGCTTGAACAACTCACTAATATTAACAGACGGCCGTTTTGCAACTTCATAAAAGAGCTTCATGTGTGCATCTTGTAATATGATAAAACAACTTCAGTGTTTTTTGTGTGCAGTGGTTTGAGGAGAAACAACAGCAGATTGATTCTCTCGACCAGCAGCTGAGGAAACTGCATGCGTCCATTGAAGCCCTCGTTGTTCACCGCAAAGGTACGGCAACAAAACTAACGAAAATAAACAGGAGAGAACCATATTGTTTTGTAATGTAGATGTACACTTGTTTATTACTAACAGTGAGGGATCATCTTAGAATATCAGTTATCAGTATCAAACAAAATTACTTTTGTTTGTGCACAGAGACAGTTTTGTCTGGCATTGGACATTGACCGATACAGTTAATATATTGATATCATCATATCAGTGTTTATAAACTTTTATCAGAGGGTGGATGTTTAATTTTGTCTGATATTGAATATTGCCATTCTGAGATGATCCCTAAATGTATTGCCTCCATGACAAGTAAAATAATAAAATAAGTAAAAAATATAAATATATAAACAAGTTATACAAATTATGAAATAGTTAAATAAATAAATATACAAATAGAATATAAATCACAATTTTATGATATGTAGAGTGCTTTTGTGTAACTATTTCACACAGGTCGATTAGTTAACCATTTCAGGTATGCAGCCTTGTCACCGCATGACAACTGCAGACGGCATTCCCTCAGAGTTATTAGAAATACTATCTATTTCACTTCAGGTGCTTTTTTCACCAAGAAATAATAAGTTTTTGAATAGGAACACCTGGTATATTCTTGAAATATAATGATCGATGGGTAAGATCGTGCAATTTGTTTGTTATCTAGTTACCACAGTAAAGATAATTCAAAATTTACTGATGGTCCGGTGTCACCAGCATCGTCGATGTCATCTTTAGAAAACCCATGAAAATATCTTCAATTTCAGCAGTCGAATTATCAGTCTTCGTCGATACTCTTTTAGTGAAAAGTCGGCGAAAACACACATTATCGCCTTCCGAAACACGCTTTCATCTAAGTCCGAATTGTCACTAAAAACTGTCCATCATACGTTCTAATACATCGTTGGCAGCTGCGCTGCTGTAAACAGCCACCGCTATAATCGATGGTGGGCAGAAAATAAATAAATAACTTGGAAATTTTCAAAAAACACCATTATTACTTCGACATGAACAGAAGCCTAAATTATTCCCCTGGCGTTCAATATGCAACAAGTGGTGCCACATAGCGACCAAAACGGGAGTTATATTGAATGCAAGTAAGCTTATACCTGAACGTGTTATTGCGGGCAGTCCACCGCAAACGTCACAGATGGCTGCCCGCAATAGAGGGCTGCCGACCCGACATGGTTAATCCTTTAGACCTCAGCTATTGTAAAGTCCCCTTTATGATGATGATCCCTAAACATGACATCTCCATGACGACAGATCTGGCAGTGAACACGGGCCACTTTGCCAAGAGCGCGGCGATGGTAGGGAATGCAGAGGAGCACACAGCACTCTCCAGGGCACTCTCCCAGCTCGCAGAGATCGAGGAGCGAATCGACCAGTTGCACATGGACCAGGCCGACGCAGACTTCTTTGTCCTCTCAGAACTCATCAAGGACTATGTTGGCATGGTCGGGGCAGTGAAGGTGAGTGCGTGCGTGTGTGCACGTATTAGCGAAGCCACGAGTGACAGTTATCTGCTGTCTGCATCGGCATAGCTTTACCTAGAGACATCTCCACCTGTCATTTTGACTCGGGGGGGGGGGGGAAGGGGGGTTGTGCTGACATGCTGCCAGACACGCTGGCCTGTACTATAACTTTATTTGATAGCTGTCTTAAAATGCAGGGCAAGGGGCCGGTTTCATGAAGCGTTCTTAATGTTACGCAATTACTTAGTGTCACGTGTTTGCATAAACTCCTATGTTTGCTTATTAAAACAGTTGCGTCATTTACTGCACCAATCAACTTAGCGTTAAGAACGTGTTTAGCTGCTTCGTGAAACCGCCCCCAGGTACATAGCTGACCATAATGATACTATACCAATGTGGGCTTGGCAAACCAAAAATTACACTTCAGATGGTGGCCTATACTAGGAATTCGACATAGGCTGTAGTTACCCTTTGTATCCGGGATACGATTCTAGTCGTAGTCTGAACTTGGCATGGAAACCCTGCACCGTAGTGTTATGGATCCCACTGTAATACTATTGTTTTATAGACCAGAACAAACCCGCCTACTAGCCTTAGTAGCTCTGTCATCAGTCAAGATTGTGATTTGATAGAAACAACGATAAACCTGTTGATATGTGGACAGGAAGTTTGCTTGTCACTGGCAAAAAAGGTAAAAGTTACGCCACATGTTTACCAGTTAATCCAGTTACACAGTATTATCCACATATGGCAGCATTATCTCGCAAATTTTAATTAAACATGATTTTTATTCTCAATTGTCATCACTAGTAACCTAAACATCATCCAAATACTCATGCTTTGTGTGTTGCTGTTTTGTATAAATTTGAAATGGCACATACCCAATCATTTGACTTGGAGTTTCAAAAATGGGATTATATATTTTGTGCATATTTTACATTTCAAGTTTTTATTTACAGACTTAGACACCAATGTTTGCATTATTCACACAAGTAATATATACGTTATGTATTGTATATATTGTAAATATGTCAAAAGGTGACTTTATAAATCCAAAGTATCTATCTTTCCAAATACAAAATTATGAAAAGTGGTGAAACGAAACAAAGGTCTTAAGTTTTTCTCCTGTAGCCATCATTAGTCACCCGCTGTGTCTCTGCAGGGCGTGTTCCATGAGCGGGTCAAGTGTTTCCGCCTGTGGAAGGACGCTGAGATGAACTTAACAAAGAAACGAGAAGTGCGCGCGAAGCTGGAGCTGGCTCGCAAGATGGACAAGATCCCCGCCGTCAATCAGGAGATCACACAGGTACGACATACAATGGTTTCTCATTCTAGTTGTTTCCAGCGCTCGGCAACAGAGGTAGGGAGGGAGGGAGACTTTGATGTGTCTGGCACAAAACTATTTCTGATTCCATACAGTTGGAGATGAAGGTAGAGCCAAGAGAGAGAGACTTTGATGTGTCTGATACCAAACTATTTCTGGTTCCATACAGTTGGAGATGAATGTAGCGCCAAGAGAGACTTTGATGTGTCTGACACAACACTATTTCTGAATCCATGCAGTTGGAGATGAAGGTAGAGCAAGGAGAGAGAGACTTTGATGTGTTTGACACAAAACCATTTCTGATTTCATACAGTTGGAGATGAAGGTAGAGCCAAGAGAGAGAGGCTTTGGTGTGTCTGACACAAAACTATTTCGGATTCCATACAGTTAGAGATGAAGGTAGAGCAAGGAGAGAGAGACTTTGATGTGTCTGACACAAAACCATTTCGGATTCCATACAGTTGGAGATTAAGATAAAGCAAGGAGAGAGAGACTTTGATGTGTTTGACACAAAACTATTTCTGATTCTATCCAGTTGGAGATGAAGGTAGAGCAAGGAGAGAGAGACTTTGAGGCGATCTCGAAGACCATCAGGAAGGAAGTGGTGCGTTTTGAGAGACAGCGTGTGAGAGACTTCAAGAGCACCATCATCAACTACCTGGAGTCTCTAATGAACAACCAACAACAGGTAAACTATCTTACCTCTGCATGTCAAAAGTAGTCTTAAAGGGAGCCAGTCAGTTCCTCTACATGGAATTCGCAGGCATCGCAATTTGTAACAGGAAATCTGCTGTGTTGAACATGGGAAAATGGGACTTTGTTGAACGTCAAAGGTATTGTAGTTAACTCAGCCCAACTTGGCTGTGTTGCCAATAAAGCTTGTTTGGAAACGGGTTTTGTTTTCTAACATGCCAGGGTTGTATCTTCCAAATTGCAAACCTTGATACGGGCATATTAAACACAATTTGGCTGGCAGTATACCTTCAACATATCTACTATAGTCTTATGAACATTATATTAATTAATAAATGAAAAACCAGGAACAGACTGCCTCCTTTCAAAGTCACTTCCTGTAGCGTGTGATTAGTTGAAATAATGTCCACAGTCGATTTAATTTTAAAATGCGTACGCGATACATTTATTTCAAAGAATTGATTGTGTTTGTTTCATCTGGTAACTTGCCAAAGCTAATTGCTGGGCTGACTATTGGCCATCAACACACTGTATTTATCTGTGACATGATTTCTGAAAGAGCAAG
The DNA here is from genome assembly GCA_963995525.1 of Escarpia spicata. Lineage (NCBI taxonomy): Eukaryota > Metazoa > Annelida > Polychaeta > Sabellida > Siboglinidae > Escarpia > Escarpia spicata. Next base: position 52,393,473 of record OZ023216.1, on the reverse strand, counting down.
TCGACGACATCAACACAGAAACATGTGAATCATTTTATCACGCAATTCCGTGACAATTGCAATAGTGAACATTTATTCTTGGGAAAGAATTTGATAAGTTAAAAGTTTTGTCTGATGATTTTAACAAAACTCATAGAAAAGTTGCACAAGTGTCATGTTGTTGTGGACATTATGTAAGTTTATCTTTTAAAAATGAAGTGAGACAGATGTAGTTGGTGTTATTTTAGACAGTACTTTTTGAATTTCCTCAGTTATTCATTGGTATTATTTATTGATAAGACAATTATGTATTTAGCTACTCACCAATGTGGACAAACACAGTTTTGTATGACAATTTTGATTTACAGATGCAGTAACTTTATGTCCTGCATCCTAAATTCTTTCAGGGATCTGACTCAACGACATTGGTGTAGAATTGCAATCGGCATTCAGCTTATTTATGTCATTGTCTATGTTCAATTCTTACATGTATTATTTTTCTCACCAACAACATTGATAGATTGTATAATGCCAATACTTGTATTATCAC